>VZRH01002746.1:758317-824911 GCA_013397555.1 Urocynchramus pylzowi | reverse complement strand
CGCCGCGCCGGGCGAAGCTCCGCGCTGCTCGGCTCCATCGCCGCCCTGCCAGCGCGGACGGCGGCTCTAGAGCGGCGGTAGGTGCGCGGCTCCCGCTCCGAGCGGGGCAGCCATCCCGGCGGCGGCCTCCGCCGAGCGGGGCTTTCCCGGCGGGATGGGGGCTCTGCCGGAGGGATGGCCGCCGGTGGGCGTGTGAGCGCCTGGCTTGGGTTCTCGGATCGCGGCGGGGCCGGCGGCGGGGTGTGGGAGAGGTGAAGAAAGGCCGCACGTAGCGGCGGGGGATGTTGGTGTTCCCACCGGGATTTGCAGTCCGGGTCCCGTGGGGTCGGGCTGGGCGCTCGGCAGCAGCAGGACACGCTCTGCCGGCCGAGAAGGGCTTGGGTTTGCCTGTGCCAGCCAAACAAAGCAGCTCCCGCAGCCCTCGGACTTGTTAACAGAAAGGAAACTTTTTTCCTCATTAACGTTTTTGGAGGAGCAGAAATGAAGGATAAATCTGTTGGCCGGTGATGAGAAATAGCGTAGGTTTCATTGGCTTTTTATCTCCTAGCAATCGACACCTCCGCAGACCGCAGGATAATCTCTCTCATATTCTAGATTGTGTCATTCTCTTTAAATTGCATGTTTAAAACAACAAAGGCAGTGACTTCATAGGGAACCGCCAGGAGCTGTTCCGTACCCCTCCTGTTTACTGGGGAAACATTTGGGAACCGGTTTAGTTTTGTAGGTAGGATCAGAAGTAAATGTAGGACATGGAAACTGTAAGGTTGGTTGCAGGTAATCTGTGTCTAGCCATCTTATTAAGGTGTGAGCTTTGGAGAAGGGAATATGAAAGTCTTTGCATGTGGAACTAGCTGGGGCAGTAACCGTGATCAGTTCCTGAAACCTTTTCAGGGAAGAGGACGTTTTGTGAAACTGTGCAGTGAAACTGGGTCAGAATGCACAGACATTTTCCTGAGGGTAGAACCTCATGTGAAAAAGCTGTCACTGAATATATATATTCCAAGGTGTCATGACTCCCAGGTCATCAGTTTGGGCTCAGGTTGGTGAGATGATGACATTTAGTGCCCATTCTGGAGCAGGACTGCTGTCGCAGTTCCCATTAGAGCATCAGGCCTCCGACTGAACGTCGCCCGTGCAAGTCTGCCTTTGGATGGCCAGAAATAGGATCTAAAGACATTTCTGCATGAGTTAGAATCACCCACGATAGAGGTACAAATGAGAAAACAAACAGTTTGGGTCTTGTGCAAGAAATACCGATGAGGAAAGAGTAAATCTAGTCAGAGGATCTTTTGGTAGTGCAGTTACAACAGAATTTGCTACCACTCCTAGTGCTATCATTTGGACATATCTGTTCAGCTTTCACATGCAGCAGATGTATTTCACTTAGAGTGTCTTTTTTTTTACCTACCAACAAGCATGTCTTTCTATGAACAGTTATAGAATTTAAGCAGCAGTTTAAGGAAAAAAAAGAGAATGACGGTGAGAGAAAAATATACAGTCTAACTTCTTAAAGATACTTTATTACTAATTTTTAACCTAACAACCCTGGTTTTTGAGTGGAAAGGCACATAATGTATTCCTTCCATAATGTGACTTTTTTATTCTTTTGCTGTGCATGATCTTATTTAGATCAGGGGTTTAAATTGTTTTTTTTTTCCTAATCAGAGTTTGGTTGTTGGGTTTTTTTTAAGTTGAAGGCACAGTAAAAGTAAACACTTTTGAATATGCCAGATGTAAAAGGAGACAGGCTGTATCACAGGGTGTTGTTCCAACAGCTTAATTTAAAAAAAAAAATCTTAATTCCATGATTATTGTTGAGTGGAATTGAAGGCTGTGAGAACCACAGACTCAAGGACATTTAAGTGGATGGAAGAGCAAGGAGGTATCTGTATGAAAAGATTGGGCAGAATGTTAAAGCATAAGTGAGCACACTGCGTGTATTTTCACCAGGATAACAGAGCCTGGTGAAAGTATGTGACCCAACAGTAGACCCAATAGTCTATTTACAGCTTCAGAGGCCTTTGGAATTAAAAATGGACTGTGGTGGATGAGTGGCAAATAACCACTGTGACTGGTCATCATGACCAGTGATAACTTGTCCATAGCATTGTAACTTGTGCATTGGTAACTTGAAGCATTGTCATTTTCAGTGCCTTGAAGGGAAGCAGTGAAGAAGTCTAGGAAAGGGAGGAGACTGTATTCCTGAGAGTGGGAAGCTACCAGGGCATAAATGTTACCTGTTCTGGTGGCAGGAAATTGTAATGTCTTTGCTTTTTTTTTTCCTTTATTGGGATTTTTTTCAGCCACATGGTTTGTACAGACTGACTATCACAGAGAAGGCCTGAAAATAAAAATGTGGTCTTTTAGCTGTTTACTTCTTAAAGAGCACAGCAGGGCAAATATTTTTATTTTTACATCTGGAACAGAAATTATTTGGCACATAGCTATTTTTCTCCCAACCAAATGCAGGTATGAACAATAATAATTAGTGGTTGTATGGTACAATAAATCTTCAAAGTGCCTTCAAATCTTAATCAGCAAACCTTAATAGCATGCTATTCCTGCAAGGGAGGTAAGTAATTAGATAAAATGAGACTGGGCAGACTCTTAAATGGAGTTTATTGTTGAGGTGCCTGTCAGTTTCACAAAGCTCTTCTTTATCACTGAGGTCTCTGAATGCTGCCATACTTAAATGGCTTCAGATATTTATATGTTGAAATACACGATGTTATGGCCCAGAGGGCCTTGCTAATATTGACGTTCTCTTGTTCAAAGTTCTTCACAGTGAAGGAGACCTTGCACTCAAGAGCCTCTGTAGTGGTTATTCCAGAGCACCTGTGAAGACTTATTAACCTGAGCAAGAGTAAGGTCAGCTCCTTAAGGAGAATGATTTTCTTCGGAAGGGCTTTCCAGTTTACTTGCATGACAAGCCTAGAACATTTAGTCCACCGATGGCGAAACTCCAAGTGATTTTGCCAGTAGTTCGTTAAACCTAAGAACATTGAGTATTGCTGCATTTTTGGAAGGAGTGTAGGTTATCAGCTCAAAAGTCTTGTCACTTTTTTTTCCCTCTGCTTTCAGAAAAAAATTGACTGGAATTTTACTGTTTCAGAGCGAGCTAGTCAGTGAGACTAAAAGATTGAAAAGCAAGTCTTGGTTTAGGGTGTCATGGTGCAGAAAATATTGGTAAGCAGTCGCCCCAAGCTGTCGCTTACCATGGGACAAGCGTGGATGGAAAGCTGTGAATACCAGGGTAAGTTAATGTTGTATGTCGCCAGTTAACTATTAATGAAATCTGTGCATCTGTAAAGAAGGGTGGAACTTCTGAAAGAAGTGTTTCCCAGCCCCACCTCCTCCTGAAGTACAGAGAAGGAAGCTGGCATTTACAGATGGGAAGGGCACAAGACGACTCTTTGGTGCCGTTTTTATTTCATCTGGGCTTCTCTTTCTCCTGTGCCACTTAAATACCTGGTGAGGAACCAGGCATATTCTTTGTGCATCATTATCTATTAAAATGCTTTCATAAAAGGCAATTAATTGAGTAGGTTGCCTTGGGACAATGATATGCCCTGTGAATTTGAAATCCAATTGCTTAGGATAGAGATCTGCTCCAGTTGTGACACTGTAGAAAGAATAACAGATGTGGGAAGGCTTTGTTCTCAGGGTTTTATCTGTCCTTTATCTTTTATGTGTAAATTTAATATGCGACAGAAATGTCTCCAAGTATTATGTCAAGAATTAAAGGAGACCTGGTATTAAAACTGCTGATTTTTGATTGCTGGTATTTATAGGGAATACTGTAGTTTTGCAGGATGTTGAATATTATTAAGGATTTGCAGGCGGTAAGGTAATTAATGTCAGATTTAGGACTAGGTGCTGTGTTAGCTCCTGGTTCCTGCTTCAAACAATTGGTTGTTAAATTTGGTGAAATGGGGCACTTGGAAAAGAGACAAAAGCTTTATCTCCTGTTTTGCTGCTAAAATTAAAGCTCAGGGAGAAGAACTGACTGACCTAAAAATGATGAAAATTTAAGTCCACAAGTTTGAACTGAACACAAACCTCTTCATGAACTAATCTGATGCTGTCAAAAATATCATGCTTTTTTGGGAGACTTTTAATTTCTGTGTGCTTCTGCCTTGTCAGCAGAAGGACATGGTTTTCTGGGGTATCATGGTTTCTTTATCCAACTCTGGCTAAATTTTTGTGTGTGTGTGTGTTTCTTGGAGGTTGTCTTCCTAAAGAGCATTTGTCTGTATCTGTGGGAGATAATGAAATATGGGCGGGAACATTCTATAGAGCTGGCTGAAATTTTTGAAAGTGAATCTGAAAATGGCTTTCATGTGGTGTTGACATCTTCTCTGAGTATTTGTATGTAGTGTGGGTACTTGGCTTCAGGCATGTGCAGAGAGATACATTGGAAATGATGTGTCTGAAGTCTGGTTTATTTAGAAAAGTAGATCTGGAGCTGGAATTCTTTATGGGGGACTTTTCTTGAGCAACGCTATTGCAGGTGACATATTTGTGCTGTAAGCTTGAAATTGATGCTGAGGTTGTTAGGAAACAAACCTGTTTATTTCTCAAGTACAAGAACTTAAGAAGAGGCTTTTTCCTATCAGACTCTTCCTTGAAAGCCAGTTTTGTTTGTTATGGGGAGAAGGCAGTTAGAGCATACAAATTCCTGATTTTTTGGTGTGCTCTTCATCATAGTGAAAGCTGGATAAATCAGTGGAAATACCATGTTCTTGTGTGTTTCACATCCAGTTTGACAGCAGCTGTTAAAGCTTTTTTGGCTACATCTGTGTATGTATACAGGTGCAGCTGATGTTCTCTAGCAGGCAGATGACAGTAATCTCCCAGGCACGCTCCAGGATATCCTTGTATGTTGGAATCTTAGCACCATGCTGTGTGCTGTATGAAACCGACAATAAATACTAGTTCATTGCAGTAGCATAATTAGGCCAATGTTGTTGAAGTTGCTGCATTTTTTGTTGGCTTAAATGCTGTTTCAGAATTAGCATTGAAAGGCATAAAGATTTGTTAATGTAAATAATTTTTGTGGTAAAATTGCATGCTTGGAGATGGAAGCTTCTCTGAGTCTTGTGTCCATTCTATAGTCTGTCTTTACTTTTATTCATGTCACAGCCAGTGATCTAGTCATGTAGTGGGCAGGCCCTCAAAACCTATTAGAGAAGGTTTAGAAAATCTGTTAGAAGGTTAGAGAAAAAACCCAAGGAGCTGAGTGCAAAGGTTTTCTAAGTTATTGCTGTGTACAGCCAGAACACTGTTTATCTCATAATCTCTAGGGGTATAGACACTCTCATTTGCAGCTCCTTGTTTGCACAGGGGAATTGGTTCCTAGTGATTAATTTTATGCTTCAGATAAGGATTTTTCCCTTTTAATATTAATTTCTTCAGCATCTCAATAGCATGGGCATATTGCACTGTGTTTTTTCCAGTTTTCAGATAGACATGAATGGCTACATGGAGGGCATAAAACCCCACCCCAATAAACCTGTGACGCACATGGTTCCAGGGCTTTCTTAGGGTCACCAGGGAAAGGTAATGGGACTTGACTCATAAAACCTTGTCTGTTTTACCCTGTAGGACATTGTTGTTGAAATATTAACTACAAAATTTCAAACTTGTAAGCAACCTTATTTAGTGTTGAAATGTGTTCCATCTTTCTTGTTGGGACTGTTGACTTTTTCCGCTAACCACTTCTATATATTGTTATCTTAAAAATTGAAATGGACTGAAGACAGAGCTAAATTAAAGTCTGAAACTTCAGTTATTAGAATAGTTATGCTTCCTGGCAAAGTCATGCCTGGTTTAAATGGTGATAGATTTGGACTTGGATATTGCCTTGAGCAATAGAGAGGTGAAAAAATGAAGCATGTGGATATTTAACCATGTCATATGTAGATAGTCTAACTTTTCTACCTAGTTTGCTTATCAGGGTATCAGTGCTGTAAAATATCTTGCTGCGTTTTCTTCTCTCACCACAATTCATCAAGGGCCAGCATTATGTTATTACTAATGTTACCCATTTCTCTCTTCACAGAATTTAGTGTTTCAACAGAAAAAAGTTAGAGAAGGGAAATAGACCAGAAGTTTTGCCTTTACTGTAAAATCAGTAGGTGGAAAATCCCCTCCTAGTGCTTAGGATTATGACCAGTGGAATAATAGCTCTTTTCTCAAGTCAGTGCAAAAGCTGTATTTGCCGTCAATGAATTCACTTGGGAGTTTGAATCCCAGGCAAGAAATGGTCGATAGGATAGTCCAAGCGCTGCTTTTATGCTTTGCTTTTTAATGTCAGTGAGGAACAGCACATGTGGTGCTTCAAGAGACATCTCTGTAGTATGTGTCACTGACTGGACAATTGTACGGTTAAGTTTATGTGGCGCTATCCTTCCAGCAGCCTAATTAAAGGCTGTGTGTAACTTCCTTAAATGGGATGCTTCAACAGGTGATAAGTACTGGTTTCTCCTTCAGAGGATGTGTGATGGTATGTCTTTCAAGTGCTTTAGTGTGTTTTAACTATTTTTCAGTGATTGAGGTGCATTTTCTGTTTGCTCTTCTGAAGCCAGTTTGCTTTCACCTTTTTGTTACTCTTGAAATTGGACTTCTTCACATTAATTTGACATTTAGGAAATAAGAGAGTACTGCCTGTATGCATGCATTATGCAGAGATTTATTTGTTAATAAGCTCCCTGTGCACTTTCCGGTAAAGGATTTATCTTGGGTAGGTTTCTAGGAGGAAAAAGATTCTGTCCAGCCTTCATAGACTCTGTATTTTAGAATTTTCATGTATCTTCAATCATCTTTTGTGTTCTTAGACCAGTGCCTTGCACCTGAAGGGCTTTCCTCTTAAACATTACAGACAGAGCTTCAGAAATACTTGCACAAACATTCAGCTTATTAATTAATGTTAGAAAACTGTACAGAAAGTGGCAGCAAAAAATAATAGCACATCTAATGAATGCACTGAAATATTAAAAAAAATGTTTCAGTCTAGGGAAAACTTAAATTTTGATTATATTTTTTCCATAAAAATAACTTTGACATTTATGGTTGGTGTCTGAATTTATACACTCTGAAGAACGATGAGGCTCTCCCTACTAACTTCACTGGATATTTGAGCGGGATGAAAATGGAGTGCAAGTGCTATTGACATCCTTACTGATACATAACATTGCAGTAGACAATGCAGTATATGTCTGTATGTCCATAAATTAACAGTGCTCTGTACAAGAAGAGCAGCTGTGGGCTGTCACATGGCTTGTATCTGAAAAAGGAAGACATTATTTTACAAGGTAGCAAGAATACCTGTACAGCACCTAGAAAATGTTGACCTAGAAGGTCTAGCTTGTGAAAACTGTCAGAAAATCATTATCTTTTGGAGGAGCACACAGTCTGGAACAAAAGGAAGGTGGGGTAAAGAAGTGGGGGGAGAAAGAATGGGTTGGGCTCATTCAAGATGTGCTGCATTCAGTTCCCTCTAGTTCAGATTTATGAGCTTTGTAAGAATGTCCTTATCTCATGTGCTGGTGGTGGAGGCTTCTGTGAGCTGAGGTTTCTTCCTCATAAAGATCAGGATGGGTTTTCAGGCCTTCATAGCTGCAAGTACTTCTGGTGTTCTAGCTTAGTGGTTATGTTTAAGATCTTCAAGGGTTAATAATTATCTGATCTCTATCTTGTGTTTCTTATTTGTTTGTTTTCTTGGGTTTTTGTAGGTTTTTTAGAACTATTTATCCTTTTACCCCTTTTTATTTGTAAGGTTGTTCAGACTCAGAAAATCAGAAGTTTGTCTGGGAAGTCTTGTTACAGTGATCTATTTAATAAGATTTGCAAGAAATATATGCTATAAGTTTTTCAGGAACCCCAAAACTTTAGAGTTAGTTTTCCTGAAAGAGGTTTCTTCTGATGCTATAATCTGACAATGCTTAGCAATCAAGCTAATAGTAAAGAACCTTAAATTTTGAACGACTTCTTTTTTCAGTGTGCCCTGTCATTGAATCCCTTGAATAACCTTCAAAAAGAATTTAAAGATTAACTGATTATAAAAGATTTGCTAGCTGGCAGTGCTGAAAGTTTGTTTCATCAGAAATATAGACTCATTTATTGAGTGGCTTTGCAGTTAGGTTATCACATGTGTGGAACAGCCAAATCAGCCTGGAGCTTTAAGCACATGGGCTAACACATTAGAACAGAATTACTGAAATAGCTGTGTAAAGCTCCTTTATGTCAATTTAAAATGTGTGTGCTCACCATGATTAGCACAAGACTTGGGTGTTTCAAAAGTGTAATGCATTGTAAAAATAGTAATATTTTTTATTACTCTTGTTTTTAGAGATTTTCTGATACTATTGTATCACGTTCGTTTGTTTCAATCTATTGGCAAACAGTTTTGGTAAGAACAATTTTTCTGTTTTTTTTTCATCTCTCATCCAGTTCTATCCTCTGTGTATTTGAGGAATATGGTGTGTAAAGGAAGAAAACTTTAAGCTGGGTTTTTATTTTGTCACAAAATACTAAGAAAAATCCTGAAAATGGTTTTGTAATAATTTTGAAATTTTATATCCATGCAATGCCTTAAGAAGAGAAAATATTTAGTATGCTGGAAGATTTATTGCTCTTGTGGGAAGAAACCATTTTCTGTTCTTTTAGATAGCTGCAAACATTTACTGGTGTTCAGTAAAAGTCAGGCAACTTTGAGGCATGACTGGGTCCTTCAAGACCTTTAGCATGTTCTTTTCTAGTGAAATTTGAGAAGTTGCTGTCTTACAGCAAACAAAAGAAAATGCTCTTCGTGAACCACTTAATTGCAGCTGTGTTACTGGAACAAAATGTCATGTGGAGTGAAAGTGTAAATGTGCTCAGAAGGGGATTAGAGAAGTTAACAGAACAGAGACCATTAGTGACTATTAAATTTGACTGTGCAGCTCGAGCTCAGGCACTCAATAAACTGGTGATTGCCAGGAAAGGGGATGGGAGAGCTGGCTTGATCCGGTTTAGTACTTCTTGTATTAAACATTGCTGAAGTTTATGAAACGACAGAAATGGGAAGCTCTTCCAAACAGAGAACTTCTTTAAATCCTTAAAAAAAGCCCAAAAAACCAAAAAAAAAAAAAAACCCCAAAAGCTTAATAAGAAATCTTTTGTGATCTGCCTCTGAAGCTGATGTGTGTCCACATGGGCTTGACTTGATGTTCAGAGAAGAACAGCTGTCTGGTTCCAGCTGCAGTTCCTTCCTGTTTTTTTATCCTTTGTCTCTTGGAATCTGTATTCCCTTTCGTTCAGATTGCTTAAGGAGGGATTAAATGATGGATGGTCAAGTTATCAGGGGAATTAATTTTCATGCATGTGGATCTAGAGTATAAATAGCTGCTCAGGAAGAGAGGAGAAAAAGAGAGGAACACATTGGTGATATCACAGTTTAGGTTGTAGTTTTAGCTGTTGAATAGAAAAGTGAAAATATACTACTAGGTAAAATATGTAAGTAAACTGTCATTTTAAATGGCATGATGTGAAAAGTACAACAAAAACCAACTTTTGGAGACATAAATAATTGGATTTCTTTTACAGATTAGAAACATATTACTTAAGAAGGGAAGGACATGCTGTGTAGGAGGCATTTTTTTGTTCTTGCTTTTCTCAACATCAGATTCTTGTGCTCTGTTGATACTGCCGTGTGTGCTCTTTAGCCTTGCACAGAGTAGTTGAACAGAGCATTTTTCAATACAGAGCCCTTAGTTTTGTGATATTGTCAGACACTGAAGGAATTTGTGTCTTCAACTACTCACTATTAGTGAGCAGAATAGAATCAGAAAATTGAATTTAACATGATATGTGGAAATTTCCCTGGTGGTTGCCCAGTGCAGAATAAACTTTGCAATGTTTTAGAAAATATTTTTGTATTTGACATTAACTGAACTCTTTGATATACACGTTAATTATCACTGATTCTGTCCCACCCATTGTCTTTGCTTTGAGAATATTAAAGAGCTGAAGATCACAGAATTTAACTTTTCAATGTAATATGAGCTGCTGGTTGGGAAGTCTGCTGCTGATGCAAAATCTTTTTGTTCTGCTTCCCTCTTCAGTGGTTTTGGAGAAATGGAAGAGAAACTATTGCCTGTCTAGACTTTAATAGGTGCTATATATATATATATATATATATATATATATATGTTTTTTGGGGGTTTTTTTTGGTGGTTTTTTTTTTTCTGTGTGTGTAGGCAACATTCATTTCAAGTCTTACAATGTATTTTTAGTGATAGGCTATAAATGCCAGTTAGAAAAAAACTAGCAATAAACAACAGAAAGTTTGTGCCAAGAAGTAATACATATCTAAAAAAAGCGATTGCTTTTTACAATAGTTTTTGAACCTCAAAGTATAAAGTCTTCCAACTCTTTTCAAAGAATTTGTGGAATTCAGATTTTGCTGCGTGAAAAAAGCTCTACTTAGTCACCAGCAGGCGCCTGGGTACATAGAGCAGCTGTAAATTATGTGTGACTTCTGGGTCAGGAAAGTTTGGGTTTCCTTCCTTCCTTTTTTCCCCACTCCCATCTGCCAGTGGGAGAAATTGGGTTTTTTTAATTACCTGTTTGTAGACTGATGGTGTAAAATCAAGGGGGAAGCCCTACAGCAACCTCTATGCAAGTAATTATTGTAAAATATCCCTAAAAATGGGAGAAGTCACTCATCAGCATGGCAGGAAGCAAAATCTTGGTTAATGCCAGCTGTCTTCAGTTAAATTTTTGCCAAAGCTCACAATTTTAATCTATACCTTTTAAAATGCAGGCTGTGAATGGTTCTATACATTTATTTCCCCCTGAATAACTGGGTTAATATTCAGTGTCTACCTGCATGGATGAAAAAGGGTCAGTAGTGTAAAACAAAGTGGTAAAGCAATTTTTGGAGGAAAAAGTACTTTTCTTCTGGAATTGATTAGTAATGGTCCACTGAATCCCTTAATTTTGCCAGCAAGGCTTGGTATCTATAATGATTTCTTAATTTATTTTTCTTGTGTGAAAGTTTCTAATGTTCCTGACTGCTCCTTTGTCTGTAAGCTGGGTATTTCTTCCTTGGCTAAAACAGCCTGTGTGTGCTTCAGTGCAGGCACATTCTCTTTTCTTCTCTCTCAACTCTCTGTTGAAGTCTTTTGTGCACAGTGATGAGTCTATGGATAACTTCCCACTGCAGACTGAGATAATACATTTTTCTGTCTCTAAGATTTCCATCTCAAGACTGTAAAATTTTGTTCCACCCCTCCTTTTTTATTTCCTCCTTGCCTCTTTGCACTAATACCGAATTGGGTATTTCTACAAGTGGTGAACACTTGATGCTTCTCATTGATTGCTGCTACTGCTTTTTCTCAGGTTAAGTGTGTATGCAACTTGAGGTAAACCAGTACAACTGGTCCAGTTTGATAAACTCTCATTAAAATTCAGTATTTTGTAAGCAAAGTTTATGGGAGAATGTTCTGAAACTATTGGTAAAGCATTTGAAAGTTTTGAAATCTGTTTCAGACTATTCTCCAAGTGTTTTTTAAGTGTTTTTTAAGTGTTACATTTATGAATTTTCTATGTGATGTATCAGTGAATAATCTCCAAAGTATTTAGCTAGCAATGAAAGATAAAAATGGGAGTTGAAGAGGTTCGGCCCATGTTCTTTTACACATTTGTGAAAACTTTTTCATAAAAGCTGAATTTTCTCCTAGGAGTTAATGCCATTTGTATACTGAAAATGTAAATAATACGTTTTAAATAATATACCCATTTTTTTAAGCTTGCAAGAATAAAATTGAAATACTAAATTCAGGACTGGAAGAAAATTTGGATTGTTGTCAAAGTTCTAGACATGCATGGAAAGGATGAAAGTTGGTATGTTGTATGTAGACTAGATTATATAAGACTTGAGCTCTAATGTTTTGAAGGGAGGATGGGTTTTTTTAATGTCAGTTAGGTTTTTCTGTTTATTTTAGGTGGTTGTAGTTACTGTTTTCTTGGGTTTCCATGCAGTAACAGTTACAGAGTTAAGCTGTCCTACACAATATCATCAAGATGATTGTGAAGGCAGCAAGATTGGATGCATTCTTTAACTGGTCTAACTCCCTTTGGGCCAGTTGTATGAATAAAAGATTCAACAACTGCTGTTATATTATCCTTCTATTTTCCTTCCACTTAATCTCTCTCTGGGCAATGGCTTCAGAGATTAATGTGACCTTCTGCTTGATTCTGTTCCAATACAGCAAATATAATTTGTAAATGGGCAGTACCTGTGTATGTCCTCAGTCTGACTAACTTTCCATTGCTATTTGTAGGAATGATCTTCAAAGAAAAGGAAAGAAGGATGATGCTGTGAATCATTTCTCTTTCAGTTTCTAGGCCTGTAGAGGAAAAGTTTCTGCTAGTTTGCCTTTGTTATGCAGCCCAAGGGTGTAATGTGGATTTTTGTCTTTCTAATATGAATGTTTATCATCCAGACAAAGCAAAACTTCCCAGAATCCTGGGGGTTTTTTTTGTGATAGTGGGCTTGGTATTATGTCATAGGAGGAGGTGCTGCTATCTTGTTTTTCCTGGTTTTTTGGCAATGCCATCTTCTGTAGCTTGTTCTATCCTGTAATCTGTCCAAGTACCAAAACATTATGGAGTGCAGATAATGATCAGATGGAGTTCTTTGTCCATTCTGGTGTGTGACGCTAAATCAAATCTGTTGCATCGCTGACTATTTGTCTTTTCTATAGATCAGGCAGTCTGTTTTGTGTGGAAGGTCTGCTGAGGAGTTGTAGAAATCACTCTTGCAGGTTTTTCATGCTGCTGTCAAATGCTACTGAAGCTTATGTTCTTTGTGGTGAGGATCTTTCTCTACACTCCAAATCCCATTCACTTTCTTGGCTCAGAAACAGTAAACTTGGTAAGCATTTGAAGCTGGGCAGAAGTAACAAGTAGGTGAATCTCTTGTGAAAGAGAAATGCCAAGTTTTCCCACCTGACAGGAAAAGGACTAACAATCACACCACCTTTGAGGGCAGTTAAGCCATATAGAATATTGTGGCTGTAGGACTGAATAAATCATGTGTAACCACTGAATTTAAGATGAATCATAAATTGGGTGTGTGTTAGAAATTTGTTCAAGGGGCAGTATAGTCAATTTAACAGTTGTTCAGTTGTAAACACATACTGAATCATGCAGTATATAATTATATATTTTGCTGAAGTGTGGGGAGCAAAGTGGCAGATTGAAGGACTCAAGTTAACTGGTCAGGTTCTGATTAACTCATATGATTTTGGCACAAAGCCATATGTGCTGTGTCAACTCATGTTTTGAAGGAAGATCACAATTTCCTAACCATAGGCATTCCAAGTCTTCAAGTAGCTTTGTCTACTAATTAATCAGGAGCTAAAACCTCCTAATTGCAGGATTTAAACTAGACAGTATAAGCTGCTCGGGAAGGTTTTGGCCTCCATAAAGAGCTCATTTAAAAAGCAAGCTTCCATGACCAAAAATCTTCATGTTTTATGTGGACTCTTTGAACTGATGGTTGTCTCTAGACATGCTGCTAAATAGACCATACTGTTCTCAGTACATGGTGTATACCACATCTAAAGAGTTGAGTGGACAAAAAATAGGTAAATTTTGATGTACGCTATCAGTTTCAGGAAATGGATTAGCTATGGATGGTTGGATAAAGAAAATCTGCCTTTAAAATCCTTTTTTTTTCAGTATTTGCAAGATGGCTGTGGGTAATATGCTTAAAGACCCTGCTAATAATAGATTTAACAGAGAAGTCAAAAAACTTGGGAAATACTGACATATGAAATCACCAGCAGCAGGAAATTCAGAATTTAGGGAAATCCTATAATGAGACCATAGGGAATAATATACTTCATGTAAATCTTGTCTTCCATTTTCTGTGCAGTGGGTCTATTTCCCAGCATGGAAGACTTCACAACATATTTTCTGCTCACTCTCAGATTTCTAAGTGCCCTGTAAATTGGTTATTGGTTGGGAGTGTATATGCAGAGACTAAGCACAGCTTTAGTCTTAAATTCATTTCTGTATGCTTGAGTATGGAAGGAAGTGGAGAAAGAAGGGATCTGTCTGAGAGAACAAATTATCACCTTGTGATGTGGAAACTGTTTCCTAACAGGTGTTAGGCAGAAGAAGAGATCTCCATGTTTGCACTGTGTGCATTTAACTCAGAGGTCTGGTATCTTCTGTATTATGGTTTAACTGAATACTGTTTCTTATTGGTAGGTCACCTGAATTACATTACACAGACAGATTCTCAGTTACTGGGCGAAAAACTGAGATGTATCCTGTTCAAGGACAATTTCCAACAGTCTGCTCTTCAGCTCAGCATCACTGAAAGGAAATATCACTGAAAGGGAAATATCTTTCCTATCACTTGAACAGCAATTAAGTGCTTTCAAGCAACAGCAGTTGACTAGATTATTTTTTTAATGGAAAATGAGTTGCTTATGAAGAAAAGGAAGTGCTGTGTAGTCTCTTATGAGGACAGAGGTTTGTAAAGATGATGGATGCTTTTGAAGTTCTTTGCAGGAAATGGTTCTACCCTGTAAGACTCGCTGGTGCTGCACCTGCAATATCGTGTGTGTAGAGGGAAGAGCTACTTTCTGGACAGATGGAGGTCTCTTACTAGAGTTGCAGCCCATCTGCTAGTATCAAATCTCTTTTTCCAAATGCTTACAGAATCTTATTTAAATCTGCCTTGGCCAAAACCTTTAATAGGCTTTAGGGACCCTCTAACAAGGCTTTCAGGTAGTTCATGTTGACTTCTCAAAATAGATCACTGTTCCTACCCATTTGTAACTCTCTTTGTCCTTCAGGGTTTTACTCTTGTCCTTCAGCAGAAACTTAATACAAAGGTGAAATATTTTGTCCATATGGAGTATATGCATGCACCCACACATTTTATATAGATAGTGGGTTACACATGCAAATGTGGGGACATGCACACAGTCTTTCTCAACATGAGTGGACACTGTCAAAAGCACATCCTTCCTGAAGGCTGAGAGACATAAAGTGCAGCGAGCCAGGTATGTAGTGGCATTTGCCAGTGCTTCTCATTTCCTTGGGATCATCTTTCCTTCATTTGAGACAGCATGGACAAGGCAAATGCAGCCAGCTGCCTGTTCACATCTCTGCCATTCCCTTGAAGCATTCATGTTTCCTGATGAGGCACCAGGGTATTGTCAGTTATGCTTCTCAATTGGAATTGTATGAAGTTGCTTTATAAGATTAGTCACTGATTCCCCCTGCTTAAATCTTTGTAAAAGTTTTCACACCTAATAGGAGGATAACATCACAGGCATTTTAAATTGCATCTTCATGCATATAAAAAGTGTAAATCTCACACCTTGTACTACCATGTCTGAATAGAGAGGCTCTCTGTCTGAGAGCAAAATTGCTTTTTTTCTTTTGTTACAGAGCAGTGAAGAAAATGCAGTACTCTTTGAATGAGATTTGATATTTGCTATTGTGCTTGAATTAGCATTTATCTCAACTTACAGGAAAGCAGAGCAAGAATCTCTCAGCTTATGCTTTGGTCCTAGAGACACAGGTTTTCTTGCGTGTACAGTTCTTGACAGCTGAAATGTAGGTCTCTGTTCCATCTTGTCTGTTTTTCAGGCTAGAAATTCAGACTTTCACAATAATAATTAGTCATCATTTATGTGAATAATAGCTTTACTCCCAGACAGGTGAGTTCACAGATAAGATATCCATGGTGTTATCTATCTGCAGACCTTGTAATGTTCTGTTCCTTATGCCATATCTCCCTTCTTTTTTTTTTTCCCTCCCAGAAATGAACCTAAGAAATCATAACTGTCTGAGAAGGCAACACTTTTTTTTTCTGCTGCAACTCCTGGGTGTCTGTGGTGTTGCCTGTGTTGTAGAGCATATGTAATTGCTTACGGAAATCTTAATTTTCCAGGAGTTGGGAATATTGCTTCTTCGAGCATCAAAGACTGAAGACTTGGTGCATAATAGACCCTCCAGATGATCTTTCTCCATCAGTATTTATTTGGACTCATCGACTATTTTACCAAGTCACAGGGGGAAAAAACATGTGTGAGGATGTAGTTCAGCTTAGGGCATTGGGTAAAAAAGCCATTGGAGTATTTGTAAGAACCAAGCAGTTGCAGAGGAGGAGGCTGGCTGGGTAGTAACTTTTAAATTGGTTGGTTTTTTTTTTTTTTTAAATTTTCTTAGCAAAACCCACACAAACATGCAAGTGCAGTTTAGTAGAAATATGGTAAATGGGGTGATCCATGTGGGAGTTTAAGTTAACTCCCACAAATTAAATGTGTGCTTAAACAAAATTAAATGTGTGCTTAAACAAAAAAATCCTGGTGTTGTAGCAGTGCAGCTTCTTTACCTGTATACACCTGAGGTGAAGCACTGCTGGTGGAATCAGATGCAGGTAGATGTCATTCAAACTTGATTCTGTTATTCAGCCAGTTTTATCTGCATTATTGAATAGTATTTCCTTTCCAGGCAGGACATGAGGTAGCTGTAAGTATGAACTGTCCTCTAAATACCAGGATCTTTTTTTGGCTGAGTACACAAGTCAGCAGCTCTCTTTCTTCTCATGAGTGTGTAAGGATGCTGCTTTCAAAGGAAGAACACAAACCTTATTTCTGAATCCAGCGCATTTTTCATGAGTACCATACATGAGGTCATTTTTAAGTATGGAAAAACTGTTTTGATATGCCATAGTGGAATATATTTTATGCTAATTTCTTTTTCCAAAATGTCTCATAGTCAAATATATGAGGCTGACAAAGATTGTTTTGCTCAGATCCACCTTTCTCCTGTGAAAGGAAGAAATCTCAAAACCCAAGTGAACCATGCAGTTTACTTAACAGCCTAAAAAGCCATTTGTGGAAGGATTGGATGTGAATATTTAGAATTAAAGTCAGGGTTTGAAATAACATATGGTAGGGTCAGTCTTTACTCTTCTTAAGAGTATGTTGACTTCTACATTATTTACAAATATACTGCAAACCTAGCACTTTTCTTTATGACTAAAGTTGGTGGGTGCTAATGATTCCTTTCTCCCCCCCCTCCCCCCAGTATTGTAGCACATTAACTTATTTTTGTACCTATCTGAAGGACTTTCAAGTGCCACATCTGAGAAAATAGAGAACTCTTGGTCACTTGGCTTAATTTTTTGCTGATCCAGTTGTGCTGCCTTCATGACACTGATTATTACATTACTGCAAGGGGACTGCCTTACCAAGAAGAGGCATTTTTAAAGGAAGATACCATTCTCTGCTATTGAGACTGAAAGTATTCTGACAGAATCTGAACCCTTTGGAACTAGACAATTTGTCTGATGTAGTAAAAGTTATCACTTCATTACCATGGAAATGCCTTAAGCTAAGCTTTTAAAAATCTACTCTAATATAAGATGATCCATTAGTGAAACTTATTGGTAGAGTCCCTGAATTTCTAGTGTGTGGCAATTTATATCTTGGTGTTAAATATTTGAGCATTACTCTTCTCAAATATTGGGAATGGATTATGAATAATATTATAATATAGTTATGAAATAATATACTGAATGAAAAAGCAGTTACTGTACTAAGTAATTATCACTGCTTCCTCCACTTGCTCACCAGAGCTGCAGTGTTTTATTTGTAGGTAGCTTTAGAATGTCACAGATGGTGGGAAGCAGTACTTATGGACTTAGAATAATGCCTTCCAGTGGCTCCATGACATTTAAATCAGGTGCCTGCTACTATTTCTGCTCCCCTGACAAAAGCTTTCATTCCCTCTTCAGCTGTGCTGAGAGCTGAGTATGTAAGGACAGACTTCAGTCATGACCTTTTCACAGTATGTGAGGAATGCCTGGCTCTCAAAATGCAACAATGGAATAACTGCTGGACTAAAGCTGGAGGTGCCGTTCTAGTGCCTTTGTCTGATAGAAAGCACATCATCACTCCATCCTGTAGTAAGATGCCTTTTTGCTTCTGGTTATTTCAGGTCATTAGCAGGGTTTAATTTGCTATGTGTGAATGAGGGTGTTACTGGCTCATGCGCTGTTTAAAAATGTCACTATAGCCAAGCTGCTTTGTAGTCCTGAAATTTCTTTTTTTTTTTTTTCTAAAGCTTGCCTTAGTCACAGGTCTTCTGCTCCTGCTTAGCAATTAAAATGAAAGTTGCAAGTATGAGAAATGCATCAAGGAGACGTGCCCTCTCCGAGGTGGAGCAGATCAACAGCAAAATAAGGGAGTTGCCCAAGAATCTTACACTGACAATTAAACAAAGAGAGGGATACAAGAATCATGCTACGATTTATGTGGATTAAGCTTACTTTGTAGTGATAATTATATAGTCTTCTGAATAAAATTTTAATATCAAATGTGAAACATCAGCTATCCTCATGTATAAAAAAGCATTCTGCAGTTGCCTAGAAAACATGACTTTCACGATCATTATATACAATTTGGACTGGCTTTACTAGTTTGCCTAACATGAAGCTTCAGATAAACAAGTTTATCTGGTTCTGGTGATGGAGACAGAAGAGCAAAGGAGGGAGTCAACACTAACCCTAGCTTGTCTTCCATTGTGTGTTCAGGCCAATGCCAAAAACTGATTTCTTTCCACCTTCCAGGAAAGAAAGCAAGCACTTTTTGAGTAAAATAAACACTGCTTGTCCTGGAGGTGCGAGCCAAGATTCTCAATATGTAACGTTCTTCTGTCTTCTAGATCTGGGACTATAATACTGATTTAAGGCTTTGGGAGGAGAAATGCTAACATCTCATCTGTTAATCTGTGTATGCTCAGATAAAAGGCCAAGATTTGTACTTTTGGGAGTGTTTCCATATTGTGTTTTCTCACAAATTGGCGCTAGTTTCTGTTCCTTTCTTAGGAGGTCTGAGCTCAAGCAGCAAGCTATCAGTTTGAAGAGGAAATGCAGTTTCAAAGAAATTTTCTTGGTATAGGTTGCGGATTTGCCCAGGAGCATGAGATTTTTGTTTTGCGGACATTTCGTCCTGTCTGCTGTGGGGGAGAAAGAGGAGAAATGGAAAGAGAATATGTGAGTGGAAGAAGCTAATATATTCCATAACAGGAAGAGTGGAGAAATACTTGGGTGTAATAATAATCTCTGCTGGCCTCTCTAAAATGAAAGAGAAGGAATAGTGCTAAGGTAATATTATTATCAGGTCACGGGTTGAATGAAAAGCACCATGAGACTGTGGGATTTTTTCACAAAAATTTGGGTTCACCTGATTTCTGGCAGTTCTTTAAATACTTTAAAAAAGAGGGGGGATATGGTAGTTAGATCTTGTGGGGCTGTGTCCCCCCTCTTTGTGTCTATAGGAGAAATGAAAAAAGTGGATGTGACACGAGGGATTGTTTCCTTATCCTTCAAGACAATAATTGAGAATAATGGGCAGTAATTAACTTGAGAGCAGGACTCTAAAAGAAAAAAGCTCTTCAAGCACAGTTGACTTGATTAGCTTGTGTATTTTACTTGATTGCATGCTTGACTTGACTATTTGCAAATAATGCCTTATTTTCTGGATAGTCTATGCAAATTGGACCTGCAGCTATAGGAAAACCACATTTTATGTGTGGATTTGAAAATAAGGTTTCAAAGACTACCAAAGTGCAGGCTTTCTAACTTGGCTCCAGGGTTCTGCACTTCAGCCCAGTTTCAGCAACAGTATTATTGGGGATAAACTAATTGGTATATGTAGTCCATATCTTGTTTGGGGGTGTAAGATGTGGGCCTATGTAAATAAATAGGATAGATGCCAGGATTCCGAAATTACAGGGCATGGTAATGGCTTAAGGTGCTCAGGTTCTGAAATGGGAGAGACCAGACTTTGGAAACTGTCCAGGTCTAGCCCCAGTTCAGTGTCACTGAGACTTGTACCTGTAGAGTGCTTTTAGAAAGCACTTCATGTTCAGTGAGTGCTGAATTAAAGTGTCAGTGTTTTATTTTCAGGCAGCTAATCATGGCATAAGAAAGATGAATTTTAAGAGATTTTCTTGGATGGAATTGCCTTGTTGAATGTCCTTCTGCCTCCAGGCATTTATATATCCAGAGGAAGAAGCCCCCTCCAAGAAGGGGCTCTTGGCTCATTTGCTAAGAGGAAAGTCTCTTCAGAACCTGCCACCTTTTGCCTAAGTGTCCCTGTGGAGCAAGGGGACAATATTGCTCATATTCAGGACAGTTAAGGTCAGCTAACAGTGTTTTACATGGGACAAATAAGGTGGGTTTTTCTCCACAGAAAGTATTTTGTATGTATATAGAGCCTTCTTGCTTTCTCTTCTTTGTTTTAAATTTTGTCAGAGGATAAAAATTAATATCAGAGTATTTTATGTTGAGAAATTCTAACAGTGTTTGGTATTCTAGATTTTTTTCACTGTTTCTTCCACATCTAAAAACTCTTGCAGAGTGTATGCCAGAGCAGCTGCTTCTCATGTTTCTTGGCATCATATTCCTATGAAATACCAAGTGTGAGGTAGTGCAGGCATTTCAGTTAGTTGATGTTAAAGCACAGCTTTTGACTAAAAGTTTTTGTTCTGAAGTTACAACATAGGGGAAAAATGTTGATGCACAAGGTAAGGAAAAAAGCAAGGGATATGTTACTAAAACAAAAACACCAAGTTGTCAAGCATCAGTTAAGCTGAAGCAATTTAGCCTTTTGACTTTTAGACTGTTTCTAGAAACTTTTTGACAAAAATTACTGTACTACAGTCTTTAATAATCACTGTTATGACAAAAGCTTCTTAATATTTTGGCTAGTGACAGTTCAATAAAATTTGGAAAGAATAGGCCTTTAAAATTTTCCGAATTCTTCGTTGCTGTTAGAGACCTTCAATTTCTAATTTAAAATTTAAAACATGTGAGGAAAAGTGATGGTGGTTGGGGGAAATGAGAATTCTAAGTGTTTAACTTCTGCATACATAAGCAATTAAAAAGTGAAGACTTTGTAAGTGGTAGGGATAAATATATACATTGCAAAGTCATTTTAACAGAATTACTTGGTGTGAGGGGCTGCTCCTGTTGTGCTTTGTGTCTTCCTTGGGACAGAGCAAGTAGAAGGCTGCCTCATAGGGTTGGCACTGTCTGGATGTTTCATAGGTGGTGTGCTTTTAACATGGGTGGCTGGGGCTTCAGAATGAGACTTTTTAAAGCCAGGAGGTCACTGAGCTTGTTTTCAGGCAGGAGACAGAGCCCCATCCCACTCACCTGGGAGTGTGTGAGCTGTCTGTCTCGAGGGAGGAGCTGGCAGCTGGTCCTCATGAAGTAGACAGGCTCTTTTCAAAAAGTGTCTGAAATATGGGAGAGGCCTTTGGCTTAGGCAACATTTTTCCCCATGACTGTGCTGCCTGCATGGCTTAGGGCTCAATGGTGCCAAGAAATTTGCACTCAGAGCTTGTTAATACAAATGATTTACACCTGAATTTACTCTCTTGTCCTGGAGCATAAAAGTTGCCTCCATACGATGCAATTCCCTTCCTGTGGAAATAGTATTCCTGTGTGGTCTGGGAGTAAATTCTGCCCCAGAACAAGCAGTCTGTCAGGTTCATGTCTATGCACCTCCAGTGCTAACTGTTTCAATTTGTCCACTGCCTTCCTACACTGTGTTGTGCTCTCTGCTGTGTGAATCTCCCTGTTGGGATGTCCTGTGGCTGTGATCTCATGTGAGTTTTGGGTGTATGAGTAATCCATGCCCTAGCAGTTCCTGTGGAGTTCATACCACCTAACCCTGAGACTTGCCTACTCCGATCCCATCTCTGTGTGGCCTTGTATTAAGATGCCTTCATAATACTGTCCCAAGAAAAGGGGAAGTGAACTTGTCCTTGGAAGGTGCACCTTTCCATGTTCTTCAGTCTGTCCATCCTTATTACAAGGAGTGAAAGGAACAGGGCACAGGATTCCAGATCTTGCTTTCCTTGGATAAAGAGGAGACAGGGAGAGGACTTGTAGGAAAAAAAAGGGCTTGACATGAACCAAGAGTCCATAGAGAACTTTATCAGTGCATCTAGATTTCTTTGCTGGTCAGCCTGGAACACTGAAAAACACAGGAACTGCCAGGAACATCATTTTGATATGGTATTCTACAAAAACTTTAAATGCTTTTCTCTTAGAAAAGTTACTCAATATAGTCCTTATATTGCAATTTATCATAATGCTTGGGTATTGCATAGAACCAAAAGCTTTTGAATGAATTGAGCATTTAGGTTTCTGTATTCACAAAGAACCACACACTGTTGAGGGTTCCCAGAATCTAAGGAGACAGTAAATTTGGAGGAGTTGTGCATTGTAAACATCAGCATTCCTACAAATATCTTCTTGTGAAAAACATCTGAGACAAACTGGTGGGGGGACATATGTATTGAGCCAGGCACTTCCACTGTCAGCTCCAAGTCGGTTTCTGGCTGATGACATGTGGGCTGGACAGGTGGAGAAACCTGGCCTTGCATTTTCCTGCCAACAGCTTCACCCCAGCTTCCCTCAGTCAGTTACTTGGTGCTAGGGAACCATTTTGTGGCAGGTTCTTTAATCCTCATAACCAGCATGTTGGTCTGCCCATTGCTGAGACAGATAAGCACTGCAGCTTAAAGACAACTTTGAGGAAGAAAAGTCACGGAGAAAGTTACCAAAAAGTTAGTGAAATAGATCTGCTTCAGTGAGAATCCCACTCAAATCCCAGCTTGTGGCATGTGGTTGTGCTTGTAATGACTGGTTTTGTGATGGATTTTGCTTGGGCTTTCAGAATCATAGTTTGGTTTTATTGTGTTGTATGTTTGATTTTTATTTGTCAAGCTCCTGCTGTCTGTAAAATGCAAGCAGATCTTGTTGCTTGCATTGCTACAGCCGAGGCCTGGGTGGCTGGGCGTGTATATTCATACTGCCTCGTACTGTGATCAAGAAATTGTTTGCTGTAGGATTCTTTTACTGTTGATGTAATGTGTTTGGGAGTTTGAGCAGACATGCTTATGGTCTTTGTTGTGTTGTTAAATAGGGAATTGGCTTATATCTGCTACAGAACAGTCCACACTAGTCACAGCTGAAAGGATGCATTTTGCAGAATGAGGAGAAGGGGAGTGGGAAAGAAGGATTTGGGGTGGGGGAGAGGAGATAGTTGTTCTTATGGCATTCTCCTTTAGAATATTTATCACAAAAAGTTTTCATTTGGAGTTCATGTATTTTTAGTCCCTAGTAGAAGATGAGATCTTTTAATCTGAATAATCCAGATAACTTGATTCTAGATGTACCTACTGAAATTTGAGACAGTGGCAAAAAATCACAGAATTTCCTGCAACAGTGAGACCAGACACTCACTCTGTGCCCGGTGTATGTGAATCTCAAGCTGACTAGAAGCACAATTTTCCATCCATTTATTGCAAGTCTGCATTGGTCCCTACCTTGCTATTTTTCATGGATTTATTTATTTTTCTCTTTGGGAATTCAGGTTTCATCTTTCTTTTAAATGTATCTGAGTCTGCTTTCCCTTCCACTGTATTTTGATGATGACTTTTGAACATTAATTGTTCAAAATATGTCTGGCTTAATAAATATACACAGTAATTGAATGCTACAAACTGGCAAGTTCTGAAATAAGGAAAAACAAGCTGTGCTGAAAAGCAGCCAGCAATATGTAATTTTTCAGTAGTAGTATGGAATTCTAGGTGAAAAGGCTAGTATTTTAGCAGGTATTGTCAAACCCTATGTTTTCAGTTAGAAACTGCAGGATATTCAGCCTTTTATGTTGCCATTATGTGTGTATAAGCCTGGTTATCTGTAGTTAGAAACACATGGAAGGCATAAAACTGCCTAGACAGTTGGGAAACTAAATATAGCCTGTAAGCCTGTTCCTCTTTAAATTTGCTAGGTTAGTATCCATATACCTGAGCCAGGATTGTCTGGTGTGATGGGGAGGCTCTGGGTAGGTGATTTACAGGAAGGGGCAGGAGCTTCCAGCAGTACCATTGGGTCATCTAAGACTGTTGATATCAGTTACTGGTCTCCAGACCATAAGCATTGCTTGTGGAACTGTATTTTCCATTTCCAGCAACAACTTTGGAGCCTTTGAGACATATAACAAACTTACCAGTGATGAGTGACAGTACACCTTTGGCTCTTACCACAGCTCACTGCCTCAAGATTTTATTCTCTGGGCTTTGGAGAGAAGCACAGAGAGAAGCCACTGCAGCTGCATCCTAATCAGAAATATAAATTGGCATGAGTGCTCAATTTGAGAACATTCCATAGAAAGCTGGAGTAATTAAGCAGACACATGGTTTATTTGCTCCTGAGCTTATCAAACGGATGAAGCTTATTCTGTGCCAGAATATTTAGGGATGCAGTCTTCAGTTTTCAGATGATTTTGGACCAGAGAATATTATATTGTAGTGTGGTGAAAATGGTTTCGCTCTTTCAAAAAATAATGAAGCCTAACCTTGTTTATCTGGGGAAAGAAATCTTTATTTGTTTTCTGGGGATGTAATAAGTAGAGTGCTGGTAACAGTTTTATTTTGATTTTTAACTGCAAGGAGAAGCTGTTCCATAGCTATTTATCAGTTCCATTGCTGTTTTGTTTGTGTGGATATTTGCTGGCAGTGCTTCTCATAATATGGTCATGAGATGCTATCAACTGTGAAAGGAGGAAGAGCTTCCTTTTCTAACAACACCTTCACTGACTTAAACCTGTCAAAATTGTATTAATAGATGATTTATTTTAATAAACCTGTAACTACTGATTGATCTGTCATCTTTATAAACAGAGTAAGCTCTTGCCCATAGCATGTGGATTAGTGCCAGCTTGTTGAATTTATGGATGTAGAGCCTATGATATTGATATGGATCATTATTTTCTTAACCTAGCTTTTTTGGAGTAGGTGCTCAAAATTTTTTATCGCCATGGGGAACATTTTGTATCATTTATATTCAATGGGTTCTGCTAATGCTGGAGAATATTTATGACTGGGGGTTGAACATGGGTTATTACTACTTGAATACTGTATGCATGGAGAAGAAAAGATATTATTTAGTCTTACATCAGTCTGTTTATTTTAACAGGTAACATGCATGTGTCACTAGCAGAGGCTCTGGAGGTTCGGGGGGGACCACTGCAAGAAGAGGAAATATGGGCTATTTTGAATCAAAGTGCAGAGAGCCTTCAAGAACTATTCAGAAAAGGTAAGCATTTTTTAAGACTGATAAATACAGAACTGGAAACATCTTGGTTATACAAATGTGCCATATAAGTAAACTGCCTTGTCCTTCCTAGGCGCTAAACCCAAACAATACCTTGCTCCTAGGTTATCTCTGGGTAAGTGCCTCTCTGCACCACAGCCCAAAGGTTGCTTTCAATCTTCTCTTCATGTTCTGACATGGCACATCCCATTTTTTGTGGTGATAACTTCAATTATTTTAGACTCACTGAAGTGAGATGGAAGCATAGGAAAAGAGTGATAAGTAAGTCTGAGACCACTGGAACACTTGGGTACTGAAGGGGACATGGAAATGGGTACAGTACTGTGCAGGCATGACCAGTGTGCTCTGAAGAGATTTTGTCTCAAAGGTGAAAAACAGAAAACTTTGCCAGAGGGCTAGGTATGCTTCCCCAAAATGCAAGTGGCAGCACCTACATAGCTACTGAAGGAGTGTGGTGTTGACTTGTACTTCAAAGGAGTAGAAGTCTTTCTTCCCTCTCCCCCCTTACAGGAGCCTTTGAGACATATTATGCAGTATTGCATCTATATGCAGTATTGCATCTGCAATACTGCTAATAATACACATTTTAGCACTAGGTCTGAATATGGAACTTTTCCCCTTACTTATGTTTTCCTTTCTTTTCTTTAAAATCTGCAAATCCTAAAGGCCCTTCCCTGCCTTTCTTGCTTTTTTTAATAGCAATATATGCTTAACCCATATATTGAACTTCAGTAACGTCTTTAACTTGTTCTCAGATAAAGTGTATGTTCCCATGATGCATCCTAGTATTTCAGCACCTTTATGGGGGGGGGTCATCCCCTTACATCTAAGCATGCATATGTGAGCTTATTCAGTTTTATTAATGATGAATTAAAGTCTCACACTTTGAAAATAGTCATTGTTTTGCCATGTTTGTAAGGGGCAAATTTTCATTACTGGGGGCAAAATATTTTGTATTTTTTACAAGTATTTGATTTAGAATTTTACCACGATTCAACATTTAGGTTGTTTTAGGCTGTTTTTTTCAAGATTTGGTTTAGACAATGTATTGAGTCAGACACTGGCTCTGTCTTGTGCATTGCACAGCCTCTGAGAGTGGTCTCTGTTGGATACTTCACAGGCTACAGAGAAGGCAGATGTGGGCAGAAACTGCTGTATGGTGCCTGTTTTCTGGTCACGCTTGACTTAGCTTTACAAATAGGAATTTTATCAATTTCTCCAACATATTTTTTGCCAGGTGAATTATAGGTAGTTTTGACATCCCATTCAAATTTACCTTCTTCCCTTTACCAATGTTCTTACAGCCCATGGGTAGTAAAAAGCTTTCCCTATTAGGAATGCTGAGTTTATTGTTGCAGTTTGACCAACTGACCTGTCCTGCTGCTTCTCATATTGCAAGAAAAGGAAAGCTGGCATCTGCTTTCCTCTCTTTCACTCTTTGTTGTCTCTTAGAGACAGTCAGGAGAATTACTTCTTTTAAGAGGGCAGATTGTTAAGACCTTGACTTAAGAGGGATCTTGAATGATTAGAGGTTTACTCTTGTAAACTTTACAGGCATTAACACATGGATCTCCATCTTCTAATCCATCTGAAAGATCACAGTTGTATGAGCACATAGTAGTGGTTTCACTACTAATTTTCCACTTAAACCTTTATCCTAGGTCTAATTTTTTTTCTAGAAGGGAGTCTCCACTGAAAGCAAGAGCTCGCCCTTTCTTGTCCTGAGAGTAGTGCAGAAAAGTTACCATAATCTCTATGAAGACTGCATGCAAGCATCTACAAGGAGAACACAGTCAGCCCTCCTTCAGAAGAACAAGTACTGAAAGATGAGAGCACAAAACAGAAATCTGCCCCAGGACTTCTGATAAGTGTTTTTAAGGCGGGGGAATGTTTGCCAGCCAAGACTGGCTGAGGTGGCAGAAGTTTCTGATCTTACTTCCTGTCCATGAAGACCAAAACACAAATTCAGATAAAATCAGTGCCAGAAGAATCTGTCTCTTTTTTGGAGATGAAGCTGTTTTATTGAGTTGTTTTTCTGCTAGTTCAGCAAACTGTTTTCAGTTGCATGCTATTAATTAACCTGGGATATAGCCTTTGGTAAAATGCACTTCAAGAGACACTCAAATGAAAGAGCTTTTCTGTGTAGCTAAGGTTGATAAAGGTAATCTTATTCCTCCCAGCAAGAGTTGGATAACCAGACAGTCTTTAATGAAGGTTGTCTTCACTGAGGAAGCAATCCAGAAACTTTTTTTGTCATCTTGAATATCAGTTTCTGTGCTGGCTTATGAAGGTGGTGTTGACATGCAGGAATAGAAAATATGGAGGTTCCTCTAGGCTTGTCTGACTTAATTTTGCTCTTTATTTGTGGAGGACTTGTAGAAAACAGGGGATACTAAAGAAATCTTGTTTTTCTTGGTCAAATTTCAGGCCCATTTCTTCCATGCATTTGGTGTGGAAGAGCTATTTTATGGCAGAGGTTGAGTTTCCAAAATTCTTCAGAACTGACTGAGGGAGATATGGCAGAGGGAGATAGGGCAAGCTTTTAGCTTCTGCAAGATGACAGCATGTTCAGCTTTGACCAGCTCTCTAAAGTGCTCTTCCTCCCTGTATAGAGTCCTGGAGTCCCTGAACATGCTGTTCTGTAAAAAAATACAAGCTTTGCTGAGTGCTTTGTAAATTTTTTCTTCAAAAAAATTTAAATTAGGCACAGTGTTCAATGGTCTGTGCACCAGCTGTTTTGAAATGAGTGGGATAAAAAAGGCTGTGGAAATAGCCAGCTCTTAAATTGCCATCTGTTGGCAGCCTCCCCACACCAGCCCAGGAACCACAGACACTTAAAGGAATTACCAGCCCAAGTAATTATTTATGTATGTGATCCTGGTAGAGTTTTGGTAGTTTGTTTCAACTTGGGAATCTTGCTATCACTCAGTCAACTGAGAACCTGTTCTTCAATTAATTTCTTACTTAAGCTAGTTTCTGGAAATTAGAAAAAATATCCAGAACAAGCTTCTGTTACAGATTTGAGGACTTTTTGATATATAGAAGTTGTGCATGTCTTTTATGTGAGTCTATCTTCTTATCCATCAAAGCACTGAATAAGAGAAGTGCAGGATGTCCATTGTCTTCATGGTTAATTGCATATCACATCATGCCTTATTCAGCAACAGATACAGAAATGTGCATATTTTTATTCCTCTTTGTATTTACAATTCTAACAGAAGTTGAACTCCTTAAAAATGCTGCACACATTTATTTCTACCATTATAAAAAAAGAAAGCTTAGATTGAAGTGCCCAGTTGCTAATCACCAATTTAGAAGATCAGCTCTGGTAGCTGTCTTGTCAGCACGTTATAAGCTGTTAAATGAAGGAGAAAGGCAGTCTAGGACTCAGTTGCACATCTGACATCAGTTGCACTGGTGATGTTGAGATTAATCTGGAGATTTGAAAAGGCCGATACCAGACCTGCCCTTCTCTTACATCTGTTTAATTATCTGCAATAACTATTTTGTTGTTGAAAGGGTGTATCAGCTGTTTCAGACGTGCTGTATCTTGCACTCACAACTCCATGAGGTCAAAGAAACAAGTCTTTGAAGTAATCTCAAGTGTGAGTATATAAGCATAAGGAGAATGCTGTGCTCGCTGCTGCTGAGAATTATAAAACAGGCGTCCCTCTAATTTGCTAGGTTTAACTGGAAAAGATTTACCTAAACTGGAAAGTGGAAAAGCCTTTATATGTCACTTAGGCCACTCCTGTTCTAAAGTGTGCATTGAGGATTCTGAAAATAATTGGACCTTAAGTGTGGAGACATGTATCTAAAGGAAGGGGGAAGAGAAGGGGAAGGTGAGTCTGATATTCAAAAGACAGGTTGAGCAAAGAAAGAAAGTCTTTGCAAGTTGAATGTCTTGCAAATTTGCATATGGGTAATTATTTATGCAAAGAAAAGTTATATCATCTGAAAGTGGGTGTAAAGAAGGAAGATTATGGTTTTCAGGGACTTGTAAATCTTGTTGACAGTCAAACTACTGCAGTTGCTTTGCTTGAGTAAGTGTAATGAAAAGAAGGAAGGCAAAGTGTGAAGTGTGTTGATGGGGAATAGAGCTGAGTCCAAAGTAGTCACAGACCTAGTTGGGATGGAGCAGGGAATGGGTTGGTTTGGTTGACAAGAGGAAAAATGCAATAGGAAGGGGTAAAACCCCAAATCCTCATTTCCTAGCTGGTCCTTGTTGGTAGGCAATAAATGGTTGCTTTTTCCCTTTGCTAGTAACTGTTGGGGAATGATTTTTCTTTTTTCATCATCCGGTGACATTTGATCTTTTGATTGCTGAGAAGGGGAGAGATTGGGCTTTTGTAATTTTATTGGAGTTTTAAAAATGTTTTAATTTCTATTCCTCATCCCTTCTTCCACCTCCACCCACCCTACTCACACCAAAGAGGCTCAGTGACTACTTGCACTCTTTGCAGAGCTCTGCTGGATGTAGTCAGCCCGACAGTGAAGTGTAGTGTGGTGTTTGATTGTGGGGCAGCTCAGGAACAGAAACTGGTCTCAGAAACTAATTGTTCAGCCTGTTTCTTGCTCCAGTATCCTCAGGAAAGAGTACATTTCAGTTTCCCAAGGGGTTCAGCATCCCATCAGTACTCTCCTATCCCTTTGTGCCAAAGGGAGAGGGAGCAGGGACGCTGCAGTGCTGCTTGCCCTGCACAGCACGCGTGCAAGGACACGCTGCACCAGCCAAAGGAGGAGACGATTTCCAGCAGAAGTGGTCCCGTGTGCTGGCATAATCCTGGCCAGGCTGCAGGGGAGTCAGTGCTCTGTCTGCCTCCAGCCTGGCCTGAGCATACAGATTTTCAGATTACTTGTCTCAGTGAGGGCTATGGAGGGAAACAAAGATCTGTGTTGAAAACCTTGTGTATATTTTTGGGTTGTTCTGTGCTTTTCAGAGATTTCTGTGTGTGTCTGTGTGTTCTGTGCTAATGGTTGTGGCCTAAGAGAGAAGTGGGGGACAAAGATCCTAAAGGACTGACTTGACTGTAGCTTGGGAATTCAGAATTACCTGCCATCAATAATGTAAAATAGATCCATTTCAAATATTTGTCTTCATGTTTCTTAGAATGTGGTGGGTCTTTTTTATCTTAGGCTATTTGTATGCAGTTAAAGCACATAAAGGATTTTTTTCTCTTTCATTTGTTTGGCAGATGCTCTGTAGCTGAAGATTATTTCTGGTTTTATTGTGTTTAAAGCCAGTTCACTCTCTCACTTTAAGTAAGACCACGCTATTTATCTCTGTCTTGGCACTGCTTGAAATGCTGTGCTCTCACAAGTGTTTTGTTACTGAGCTGCATACTTCTGGAGTTAACTCAGAAGGCTGGCAGCTCTAGCACAGTTGAAAGCCCAATGGATAGAAAATTGACCAGGAGCCATATCCTGAATTCCAGTGCCTTTAAGAAAGGGGGGGTGAAACCCTTTTTTTTTTCTTTTTTTTTTTCCTGTCGTTTTCCTCAGTATTTTCAGGAGTATGTTACCCTTACTGCTCTTGTAAATTATTCTAAAAGCTTAAACAGAAGATGACATGAATATTATCACTGGAAAATAGTTTCTTTTGTTTTCCTATAGTTGCTGGCTGTTTGATGTATTGCATCTTTGCTACTTTTTTATCCACGCTACGGACACCTTAGAGTAGTGTTACTAAATAGTATTTTCTTAAGTATATCTACCTGGTTGGAGCTTTGAGATAGTTATTTTGGTATATAATGCATGCCTTAAGGAAGAACCTGGAGAATTAATTGTTTTATCCTCATCCTTTTTAACAATAGATGAGATTCCCTGGAGTTGTGATGTAGGCACTATGATCTGCTACATTAGTTATAAGCTTCTGAAGGAGGAAGCTGAGAAAATGTCAGTAAAATGAGCCTGGAAAAATCAGACCTTTTTCTAAACTTCCTATTTATCACATTAATTTTACATTGCTTCAGGTCATAAAGATTCTTGAGTGGGGGTGGATCAATAAATTCAGACTCTATATCTATAGGGGACAGATGCTCTAAAGTTTATTGAAATTAATATTGGGAAGACTTCAGACTAATTAAGGGGGGTTAATTCTCAAAACTAAAGCAATTTTTTGTCTTAGTATGTTTCAGAGTATGAAGAGTTTTTATGTATTTCAAGTATTCAAAATAAATTTAAATTAACATTAAAGCCTCTACAGTTCTTAAGATTCCTGAGTTGGGACTCATAAGGTGAAATCTTAAAACATTATTTTGGTTGTTTAGGGTTTTTATATCAGTGGTGAATACACACAGAAGTGGTGCAGAATCCAGTAGTTACCCACAGAACAATTTTTGAAAGTCAAAGGCCAACTAAGGTAGTCTTCCTAAAATGTTTTTGGAAGCTTTGCTATATAATGTGGTATTTCTTTGTTACATATAATAGAAATGGCGTGTCCATCTTTATGTTTCTTTTTTTTAACATCTGAACTTGCTGGCACAACAGTGACCAGCACTTGTTCTGTTTGTTTCAGAGGAAGTGGGGTTAGAAAATTGAAGGACTTACTTGGGAGATCCTTTTACACCTGATACCTGCAAGCAGTAATTTAATACATTTCCTAGGAGATTAGAAATATTCTAGATTACAAGATAGTTCATCAGTCTAGGAACCAGCACTGTAGGAATATCCTGAGCTGGAGAATGGAAAATGTTAGTGGTGGTGCTAATGGAGGAAATTATTATTCTGCTGGTTTTGCTTACTATGTCAAGGGAAAAGGACATACCATTCAAATGTGTGTTTCCTCAAGTCTTTGATATATTGTGTAGCAGAAGGCAGAGCTATTGCCTTTTTGCCTTTGAAAAAATAAAAGTTAACTTTTAGTTTTACTTAGTGAAACCTTATGCCTCCTTCAGTGAAACTGAGTTGATTCATGTAAAATATTTTGACTTCAGGAAATGGTTTTTTTTTTTTTTTTTTGTTTTGTTTTTGTGTTTTGTTTTGTTTTGTTTTTGGCTTGTTTTTTGGTTTGGTTTTGTTTTTTTTTTTAGTTAGTTTGACAGCAGTATCATCAGACATCAAAAACCTAGCTGGCAAATTGCATATCTTGGTTACTTTTGGTTCTGCAATTCCAGTGCTTATTTTGAAACGTTCAGGTATTTGTAATATTTTTTCACTTTAGACTAAGAAGAACTTCTGTGCCCCAAAACTCCTTTGTATTGTCCCCTTCTATTAGCCACTCTGAGTGTTTTCCTTCTCCACTAACTTTGTCTACTCTCTTCCAAGCATTGCAGCTGCAGTAGTGCTATGTTAGGATAGGAGCAAGCTCCATTCCTTTTGTAGGAATTAGCCTTAATGACATGTACTCTGCAGAAAGGGAGCATTTTGTATGTCAACTGTAACATAAATGGAATAACTTCAGGACAGGAGATTTGTGAGTATTTTAGCAGGCTCTTCCTGAGCTTGCTGGTATGAATAATGGTGAAGAATAATCATAAAAGAAAAGATAGGTGTTATTCCCCAGTGTGATTAAAATTGAGGTTGTTGTTGTGGTTATGAAACACCACAGGCAGAAAAGGAAGCATGAATCTATTCCACTAATAGTATGTAGGTTGATAATAAACTAACATCCAGCAAGGGCATCAAACAACATTGCTTCATTTTCAGGGTGGTTTTTGTTTTTCTTTCCCTTTTCAATTACAGCTGATCCTACTGCTCTGGGATTCATCATTTCTCCATGGTCTCTCCTGTTGCTTCCATCTGGCAGCGTGTCATTTACTGATGAAAATGTGTCCCAACAAGACCTGCGAGCATTCACAGCACCAGAGGTTCTGCAGAACCACTCACTGTCATCCCTGTCAGATGTTGAAAAGGTATAGTGCCTCTTCCTTGGCAGACAGCTCTGATGTTTTGCTGTTGATCCCTTCACAAAATAGCTTTAAACTGTCCTTTTTGTCTCCCCATGGTTTGTGATTCATGTAGTTTCTTTTGTGAGGTGGGAGAGGGATCCTCCTACTTTGTTTTTTCTGGTTAAAGGGGATAGTGATTATAGTTGTATGCAGTTGTGAGGAAGAGTCTGTACAAGCCCTGACCACATACATACTTGGGCAATGGCTGCACAGGATTTCCACTTCTCCTTTTTAACTCATTCACAAGGGTAAATGTTCAGACAGGTAAGGTTTGTATTTGTGGTCTTCTCCAGGTCACTGACAGGTACAGCCAAAATGATTATCTTCTCAGATATCTTCTTGACAAGAATTTGTTGTGAATGGTAACACTTTCCTCAGAAAACCATTCTCTTGGCTTAGCCATAGATATTTAGCTGTGGGAGTGAAAAGGAAGCTGAGCTATTTCTATCTCCTTGGCTTCCCTGGATCAATAATCCTTAGAGGGAAGCTAGCCACAGACAGTGTTGTAATCTGGGAGCAGTTATGACATTTGTCAGTGTTTCTCCAGGAAGAAACAGCTCTTACTTCAGAGGAAAATGGTATTGGCATCAATTGCTGTTGTGTGCACAAGGACTATTAAAACATGTGTTTCTGTGTTGAATATTTTGTTTTAGCAACTTTTTGTATATAGTCAGTTTTCTTCAGGGCTATATCACCGAACACCTACTGAAAATCCAGTTAACTCCCAAGCCCTTTAGACATTCTTCTTGCCCTGCATATTGTCAGAAATAATGGTATAATAAAACATGTTTACAGTTTTGTCTGTGGCAAAACTATAAACAATTAGAAGCCTAGGCTGAAAGTTAATAGAGAAGTAAAAATAACACTGACATCAATGAAGACTTAGGTTCAGTTATGTAGGATGCAGCTGCCAAATTCTGTAGTCATACTGTTGGAATTGTTTATTTGCTTTCAGGAGAGACAACACTTTTGAAGACAGTAACAGTTACCTCTAGTAGCAACTCAGAAGTTAATGTACAAAACCGGCCTTTAAAAATGGCAGAAAAATAGTTCTGAAGTGACAAGCTTGTGAACTTGGTCAGAGCTGATTGATTTCTTTGTTCTGTGCCAGCGTTCAGTATGCTACTTTTTTTCTTTTTGAAATAAATGAAGGACTGTTACTATGAAAAGCCATGCTGTGATGTTTCTTTGTCTTTAGGAAGGAAGCACTCAGAGGGACCTCTGTGGTCTGTAAATGCCAGCACAGAGCATGTCAACAGGCGGTGACCAAATGCTGGCACTCTGTTCATGTGCAGCGCTGATTAATCCTTGCTGGTTAGGGCTGTGTGAATTTCTTCCCTGGTGTCAGCATAACCTTGCTTGCTGGATGGAAGGTGATCCACTTAGCTGCTTATATGGAAGAAGGAAGCCCCCTGAAACATAGTTTTGTACAAAAACTGGTGTCCTTTTATGGCTTTATTAACTGAAGTTGGTAAGGCTGATAAATAGCTTATATGTGCATCCCTCTTTTTTTCACTGCTTCTCTTTACATTCCTGTTAAACTCTGTATCAGGTGGTACACTGGTTCTTTGTAAGGAATATGTTGACTTTGTGTTTCTTAGATCACAGAATCAGATCTTGCTTTGCTGACTGTGGTAACTTGACACGTTTAGATGTTTTTTTTTCTTCTGTCAAAACTGGCTGTTGAATTCATTAACTGGCACTGAATTCATTTACTGGAAATCATTGGTGTTTTCCTTTTTAATTGTTCTACTAAAAACACCTTGTTTTTTAAGGCCTAGTATCAGACAGTGACAGGGTTAGCTTTGTCTTTTCAGTTATGATTGTATTTGCTAATACAAATTAATGATGTATTCAAGGAGATATACTAAAAATAAATTACAGTCAATAAATTAATACCCCTTTGATTGCAAGACACACAGTCAATTTGAATCCAAAATATCTCTGAGGTAACTGCAAGCTTATTGGAAATAGAGTAACCAAACCCTTCAAAATTGGAATGGAGATTGATTTGGAAAATGAATTTCATGCTGAAATAGATATTGTGGAACATATTTTAAGTATAGTACAAACGTTAATTAGAATTTTTGAATAAATGTTTTTATTTTGAAAGCTGTTTTCAGATAGATTAGTAGAGTAGCAGGTTTTAGTTTAGAGGTCTGATTGCGCATCTCATTTTTGGAAATATCTTTGGGTATGTTGAAGCTCAGAAACATAGAATGATGAAATACCCTGAACTGAAAGGGATCCTCAAGGATCATCAAGTCCAACTCCAGATTCCAAAGAGGGCAACCCAGAAATGTATCTGACCATTGTCCTAATTTTTCTTGAACACTGACAGACTTAGGACTATGACAGTGTCTCTAATTAGAATTAACTAATTTTATAATAGTCTTTTTAACTGCTGTTCTTGCATTATTGGGGACTAGAAAGAGTTGGGGAACTTCTGTTTTTGTTTGGTTGGGGCTTTTTCTGGATTGTTTTTGTGTCTTTTGTGTTTTGTTGGCTTTTTCTGAAAAGTTTTTTTGCATTCATTATTGCCATGAAAGCATATTCACCTTTTTCTGTGTAGCTGTGGTATATCTTAATATGTAAGGAAGACTTTGTAGCTTTTCAGTTGAAAGGGTAATGGATGATAAACCAGATAGAGAGCAATTTTCTCAGTATTTGAAAAAGAATGTTTCTGATTGGATAGGACAGTGGTATTGACTTAGAACCCTGGATGCATTTTTCTGACTACTGTCCTAATCTGTTCAGATTTTTATCAATTTTTATATCTAGAATTTAAGTAAGATGTTTTGCTTTTAGCTGTTGAAGAGGCTGACTTCTGTGAGCTTTAGTTTATTGCTGTCCTTGTAATTGTTGTTCATTGCCTTCAGAATTATTCAATGTATTTGTTGCTTTAAGTACCATAAATATTACTAATTACATGGTATAAAGAGCCATGACTAGTGTATATTACTTACACAGTTTAGGAAAACTGTGCTTTCTTTCTACACTCACCTGTTTCGTTTTGGCAGTCACCTACAGAGCCAGCATGTGCTTGTGCTCTTAATTCTGCAGTATTTAAAGGTTTTATTCCCTGTACTGATGGGTGTATTATGTTGAAGATAAATTAATTGTTAATTATATGTGTAATTTCATACATTCATGTTCATGTATTTGTACCTTAAAATATCAGTTATAGGTTAAGGTACTGCTTTCAATGTCTGTATTCTTTTGTTCATTCCTTCTTTTTCCTTTGATCTCTATCTTTGTAATCTCACTAGGATAGCCCCCTGCTTGAGTCATGCTAAGGTCTGCCTTGCCTTCAGACACAGGTTTTAAGGATCCTTGGACAAAACCACGCAGTCTTTACCCCACACCAGGCTGATTGTATGGATTACATGAGTTTCTGCCTTCAGTGTGAGATGAAAGCTTAAAATTGAGCAAAGAAGATAGGGGCACTGGTTGGATGCTGTATGTTTTGTAGCACTAGGATTTGCTTCTCTGAACCTCATGTAAAGGAGAGGTAGGATGTGAAAGACAGTTGAGCTTAAATACTAGATGTATTTCAGTTGAGCTTAAATACTAAATGTATTTCTAAGCAAAATGATGTTAAGTTCGTTTCTCTCCTTTAAAAGTCTGCCTTGCATTTCCAGCCTTGTTCAATGAGTTGACAGATATCTTGTGTCTTATGGCAGGTCCATATCTATTCTCTTGGTATGGCACTCTTTTGGGGAGCTGACCACGAAGTTCCTCAAAGTCAGGTAAGTTTAGATTTGGTTTTGTTTAATATTGCAACTTCAGACTTGATGTCGTTTGACTGACTTTGCATTTGAGTTTGCAAGGCAGGGTGTCATACTGAGACACTGAGGAGTAAGATGCCTTTCCCAGAATTGTACAGAATGGATCAGGTTGGAAAGGACCACAGTGGGTCCAGCCTCCCTGCCCAAGCAGGGTCATCCCAGAGCACATGATGCAGGATTGTGTACAGATGGTTCAGTGAGGGAGACTCCACAGATTCTCCGGGCAGTCTGTTCCAGTCACTGCACAGCACAGAAGTTTTCTTTTCCATACTTGGAGCTTTTTACTGTGAAGTGTGGTGTTGTCTTGCAGGGAGAAGGTGCTGATAGCACGTTTGTGTTAGTTTCCATGAAGATACATCTGGCTGGTCTATCCTGTAATGCCACAGGCTGAAAGACAGCGGTTTAAGCTGCTGACAAAGGAGAAAATAATTTGTTTTGGTTTAGGCTTATATAAAAATAAATATTGAAGTAACATGGTTGTTTTACACATAATAAACTTGTTCTCCGTGCTGCCATAGCTTCTGTGAATCTGGATTTGGCACATATAGATACTTACCTTTCACAATGACCAAGAAAGGGTATGAATTGTTTGGAACAGGGAGTAGACAAATGCTATTGATTTGTCAGTCAATGAAGACACAGTTGCAGACTGCTTAGAGCTGAGTGTTATTGCTCAATGTGGTTATTTTACACACCCAGCAGAACTCTTAGACTGTCCTGCCAAAACTGACTGAAGATAAATGTGATTCATTATCTTCCTCAGTGCTCCTTCCCTGCCCCAAATTAAACTTTAAGAAGTAAATATCTAGAATAGTGAAAACAAGATTAAATGCTTCTGAAAAAGCATTTAATGATGGACTTGCAACTGTGGGAGAAGCAGTTTGTGGTTCAGATTTAGATTTGTTCCTACTAGTAGATGTTATATATAAGACTAAGGAAGAAAATTTTGAAAGACTTCAGCATTTTAGGCGTTCAGTTCCTAATATTTTCTTTAACAGAGTGGTAGTTGGGATCTCAGTTGTACTTATTTGGAAGTAGCTGCCTGAATGCAGCTAAGTGAGGTAAAAAACTTTGAAACTCTGACTATGTAGGGGTGTTCATAATGCCTACCATGCCTGTCCCAAAATCCCTGGAGTTTTCTTAGATACTAGGGCTTTTCTCTTTCTTTGCTCTCCTGTCTTGTAGGAGATGAAAGGAGCAGTACTCAACAGTAGTAGGGGAGTTACTTCAAGTAGGTGACTTAAAGAAGATAGGTGTTGAGGGGAATGTAGGCACAAATTTTAGTCCCTGTTTTCTTTGTTTCTTTCTTTGGTGTCAAGAGTGTGGCAGCTCAGTAATGTAATGGGAAGGCATGCTCTACCTGCTAATAAAACAGTATTTCCCCAAAGACAACGTGGTGAGGGTATGCCTGGAAGGAATTTGCCTTTGAGACGTTGTCATGTGCATCCTCTGTCCTGCAGAGTTAGTGTTGGCAAAAGGACAGTCTTGTGTATGGCATTACTTTTGTGTGTTAATTTGCATGTGCAGATTTTTTTTTACTTTTTTAATACGGTTTCTGTATTTGTCTGCTGTGTTGGTTAATGAGCTGCTTCTCCACTGGGAGTGTGGCTGAACATGAGATTCATATCTTATTCACATACATTATTTTTATTATTAGTTAGAAGTGATAGATAGATGGGAAAAGCCTATATTAATTAAATCAGGGTGGTCCAGAGTGCCTTTTTTATGGTTCACTTCAAGAGTGCTCACACAGGGAAGATGGAAAGATTGCAATTGTTTGAAGCACTCTGTGATGTAAAAAGCTTGACAGTGTTTGTACTTTGTGGGTAACCACCCACTTTGGGAGAGCTGCAGATCAGAAAGCTCAGGTCCAATGTTATCACTGACTGCTGCATACCCTGGGGAGAGATATTCCATGAACAGTGTGCTGCATTCACTGAACGGGAGAGCAGAAAGATATCTAGATTTTATTTTTTTTTTAAACTGTATGGGTGTTGTCCTGCAGTTATGAAGCTCTGTTTTGTTAACCAGTGGCTTGGTTATTTTATTCCTTACTTTTTTATCAGTACTGTTTGGTGATATCACTGGGATTTGGAAATGCTAACACATCTGCTGCAAAATATTGGTGAGGTGAGGAACTGCAGAAAGTGAGCACAGAGGATTGTAGAAAATTATTGTGATGAGGTTTGAATTTTATACTTGTGAGTGGCAGAATGGTCAAAATTAAGGATTAAAACTTCCTCTGAACCTTTTCCCTTTAGCTTTATTTTCACTTATTCATTAAATGTTTGAGAAAGTCTTTGGTGTCCGGACCTTACAGATCAGGCAGCTTGTTTAGGCCAGGTTGTTGTAGAGTAGGGGTTGAATCCAGAGGCTGAATGCCTCTCTCCTGTTCTACAACCACTATTTTTTCACCTCCTAGATGGTGACTTTCAAACTGGCACTCAGATAATGTAGGCAATAAGTCTTATGAATAGTTAATGTAAGTTGTTGAGTGTCTTTTGTTTCTGAGTGTTCCCCAAGTCACTGTTAAAACTGATTCTCCTGTTTCCCCTGTTCTTGTTTGTCACTAGCCTATCAAGCTTGGAGACCATCTCAACAGCATACTCCTGGGCATGTGTGAAGATGTCATTTACGCCCGTGTGTCTGTACGGACTGTTCTGGATGCCTGCAGTGCCCACATAAGGAACAGCAACTGTGCCCCTTCTTTTTCATATGTGAAGCAGTTGGTCAGACTGGTTCTGGGAAGCCTGTCTGGGGTAAGTCTGTGTCAGCATTTGAGGAAACAATAGAGATGAGCAGGAAGAGAGCACAAGTGCTAATTCAGAGTCACTCTGCAGACTTTCTTCCTCTTGTTTTGGTATGTTGCAATTTTGACAAGGGTGAGTGTTGACAGGAGAGAACAGCTTCTGTCCCCATGTAGCAGTTTGTGCACTTGACAGTTCCTCCTGGAACAGGCATTCACGAGTTTCTGAGGAGGTCATTTCGCGAAGTGTCTTCATTGAAAAAAAAGTAGGGAGAAACAGGAGAACAAGGTGATGAAAGGGCAAGGCTTAGACTTGTTGCTACTTGAAATGCTTCAGAAATGGTTGCTGTGAGTTTACTTTAACTTGAAGTTATGCTTGACTTTTGGAGAGTTGCTTATGAACAGAAAGAAGGACTCTTTAGGCAGTGTGCCAATTCTCTTGCATTTCTGCTCAGCTCTTGAATATGAGAATTGTGGAGGATTTTATTGTCTAATAATGACGAAACTGTTTTTAGAAGTGAAAGAAATTACATGAACTCATTTTGCAAAATTATTGTTCCTGACGGGCAACTTCTCTCTTCACCTAAACCATTACAGCATAACTTCAGAATAGTTAAATTATTTTAACTAAATAAAGAAAGACTATAAATTGTCATAGAATTGTAGAATGGTTTGGGTTAAAAGAGACCTTAAAGCTAGATTCAACCTCCCTGCCATGGTCAGGGATACCTTTTGCAAGACCAGATTGCTCAGAGCTCCATCCAGCCTGGCTTTGAACACTTCCAGGGAAAGGGCATCCACAACTTCTCTGGGCAACCTGTGCCAGTGGCTCACACCATCACAGTAAAAACTTCTTCCTGATAGCTAATCTAAATCTAGTCTCAGTTTGAAGCCATTTTCCTTTGTCCTGTCACTACATGCCCTTGTAAATAGTTCCTTTCCATCTTTCTTGTAGGGTCCCTTCAGGTACTGGGAGGTCACAATTAGGTCACCCCAAGCCTTTTCTTCTCCAGTCTGGACAGCCCCAATTGTCTGAGCCTTTCCTTGTAGGAGAGGTGCTCCACCCCTCTAATCAACTTGGTGTCCTTTCTCTGGACTCACTCCACCAGGTCCATGTAAATTAAAAATTGGTGTCTAGAGAGACAACACTGAAATTGCATGAAAAATGTTTAATTTGCTGACGCGTCCTTTTTTATTATTTTTTTTTTTTTAAATAAAAAGGTATGATCTAATTGTTAGATAGTTTCTTCATATATTTGGTTTGGAAATGCAAGAGAGAGGTCCCTGTGTTTGTCTAATATGTGACAGCAGCTGATCATGCCAGGCCTCCAGAAATAGTGCTGAGCCTGAGCTCCACAAAGCATTGTCTAGTCTGTGAGGTATGTCTGTCAGTCCAGTGCTCCTCAATGTAGTGTCTGAAGCCTTGTGTAGTTGCCAAGTGGAACTAGTCTGTGTTTCAGTGAAATAAAAGGCTACAGGGCCTTCATCAGTGGTGCTGTTAAAATAAAGATCCAAATTTTAAATCAGGCCACAAGCTATAGAAACAGCCACTCTGGAAAGTGAGTCATTATTCTCCAAGCTGTTGATGGCTATTTCAGGTTAGCAAGTTTTCTGCTTTCCCTCCTCTTGTTCTTGTCAGCAGGCTTTCAGGGAATCTGGCCTTAGTGTGGCAGACTGATCTAGACCAGCCTCCCAAAGACAGTAACAGTGCTCCCAAATACTAGCTCTGAAATCCAGTGGAGAGCTGAATCCAGCAAGTGTGCTCCCAATCTCCTGTCCATGTTATCAATGAAGGAGTGGGACTAGCAGTTATCCAGTGCTGAAGCTTTGCTCATTTCCTCTGCCAGTGACCTTTTTAATTTTTAAATGAACATGTCACTGCATTGGTTTTGCAAGAAGACAAGGAAAAAAACCTAGCTGAATTGGACCAAGAGTTAACAGAGCAGTGACAGCATAGCTGTGCTGCTAGTTTTTTGTGCATCTCAGCCAGCCAGGCCTGCCGGTTTAAATGTTCAGTGCTCTGTATGTGTGCTGAAATTTTTCAAGTTAACAAGAAAAATGTATGTATTTTGTTTTTTCAGGGGCAGAATACAACTTATTATTCCAAGGTTGGCATGCTCTAATCTTGATGGGCCTCATCAAAGGCTCTGAGGGGTCTTATCTCTGTAACTGGTCATTTGGTGGTGTCTGAAGCACAGCTGAGAGGTCCCATTTGAATGTTTTCATTTGCTATGTTAATATGCTTTGTAAATGGCAATATAGCCCCAGGCTGATTCAGTCTGTTTCATGTTAACCAAGTTGTGTTGTAACAGTGAAGTCTGCTTGATTTCTCCTTCCCTCCTGCTGTCCGGGTTACACTCCCACTACATGAAAAGATCTCGCTAAGAGTGTTTTGTTGTCGTAAATAAACTCTTCTTTGAATAATTGTACATGTGAAAGTTTTTCCTAGGGAAGTAGTGATTTTAAAAAAATAAAGCTAAGTGAAAAGTTAGTGGGAATAGTTAAGCCTGGCACATGAAAGGAATGTGCCTGAGGGGCTGAAGAGAGACTGCTCACAAATGGGTGCATGTGATTTGACATGTGCAGTAAGTGTGAGGGTACAAGACAGTTCTTCCTGTTATGCGGAAAACTCATTGGTAGAACTAGGCAAGTTCTAGTCACGTTGTAATCATGGAAGATGGTTTTTGAGTGTTGCTGTCCCTTCAGTTTGCTGTAGGGGTGGAATGTGTTTAAGTTACATCCTTGTGAACTTAATTTATTCTTAGTGGAAAAAAGGTAGATCAAATGTGTAGTTAAATAAAGCACACACTGTTCAAATATGGATAATTTGAGGGGATATTCTCACTGATGAATCAGTTCTTTATTAAAAAGTTTGAACTCCCATTCTACACTTAACTGTTTGACACTGACTAATATTTTGCATTGGCATAAAAACAATTATTGTTTCATACCAATATGAGCTCTTCCAACACTGACTTTATGTTACTGCCTTTTTTTGCAGATGGATCAGCTGTCTTGTAATGGAGATAGAAAATTGCAGCCAGACAGGAGCCAGGCTATTCGGGAGAGGCTGAGGGGGAAAGGGCTTCCCACAGGTAAGTGCTTCATTGCAGCCCTGTGGAAGGTTTGGGTAGATTTTGCAAGCAAAGAAATCAAATAGAGGAGGACTTGCTTACATTCACAGAACTCTGATGGTTCAGTGTCTAGCTGAATGTTGGTGATGGTGACAGGTGGTGATGGTTTCAAGAAAATATTTGGGTTTTTTTCAGTTCAGTCCTTATGGTAGGAGCAGGTTTTAAAGGTTCTCAGCCAAATGTTTTGTTTCTGGAGAAAGGAGATTCTCAACTGAAGGTTGGTCAGCTAGAGGAAAAGGAAGCAGTTCTTCCTTGTTTCCTCTTTCCTGTGGACTCTGCTTTCTCATCATAGCTCTAATTGCACAAAACATCTCTTCCTGTATCCTGAGGAGTCCTGGACTCTTTTCCCTGCACACAAAGCTCTTTTGCTGCCTTTTTTTTTTTTTTTCTGAAGAGAAGTGATATGTGTTCCATCACAGTTCTGCTATGCTTTGATAGTGTGAGGTAAATATGGAGGCCAGGTAGGGTTGTACTTTACTTTAGGGAAGTAAGGAAAGAGGAAACTGGGAGACCAGGGAGGAGACACACGGTTGCTGTTGCCGCTGTGGAGGCAAAAGGATAAAGTGATGTAGGTTGAATGCTGATGTTTGCCATGATTTTTTGTTGTTTAAGATGATAGATGTTAGATGTTGTTTATGGTCGTTGGCAGGGTCAGCAGCATCAGCTCTGTGCTAGGCTTTTCAGACAAGAGGATGTATTCTTCCAAAAGGCTGGTCTCTAATTTTTCTGGAAGAATTGTGGAGCTGAGCAGGAGCATTTTATAAGGCATCAGCTTGGACCAGTCTTAAGTCATTGCAACAAAGATATGTTGCTGATGTGCTCGAGTTGCTCCTCTGTTCTTTGGTTTTGTGTCAAGCAACAATGCAGTGAAAAGCAAGAACTGAAATAACCTATGAACTGCAGAAGTTTGACACAAGTCTGGCATGGGATTGGTGGTCTTCCTTTTTTTTTGTTTTTAAGATTAGGCTACTGTTTGATATAAAACACTTATGGCAGTGGTTGTCAGCCCTTCCCTTACAGCACTGTGTGTTTAGGAACAGTTTCTGGTACAAGCCGTTTCTTTATTTTCTGGCACAAATTCACTGCTCTGACTGCTTTCTCAGGGGCTTTGTTTTCTTACTGGGTCTTTTCTTTTTTTTCCAGAATATTTCTGTAGCAATAGGGAGATCTCTTAGAAATAACAGGGTTTGGGGCTGGATCAATCTAGATCAATTGACTGGATTCATAAACTGTCTAATATCTACCTTTTCTGAATTTCTTTAAAGCTTTCTTAAAATAAATTCTTTCTCTGGTTCCCACTAATTTTAAGGTTTGAACCAGAACATTATTTTTCTGGTTGTTAATTTGTTTATTCTTTAACTCTATGCTTCCCAGTCTCCAATGTTGTCCAAGAAACAGTTTCTTTACACACCTTTGTTCTTTTGCCAGTACTACCCTATTCTGTATTTTTTTCAAGAATTTTATTTAAGTGCAATGCCTTACTACCTCAAGTTTTTTATTTTATACCCTCTTTCCATCACCATTCTGCTTTTTATTCCATAAGCATAATTAACTGTGTTTTGGTAACGATCAAAAAATTTGTAAAATTTTGGAGACATAGCAGGGTTGTCCTTAAAATCAATTTTCACTGCATTAGCAAACTGATTATTCTTTTCTTTATTGTTTCTAGTTTTCTGTTCTCTAATACAACTGACCAGTCTTTTGCTGTTTTGTTCATCATTTTCTTAAAAAATCTTTAACTCGTTTTAAATGTTTATGGTTTGAGGAGTTTTGTTTCTCTGTCCATTTGTTTTCCTACTCACAACTTTGTTTAAACTTTTTAGCAGATTTTTCTTTCTCCTGAAATCATGCTTGTCCCCAGTGTCTTCATTATATCTTAACAAAAAACCTTTTGTTTTAGGTTCTAGTGAATTTTGGAGATTGGTGTATTAGCTCCAGCCAATATCTTCATAGCTTTCTGGGTCAGCACTAGGGTGAATAACATGTAATGTCTGAAACTTCCTCTGAGGACTCTGTCTTTAACGCAGAGGAAATAGACTAGATGATCCATTTGCTCCTTTTTTACTGTATTCTCTAACTTGAAAAAAATGTCATGGGTAACTGTTTTTTTCTTCTTATTCTTGGAGACTGAGTCCACTTGGCTCAGCTGCTATCAACCAGTAAGTTTAACAGAGAGTTTTAAGCAACCTCGGTCAAAATTACTTTCTGAAAGTAAAGTTCTCTTTTTAGGGAACTTCATACTATCTGAAGAGTTCTAACTAATAGAATCTTTACTCAAATAATATTTGTGAAATGAGAGAACCTGTAAACCCCCAGACTACAAAGCTGGCTGAATAGTCCTCATCCCTTAACACCCGTTCCTATGAAGCTCGTTGAAAGTGCTTGCATGTGTAGAATGTTACAGAAAATGTGTGGCAGCCCAGGGAATAAATGTTTGTGCTTCACTCTTCCCATGCAAACATTATATTGTCTGCATAATTCCAAGCCTGGTCTGAAAGGTACAAGTTATTAATGAGATGCTCTTGAATACTTGAATTTTTTTCTCTTCTTTTCAAGATGAACTGTCAATGAGCACAACTGCTTTTTACTTACCTTGTAGGATTTATGATATTTTGGTATTATAGTTCTGTCTTCCCCCATCCCTAGAAGCAGAAAATATTTTTCATGTTTTCTGATATGAGTCTCTATTTTCATTAAAAAAAGAAAAAGATAAATTAAAATCACTTATTCCTTTGTTTTATGACCTGCTTCCACTCAAACGTTTCCAATTTCTCTGTATCACATTATTTACCTATGGAACTAATTTTCCTCCTTTTCCTTAGAAGCTTTACAACCTTCTTAGCTTCTCCAAAACCTTTCCCAATTCTGCTTCTGTTATCAGTCAGTTCTCCTAGTATGCCTTAATAGAACTGTCTTTTCTTTATTTTGATTGTAGATGCATTGCTTGATCTCCATTTTGCTGAGACCTCAGGGAATTGTAATATGGAAAACAGAACCCCTCAAATAACCAAACCAGTTCTGCTGTTTTCAGTTCTGTTTTTACTCTGATGTTAAATACACAGTGCCATGTATTTGGAAGTTAGTGAGGACCCAGTGAAATGGGTGTTTGATGTTAATGGGCGACAGCTTGCATTTAGTTCAGGGAAGTTCAGTGCTCATTTCTTTTTCTGCAATGCTGTGCTGGTTTAGCAGTGCAAATTCAGTCAGTAACAGCAAAGATCAGCTGCCCTGGGAGCACAGCTGTAAATTTCAGGGAAAGTGAGCTGTAGAATGTAGTGCTGATTATATTGGTTGATAATCTCACAGATTGAGGAGCCTCAAGTAGAAGGCCAGATGAAGGCTTAAGAAAAATGTTACAGTTAAAAAAGAAAAGCCAACAAAACCAAAACAACTCAGGAAGGCACAAAGTTCCTTTTTCCCTGATTTGTCACTGTGTTATTCTGCTGCTGTGTGTAGCTGAAGTAAATGCCTCCTAGTCCAGTTGCAAATTGGCAAGCATTTAAAAAATTAGTAAGCTACTATGAGATGATTATGATTTTTGAGTGCATCTTTCTAATGAGTTAGAAATTCTGTGAGTCATCTTTTAATCTCTTCTTGGGTTTAACTGCCTCTGAGAATGCATTTTGGGTCAAGTTTAGCACTAGGGTGATTGGAGGGGTGAGGTGGGTGCACATAAGAATGTGTATAACTTTACTGGTCACTTCCCTATTGTATTATAAGTAAAGTAAATACAGTGAGCAGAAATCTTTGGTGGAAAGGACAGAGGACTTGTCTGAGGTGAAGTTCTGTTGAGTTGTTGTGAAAATCTTAGAATTCATGATGAATAGAATAGCTGTCATATGGAGAAAAAAGCAGCATAAGGGGTATGGCATTTATTGTGAACTTTAGAGTACCCGAAAGTTACTTGGAGCCTGTAACTTAAAATGAATCATGCTAATAAGTCATGCTAAATTCATGAATTCAAGAGATGGTTCAGTAAGAGAGATGTACTTCTAGTTGGAGAGTAGCCAACTAATACCTTAGATACTTGCAGTCTCTGTAAATTGACACAATTTTTCCTTTATTTGAATTTCATTATTATTTGGATCAGTTTTCCATATCATGTTAATCCACAATTATAATTGCCAGGACTTTATTGTTGACTTAGGATAAATGTTTTGAAATTTTTTCACCTCACATTTTTAAATCAAATATTTTGCTCACCTTATGTAACCAGCTTCGATATTTTCAGCTATTCATTTCCATCTTTATGTCTTCAAGATTATTTACACAAAGCTTTTTATTAATTTAATAATTTTCTCCCCAGTTAAATTTATTTTTTTGTCTCTTTCATGACTCACTTTCTGTGGATATCTTGATGAATGAGTTTTACAGCAGGGTTTGCTGCAGAAGTAATTTATTGTAAATTAGTATTACAGAATGTTTGGTTTTAGTCAAGTCATATTTGGAACACAGTGTTTAGGAACTGACTTAGCCACCAGAAATAAAAGCAGTAAGACCTGTCATGAGTCATCTGAACCAATGAGATGGTTCTTAATTTTTGTACTTAAAAACACCTTAGACATTAAAAGAGTTCTTACATCAAGAATTATATGTGAAAGTTGTTTAATTGGCTTCGTAAAATTCTTTTGGTGTGACAAAAGATTAAATAACTGTCAAACTCTTACAAATATAATGCAATAATTAATTCCCTCTGTTACTCTTTGCCACAATTTATCTTTGAAAAGGATGTGTAGGCTATTAAATGCTCAGTTGAAATCTCCCTAACTTGTACTTGCCTGGAAACCTGCTTCCCAGCCATCTAATACCTGAAATCCTGCACCTTGTGTGTTTATTTGCAAAGTTCCAATTTAAGTTGAAGATCCATGACCACCAAGGACAGACCTTTGCCAGAGATATTTCATCTTCTAAAGAGATGCAGCTAACAGGTGTCTTGGCTTTCCTGCCATGAGGATACCTGATTTTAACTTGACTTTTACAATGTGGTAGACTGTCACAAATCCAACTCATATATTATAATATTACAGTTGTATTCTTACCTTTTCCTCTGACAAAAATGTGTGCCACATGAATGAAAGCTTGAAATTAGTTTAAAAGATCATTTAGATTCACCTCAACTGTACACAATAGGAAATATTTGGAAAGAGTGATCAAATTTGTGGATGTTGATCAACTGTTTCTTTAACTAGACTGTATGCACTATCAGGTCTAACAAAAAAGGGTAGGTGATGTAAACTGAATGAAAAATGCTAAGGCTAAGTGAAGCTGCTTTTAATTTTAACAGTATTCTAGTGTTTGATTAGAACTCTCCATAATATCAACAAAAAAACTCAAATAAATGAAAATGTACCCTTTTTTGCTCTTGATCCAGGGAAGTTGGCTGTGCATTATGGTTTAGTTCCTGATCTGGGTGAAAACACAACTTTTAGTCTATAAAGAAATGGTTTATGGTGATTACCTCCATGTGTGAACTGAAGTAGCTTAAACATTATCTTGATAGATGCAAGCACACAGACTTAAATTACTGAAAACTGCAGCACAAACTTATTTCCATTTATTTGAAAGTCTGTCATCTGTAAATCTGCTAAATATACTTTTTTTACTTTTTTCTTTTTATTTCCCCTGGCTCCTCAGTTCCAGAAAAAAAAGAACTGAGTAGGTGGAGAATAACTTCCAGAGTTCAACGAAACCAAATGAAAGCCAGATGAAGATTTCTTGTTGAAAGAAGAAAAAAAAAAAAAAAAATTTTATTCTTTTTCACTTCAAAAGCCATGCCTGTTTTCTTCCAATAACTGTTTTTAATTGCATCTAGTGCACTGGTGGTTGGCATTGGTAGAGATCTTTTAAATTTACATATAATTTCTCCAGGTATAGGGAGCTTCCAGCCTGGTGCTATTGGCAATGCTTCCAGAGCAGTGCTGAGGACAAACTCAGAACTCTGAAGATAAAGAGAGCGGACACCAAGATCAGTGAGGAAACCAACCTAGAGATGCCAAATTCTGTCTCTGTGCAGAAAAGCAGCTGTAGCACCGAGCTTCTCCTGGGATACACAAAAATCCAGGAAGGGAGTAGCTAGGTAGATCTTTTGCCTACTTGGTTGAGAAATGTACCAAAAAAACCCTGAACCATAAAGCTGAGTGGGAAGCTGCTATGGTTGCCTTCTCTTGCAGAGGTGCCTAGGAAGGGAAGAGGTAAAATGTTGCATTTATGAAATATGAAGTGCTGCTTGGCAAGGCTTGCTCAGAACCACTGTTCTGAGCAAGATGCCTGGTTTTGGAGCTGTTTAGTGTTTTTTGATAGAAGAGCTGTCAGTCCAAAGCAGAATGCAAATTGTTATACAGGATTTATAATTTGGCCATTGCATTTAGTTCTTTCAACAGTCCTTGTGTCCAGTTCCATTTTTCCTTCACAGAGAATACATTGTTAAGGAGTATTTCCGTCTGAAACTTGGATTTTTCTCAACAATTTAGAAAAGAAAATAAAAGAGAGGGTACCATTCCTAGCAGTCAACCCACAGGCCACATCTAGCTCTGTTGTCTTCTGTTTGGCTTTTAGCCTGCCCCAAAGGGATTGCAAACCCAACTCCTCCATCAACTACCCACTCATATTTCAGAAACTAACCACATTGTCTGGGGAGAAAGAGGTTTTTTTCTATTGCTTTGTTTTCTGCACAAATATGGCGTGGGAGATGTTTTTCAAACTCCTGTATAGTAATTTCCTCTCTTGAGACCTTCCAATCTGGCAGTGATGGTGTGTGTTCTCAGGGCATGTGGGCAGTCTTCTCCTGCTCCCCCCAGCCCCTCTCTTTTCCTAACCACCTCTAGTCCCATATGTGTGTATCTGCATACATCCACAAGTCAAAATCCGTAATAGAGTTGAAAAAGGTGTTCTGTTTTTTGCAAACAGAAGGAAGATCAGGCAGAAAGACACTAAAGAAAATTGAATTGAGTTCAGGCAGCAAAACCAGATACAGTATGTGATGGTACCAATGGTGTTTGCACTTACTTAATACTGGATTAATTGCCTGTATGATCAAGCTTGTACACAAGTAATTGCAAACAGACTGGATTTAGTTGGACAACAGCTCTCTCTCAGAGGAAAATCAACCAGATTACTGTCAGCCTGAGTGAAAGATGGTCTGTGAATGACACTGGTGTAAAAGAGAGTGTTGTTGCATTCATAGCTGAAAACACCAAAGGAAGAAGGAAGCAGATCTATGGTTGTTTAGCAAATGTAACATCTGGCAGTTGAAGGTGTGTGTGGAAAACTAGAGTTTCATTTTAGCACCACAAGGGAATTTAATCATGAACTCCTGGTGATTAATTGCTATTTTTATTGTGTATATTCCCTCACTATATGTTATACACTGGAATCATACAGTTACTGTAATTGCATTTGAATTATTTACAGTAATTATAAATAATTGCACTGATGTAACATCAAGTGGAGGATAAACGCCCAAGGGCGATATGAGGAATCAAGAACCCATACACTCTTCAGATGAGCAAGGAGAATTTAGTGCAACAGAGAAATAACTGGGAAAGGGGAAAGTATTCCTTTTGAAGTTGTTTACATGCTGCAGCATTTTAATTGCTATTGGCTTGTTCTGTCACCCTCACTGACAAACAGGGAGGCACTGCTCTGTCCTGTTACACACCTGGGTAACTGAAGCCTGGAGTAGCTCTGTGTGGTCTCAGGTGGTGTAATTACTGTCTTCAGTCAAGCCAAGATACTTGGGATAGGTCTCCAGAGTTTCCATTGCAAATACAAACTTTTTTTTTTTTTAAGGAGGGAGGACGTAGCATGAGTCTTGCATTATAAAGACATACATGTTCCCTTATGCAGGTTCCTTTTGATCATTAGTTAGATATTTATTCCTTATATATAGATTTTTGCTGGTGGTGCTTTCCTTCATTTTTCCACACATTTCATTATAAAAGCTGAGGGGGGGGGAAGCTGAAGAATAAACCACATATTGACTTAATGAATTTGGACTTGAGCATGCCATTCAACTGAAAAATCCATGTGTTTAAGAAGGAATATTATTCCAGTCTGCTCTGTTTTGGAGGTGTATTGTTTTCTGGAAGCTGAAAGAGACTTCCTGCAATCATTTAAGACTCTTGATCCAAGTAATGCTGAAGTAGTGGAGGAAGTCCAGGATTAAAAAGTGAAAATACCTTAACAGTTGATCGTGTGACTTACAAAGTCTATAATAGTACTTCAAAAAAGGAAGAAGAGATGAGGACAGATTTACATTATTATAAACAGAAATATTGGCTTGGACTGATTGCTGGTTGCCTAATCCAATTTTACTACTGGTATCTGCACTTGAGTTACTTCTGTATTGAGAAGTCTTGCCCTTGATCCTTGGCCTCTGTGCTCTGGTGCTAAAAGCAGCATACAGTTTTGGCTGGAATAAAGTACAGGTCTGAAAGTTCTCTATTGCTGCTTTATGTCAGTTTGCCCTCTCAAGATACCCAGGCTGTGCACTCCTTGCCCCAAAGTCTCATTTTTTCCACTTCTCTGAGGATGATTTTTAACCAGCTCATGTTGGCACTGTCAGTCAGTTTGGGCAGAGCTTGTTCAAATAATGTCATGTAGAGAGGGATGGATTTTGCAGAAGTGGGAAGAATTGGCAAGGCTGATGAAAAGCAGAAGTGGGAACAGGGAGAGTAATAAAGGACAGATGAAAGATTTCCAAGAGAATTTTGCAGTCTCAAGCCTGAATACTGAGGCCAGCTGTAGATTCATTTTGGTACTATGTAAAAATCTCAAGCAGACTGCTGAAGTCAATGTGGATCTGAGCTAGACCTGTAGAGTGGAAGAGCAGCGTGGAACACCTCCCGTACTGCTTCCTGACAGGACAGCTCATCTCCTGTCTCATCATGCTGTTGGCTGACTGAGTGGCAAAGCTGTAGCCATGAGTACTTCCCTAGCCACTGCCCTTGAGACAGTGCTCATGGCCTTCACTTTTCTTGTTAGGGGAGGCCCAGCGGATGACCGGCGTGGGGAGTAGAGAGCATCTCTTGTGTGGTGAGACAAAGGAGCTTTGGTCTTCAGTGCTTCTGTGCAAACAGGAAATAGCTTCTGGTATAGCAAATCCACAGGAAGCACAGCTTTGGTGAAGAGGATGCTCCTTGCCCCCAGCACTCTCTTTGACTGACAGGGCTCTTTCCCTGCAGTTCTCACCAGGACACAGCAAGAGAGGGGTGTGTCTCTGGAGTGCTGTGGTGAGGGATACCCACAGGTGCTAAAAGTACCTTGTGATTCTTTTCATTGTACGTGATCCTGCAACAAGATCAGTGTACAGAGACCTAAATGATCTTTTGAAGCAGGAATGTTCTTCTGAGTCATGACTGATGCTGTACCCAGTCATCCCATGTGCATAGCTGTGGTAGTGTATGGGAACTGCAGCTGCCTGCTTCTCTTGGTATTTTTCTGCTTTGTTTGCCTTTGTTTTGTTCAGTAAGGACCCTGCATGTAAATGCTTTCAGTGTTAAAGAAGTGGGTGTTTGGGGTTTCTTTACAGTGTGTAGAAGAGGTTGTTTTGGTTTTTACCGGCTTAAAATTATCCTGGAACTCTCATTACTGGGGAGGATTCTCAGAGCTCCTTTTGATTTGCATTTCTGTTGGCCATCTTAAAACGCCAACTGCAGTGTTTAGTTTTTGTCTTACAAATGACTGAGTTAAAATCCTGTTCAGGAATGTTTGTCCTTTGTGCATGTACATGAATGTGAAGTATATGTTTGCAGAGTGGATATCATCCCACTGCTTTAGATGGATAGAGGGAACTTCACAATGAGCACTTATTTTAAGAAGACTTTTTTGTGTGTAAATATTATACGTAGTTCAACCAGCCTTAGGATGATGTACAGTCTGAGAATAAGGTAATAATGTAATATTTACTTGACCACAAAGATAATTATGTTTAGTTTAATATTAAAGCTATCTTCATAAAATACGAAATGAGGCATCAGATCCTTTTAGAAGATTAGTTTGTTCTCACTGGCAAAAGTTATTTTTACTTTCTTGGCTAGAGAATGTGGGATTTGTGTGTGATTTCTTATAAGACACCTTTTAGACAATTCAAACCCTAACATTTTATCATCATGTATTTGCATGGTGGTAGGAAGCAAGGGGTTACTTGGTTGCATTTGGCTTGAGTCTTGCTGGTTTTGATTGTTAGTTAAATATCACAGAAATAAAAACTACAAACTAAAAGCACAGCCCTTCTTGAAGAAGAATATCAGAGTTGAAAGATGTTTATCCCTTTAAAAGCCATAAGCTTTTAAAGCATTAGTGACTACATTTCCAAATATCCCTAAAGCATTCTGTGAAATTCTGTTTGGAAGGCTAACACTCTAGATAAAGATCATCAGGAGCCTGCTGTGCAAGTGGGGCAGTTAATTTCAATCAATGCAGGCAGGACTGTGTAGCATTCCTTAAGAGTAGTAGATAGAGCACAGTGATTACTTTGAACTCACAACTGCTTGCTTTTGCAGTGAAATCTTCAAGGCTGCACCTTCTTAAAGAATGTACATGAGAATATCACTGTAAAGATGGAGCTAGCTCTAAGGAAGGCATCAATCACATGCCATGTTGATTCCACCTGGGTCAAAACTTCTTGACCACCATGATATGATATTCTTCAGAGACCACGTATTTCATTGATGTGGTTTCACCTCTGGCAGTTTCTTTTATTCTGGAAGTAATTTCATGAGAAGGGAGAGGGAGAAGAGAAACTTCCTAAGTATTGGTGGATCCATGTATTAGTGAAACTCAAAGGGTGCTGACTCATAGAATCATTTTAACCTTGGAAGCTTTGTTGGTTTTGTTTGAGTATTCTTTACCAGGAGAGACCATAGGCACCAAAATGAGTCATTAGAGGAAGATCCAGGATTTTTATAATTTCTAAGTAAACAGTCATTCTTTTCTTACTGCTGACTCTATTGTAGGGCATCTGTAAATCTGTAGAACAAACCTGGACTTGTTATTAAAGCCTGTAGGCGGTGTATTTGGGTGTGAGAGGAATGGCTGATTTCAGATTGATTATTAAGTAGTATTTTTGGTGATAGTCCAAGCTATTTTGAAAATGAAACTTACGAGAAAACAACTTTCAGCAATTATTTGCTAGTTTGGGGGTTTTTAATGTTAATACTGAATTATAATAGGCCTTATTGTTTTCCTTGAGCTTTTTAGAAATAAAAGAAATAAAATGGTCATCATGTATGAAGTAGTTGGATTTCTGTCTTTGTTGACTGAGGGAGCCCTTGGAGCAGCCTTCTCAATGCTTTGCATGGTAAAACCAATGCCCAAGCGTGTGTTCATCATGCACTTTAACTAATTTGTGTTGGACTCCTGTGTATTAGGTAGAAAATTACATGTATGAAATGTCTCCTTATTCCAGGAAAAACATTGACGGTTGATGCACCTGATGGACACAGAGCTCACTTCTCTCAACAGACCACCCTTAACAAAGGACTTAGCAAGTCTATGGGATTTCTGTCCATTAGAGGAACACGAGACGAGGAAGAATTTTTCCAGGGCATTTCTGCAGATTACAGTTTGGGTCAGGAAGATGTTTTCTGTCCTCATAGGTGTAAAACTAGTGAGCTTGAGAAAAAAGGTCACCTTCACACAGATGTCCCTCCCAAACGGAAAATATGGGCTTCTTCCACAGATTTGCTTTGCGCTACTGACAAGGCAGCTGAGAGGGACCATGTTGGAGGCCCTCACAGGCACAGCCATCAGTGTGAAACATTTACAGTACGGACTTCTACTACTGCCAGGAACAAGGAAGCAAGATACTCTGATGGGAGCATAGCACTGGATGTCTTCGGACCACAAAAACTGGACCAAACACGCCACGTGCCTGAGACATCAACTTCTGCAGCAATATCAAGTGCCTTTGACAGGATAAGAGAGAGACAGAAGAAGTTGCAGCTTCTGAGGGAAGCTATGAATGTAGAAGGTTAGTGAAGCTTTTTGATTTTCTCAGTATTCCAGTGGTCAAACAAAGGTTTCTCATTATGATAAATTTGAGTTCCCTTGTAGCAGCTCTTGAAACAGCTGAGGTCTTCGCTTCATCTTTTTTTTTTACAGAAAATGAAATCGTTAGAGCATCTGTTGCCAATGAAGATAAATGTGGTTGTCCAGATTGCTCACTCAGAATAGTTGATCTCTAACCAGTATTGAGTTCATCAATTACAATTAGAAAAAAAAAAAAAATCTGGTAACAGCCAATTGTCAAGCACTTTTCCTCGAAGGAAGATTCTCATCTCCAGCTATTAGAGATTAATTTATGCCTCTGAGGAAAGGCAGAATTTCATCTCCAGATCTCTGGTTTTGTGTTATATAACTCTGGACTTAAGCCCTTAAATATGATTTTTTTTTTTGGCCTTGTGTTCAGATCTTCAGTAGGCATACTTCACACAAGTTCCATCAGTTCATTAAGAAAATGCATGGGGGAAAAAACAAGTCTTCGTAGTTGTTGTGGGGAAAGTTATAATATGACCTTGATGCAGAGCCCTGTAAGTGGAACTGCATGTTTTATTTGCTTTGGTTTTGTGGAGTAAGTTTGAGACATTTGGATAGAAATTGAGAGCAGAGCTGGATCCTGCTTGTGCTGGGCCAGAAAGCATCACTTGGTCATCCATGGTGTATGGTACAGGAGCTGTATGCACAGAGCTAGCTCAGGCATTTAGTCAGGTGCACTCTAAGATTCATGAGTTAACCTGCCTGTTGTGTGACAGAAGTAACTGTGAAAACACACCCTACTTTGATTTCTTTCTTCTGCCTGAGGTCTAAACATATTAAGGAGAGATAATAAAGCCTTTTGTCAAGGTTGAATTTCTGAAAATGCCTGCTCATGCCCTTTGTAGCCGTCTTGGGAGATGCTTGTATTGCAATTATCATGGGAAGCCGGATCCTTTCCTGTGCACGTGAACCTTTTGTTCCAGAAAGGAGAAGTGTTACTCAAATGGCATAGGCAGGTTAAAAAGCTGCTGTGATTTCTGTACAGCTGGAGTTCTCTTGTGCTATCAGATCAGCATCTTTGGATGAAGGGATGGAGGTCACGTTATCGTGTGGAGAAATGAACATAGATAAAAGTAGCACTGTAGAGTTACCATTGTTTATCTCTATATAAGTTTACTATCTGTTGTCTGTTGTTATCTACCAGGATGTCTGATGAGGTACAGGGAAGCTTGGTTGGCTTTTGGTTTAGGAGTCTGAAATCAACAGGGTCCATCTCAAGTATATGAGTCAACTCGGATCGCTGGAGATAGGCAGCTGACAGAGTTTAAGAGGAGGCCACTCCCGGCATTGGGAAAGCTCAGTAGCCTTGTTGTTCAGGGGTGCAGCTTTGTGCAGGTTTGTGTTGCATAAGAGCAAAACCAAAAGCGCAGCCAAACCCATTGATGAGCAATGGGTTTATCATTCTCATTCAGGCAGATTGGGAGATGGCAGAAAACAAAACATGCCCATGCCTTGCAAACTGAGATAGGTCAGATGTGTGAAACTACTCGATTTGTAAGGGGAATGGGTGAAAGTGCAGTCAAAGTAAAGTGGGGACTGGGCCTCAGCAGTCACAGAGGCAGAGTGACAAACATGTACAGGGAAGACTGAGGCAATGGCTAATGACTCACTGCCCATCCCTCTGAATTACTTGCTAGGAAAAAAGTAAAGACACTTTCTCAACAGGTAGCTGGGTTTCGGAGTTTTCTGTTTTCAAGTAGGGTGTGTTTTGCTCTTGAAGGTGGGAGTGTGTGCTTTACTCTTATATTTTAGGGTCTCAGTTGTTCAGTTTCTTTGGTCAGTTAACTACTTAAAGAAAATCTTTTGGACCAGAAACTAGTTGTGAATGTGGATTTCTAATGAGCCAGTTTAAAGGAGTATTCTAGTAAGATGGATGATGAATGCTTTCTCACATAGGAGTTAGTTACTGTTATAGGGCTTGAGAAGCCTGACTGGAAGTATCTATTCTGCCTTAGTGAGCAGATTCACAAAAGTCTTTATGTATAAAGTCTGCTAGTCTGTTAAGACTTTTTTCCCTTTTCCTTTTTTTTGTTCCATATGTTTTACTGTTTCTCATCTTACATTTTTTTACACCAGACATGTCCCTTGAGATCTTTTATAAAAAGTCTATTGCCAGTTTTATCTGTCCAAGAAATGAAAAATACAGTCTTGAGTTTTTTGTGCATTACTGTTATATGTAATTTTGAAATACTTAGTGGGTAGACAGATATTTCCACATCCAACACTAACAAGTGTCAAGTGTCTGTGGATGTACTCTTCTGACCAGTGCAGCTGAGAGGCATGAGTGAAAAACAGAGAAGGAGAATAACTTAATTCAGAAGTTCATGCAGTTTGGAGTAAGGGTTCAGTTCACTTTGGAGGGGGAGGAATGGGCAAGGAGTCATGGGAAACAGGGTTATGGTTGGGTAGCAGAGGAGACACAATCGGCCTTCTCTTTGGTAGGTCTGGGGATATTTTCAGTTCAGTTGAGCACAGGTCTAGGTTACAGCTAAGCCTGTGTAAATTGTATTAAACCTCTGCTTTTGGCTGTATACATTGTTTTTCCATTTTTGAATTGTGAAGTGACATTGGACTCTCAATGAGTTGAACTTGGCGAGATAAAACTTCCCTCCTCAAACTACAAAGGAATTTAAGTGACATATGGCTTATTTTTCTTTAACTTACTTTGGGTTAAGCTGGAAAACTTTTCTGTTATTCATAAAACCTTAAGGAACTAACTGCCTTGGAAAAAGAAAATGTTTTTGCGCACAGGCTCTGGTTTGCCAAGCTTTCACTCAGAACAGATTTTTACAATCTAAATTATAAACTCATGAAAAGCAGAGTTTATAGTGGAAAGAATGACAGAGCTTTAATTACAGCTGTGCTGTAGTACTTTGTAGTGAGCTGCAGACCATCTAAAGTGCACTATAATATACTGTTAGAACATCTCAGATTTAGCCTCAAAAAGCTTCCAAGGGCTGTGTCCTTCTGACTGCCTTGCTCTTGAACTTGCTGGCTTATGTTAATCTGCTGTACAGTTTCAGGATTGAGGTTGTTTCTCTCTTCTATACTGAAGATGATTGTTTATGATTAGGTGCCATTTAGCCAGATGGGGGCAAGGGCAAGAATCTGCTATTTGACTTATGGTGTAGCCAATTCTGATCACTAATAAGAGACTCCAAAAGTATGTGTTAATTTTACCAAGACAGTAAGTTCTTCATCTTTGCCCTTTTCTTCATTCTTGTTTTGTTATGGAGGTTTTGTAACCTTAGAATTTATTAGAGTTAAGAAGTTGTTAGTTGTTAAACCCCAACATCTTACCTGTACCCACAGAGCAGGTTTTGTTTTCGGTGTTCTTTTGAAATTTAGAAATTGCTGCCTGGCACCTGCTGGTAGAGTCCCATTTCTTTCAGAGAGAAAATAATATTCTTTTACATTTTGCAAGCTTGCATTGCAGCTCAAGAGTGTGAAGGTGTCATCTGTTCTCCTGTGCTCCAGGTTTTTTTGCCTTCTCTCCCACCAAACTGATTGTAACTCCTGACACTTGTGAAGTGTACACACCCTTTCCTATCCTAGGCCTTCCTTCAAATGGCTCAGTAGCAAGGTACAAGGCTGTGACATGGTAATGGTAGCCTTGTCTGAACCTCTCCTTTTGCTTAGGCAGCTCCTCCTCCCACTCTTTGTTTTGAGTGAATGCATAATTCAAAATGAAAGGATTTATGTGTTACTTGAGTGAATGAGTATCCTTTTTTAATTTTTTTTTTAATGCAGTGTTCTTTATGAGGATGTTGTAAGTGAGATGCATGAGGGAGCGTAAAGCTTGCCCATGTCCTTGTGGAATACAGGAGGACAAAACCAGTTATGAGAGGAGTAATATAGCTGGCTGTGGGTTGAAATAGCAGATAGGGCAAACAAAGATGAGAGGATACTGAAAAAGTTGATATTGCTGAAGCTCTGGAATGCTGAATCCAGGAGTGGGGAAATGGGGGTGGTTTGGGAATATTCTCAAGCCTTTGTTAAATGTTTTTGCAGTTAGGAGCCATGTGAATTCCAGACCCACAAGTTGTGTTTATTCCTCTCTATTTCTAACCTTTATTTTTTTTTCCAAAAGAAAACCCAGATTATTAAATCCTCAGATTTTATGGTTTTTGTCCAATTATTGCTCTTGCTTTATAGAGTCAGCAGGAAGAGGTAGTAATATTCTATATTTCTAGATAAGAGTGCTTTCCTCCTAAGTCTTCTTCCATGTGTTTACCTCATGAAACTTCTCATTAGCTACCTTGAAGACTCATTTGGACCCAATTTATAAAATTTCCATGTTACGACAGCCTGTGTTTAGCTGGGAAGGTTGCACTTAAAGATTACAGTTAGGGATACTCTCAATGCCTGGATTTTAGATGCTCTCTTAGTTTGATGGTGCATTTTTGAATAAGGGAAGATTTCTGCAGGTAATCAGGCAGCTGTTGGTAGCAAATTTATCCCAGCAGATAAGCCCCAGAGGTTTGAATCTGGGAGCTTCTGTAGAAGTGGGCTAAATGGGAGATTGGAAAATCAATAGTTGCATTACAAACTTAGCACTCTGAATTCATTGAAGTGCACATACTTCCTTTTTCACTTGAATTCTATGTTCTGGGTTTCTGAGTTCACTGTGGGCCGTTTGAGTCATGCACAATGGCACATCTGTTTGCATGTGAAGGCAAAGGAAGGGGCAGTTTGCACATGTCTCTGTGGTGCTGCAGTGTGATTTAAATTCATTTGTGATGAAATAGATTCTCATGTGGTTGGTCTGTCCAGTAGAACAATATTCAGAAATGATTGTAATGAATCTGAGAGGTAGGATAATGTACTGATGCTGTTTTGGTTAGAGAACTCCAGCTTTTGATTTTACTGAGACAAGAGATGCTGGCTTTTCAAGGAAGAAGATATTTGTGGGATATCTGTAAAATACAAGTACTATGGCATCAGCAACTATTACTTTGTGCTGAGTTTCACAGCTTAATATTAGGTAGTAAACCAACTCTTACAATTGCATAATTGCACAGCAGAGTGGCATCTGCTTAATCTCATCTATTGAGCTTTCAGCAGCTCACAGAATATGAGATTGTCAATTTCTGGTCAATACATTACATTCTCAGTTGGATAAAACATTTAAATTAAAACAGGCAAACAGCTTTGTTAGACAAACTGTCCGTCTGGACCTGTGTTAGTTTACATACCTTATCCCAGATGGCATGATCCAGATCCAGAATATAAGGGTGTCTTTCCAAATACAGGACTCTTGAGTTCCTACCAGACCCTGGCGTTGCTGTTGTTAATCTCTCTGTTTTTCTTTCCAGCCTAGCACTAGAGATATGTGTTCTTTGCAGTTTTCCAAGGCTACATTTTTCTGCATTAGATTTCATCTAATCTAAAGTAGATTAGATCCTGCCAGGCCCTCTGCATCAGATGGGGCTCCCTAGGGAGTGTCCTGGATAGCTGGTGACTTGGACTACATGTGCAATACAGCTTTTTCATGTAGAATGTGAGTGGTGGAAATCTTGCAAGTTAAAATGATAACTGCTCCCCTGGAAGTCTGAATGGGATAGCTTCCTTTGTCTTTTGTTGGATGTGAATCCCTTCCAGGAATTTGAACTGGATTTCAATGTCCTTCCTGTTAAACCTATACTGGCTTGCATAAGATAGTTCAAGTTTTCTTAGCTGAAAAGAGGAAAAGGAAAAGCAAATATGAGTCTAATCTATTGATATAACTCATGGGAAAGAAGTGAGTCCCAGCTTCTCCTGAAGGACAGTTAATGTGTTTTAAGTGGTGTTATAGTACCACTCTCCTGTAATAGACTCCCACCAGTAAACTTCAAAGGGCAAACAAGAGCTCTCTCCCTGTCACGAAACTGTCGGTTTAATTCTGCCTCCTTCTCTGTGCCGCCAGAAATAATTCTGTAATGATGTGTATTTGAAAACCTGTGTATCTGATGTGACTCGTGTTCAGGATAATGAAATTCCAAGCTGAATGTGGTTCTCTGATTTCTGTTGAAGTTGGCTGAGGTGAAGCTCTCTGTAAGTGACTTGTCTGGGCTTGAAGGTCTCGCCTTGCGTAAATAGTGTGTTTTGTTATTTTATGCTGCGCGAGGTGCCTGGGAGGTTGTGCTTTACTGGTTTTGGTAGGGAACGTGAAAAATCACCACTGCAGCACTAAGCAGCACAAAGACAGACTCTCCAACTTGTAATGCGTCACCTACCTTTGCATCATGGAGCTACCACATGTTTATTTTGCTTATTAGTACAAATTTTATATATTCATTTCCGTTACAAACTCTTCAAACATGCTTAAACTCATGGGGTTTTTTTTCTATTAAGGTATGAAATCATTCAAAGTGTTCTGGTAAAAGACTGTAATCTAAGCAGTGAAATGTTGAGGGTAACTGATACAATTATTTTTGCTACAATGTACTTGGTTACAAGCACTTTATAGAAGTTAAATCAGTTCTGAAGTCTCTCTTTAGTCACCAAAAATTAAAAAAAACCAACAACAACAACAAAAAAAGGCCAAACAAAAACAAACAACAACAACAAAAAAAACCCTAAGACAACAAACCAAGGCCATTCAGAATTTCCAGGGAAAATTGTAAATATGGGAGATAAGTTGTTTTATTGTAGTCTTTAGCTTTTGTTGTCATTTTTCAGCTCCTTCCCAGCCAGACAGACTAGAAGTTGTCCTTACTTTTGAAACTTCTGTATGAAAAGCTAAACTTTAATTTGATCCCAGAACTGGGACTTTGTGCCCTTTGGAAGCCAATTCTTAATTAGAAGCTTAGCTTGGACATGATCCAAGTGCCTTCTTTGAAGTTAAATCTTAATATGATACATGAGAACTGAGGAGAACTTGATGGAGCAGAGGAGAGAGCATAAATTATTTGGATGACTGTGTGAGCATTATAGATAGAATATTCTCAATATTAACATTTCAATTGAGTATTTGCAGGTCTGCAGTGCATATTCTGTCTGTACCCCGGAAGGAAGGCACTTGGTTGAGAGGGGGTGCAGTGCTGAAGGGATTTGTAGGGGATGTACACAGATGTTTGTGTAGGCTAGCAGAGAACTGGAAGGAAGATGCCCCAGCAGCAAACAGTTCCACATCTGTTTGTGTTTTCTCTAAACTGAGCAAAATGGATATAAATCTAGAGGATTTACATGAAATTTCAGGATGTAGCTTCTTAATTGCCTTGAAACTTTGCCTGATAGCCCAGCATGGAAAGGCTGTTGAATGCTTCCAGGAGATGAGAAGAATACATTTGCTTGTGTTCCTGGGTTAAGTTGTGTGGTCTTGATTAGGGAGAAGGATGTGGCAAGACAGGAGTGTGGTCCTGTCTCCAGCTCTACTTGTGAATAGGTTTGAGCCTTGTTGGGCCTTATGTGGGGGTCTGTGATAACATCGAGATAAAGTCTGTGGAAATCTTACTTTTTGTTTCTTGGTTCATGGACTTCTTGGCCTACAGCATGGCACCAGCTCCTGCTAACAGGATGAGTCAGGAGAAATCAAACACCCTGCAGAGTCCCATAGCATGCCACCACCTACAAACACTTGTCTTGTGGTTTAACTGCATATTTCTGTTTTACCATGGGTTTGGTTTTTTCAAAATTTAATGTCTCAAAGAACCAGAATGGAGCCATAATTTGTGTGCAATTTGAGAAGCCCTGGCTGCTGACTAAGTGGAAAAAAATCGGTCTGTTTAAAATCTCACATCATATTTTATTGTTCCCTATCCATCATCTTGCTTCAAAGTCAGTTCAGAAGACTTGAAAAATCTACAGCTAATAAAACTACTGGGAAACAAGAGGTCTGGTTTTAGTTAAACATTTCAGTACTGTAGCTCCACTGTTGCGTGTGGATTGATGCCTCACTTAAGGGCTAGGAGCATTTTGAAAACATATCTCCAAAAGATACCCACTGAATTTGGTTTTTATTTCCCATGCTAGGCAAGTAATTGCTAGACTGGGGGCAGATTTCTTTGTTGTAAAAACCACAACATTGAAAGTAGCCATTGTGAAAGACTGAAGCAACCTCACTGCTCCCACACAACCCCAGTGGATTCTTTTCACCTTGCTGTAGGTCCATACTGTTCCTTTGTGAGATTAGTGTAAAATGTTCTTTGGGATAAATTAATTGGGTTTTATCCTGCTAAACTGTGCAACTGGGATGGGCTAGTGAGACCTGTTGGTTTCATGAGTTGATTTGCAGCTTTGTTTATCTTCCTCAGTTTTCTTAAAGATTCCCTACAAGCCCAAGTGAGCTAAAAATGGGGGAAATACTGGCTTTTAAAGAGGAAGGTTTCAGAAACAGTCCAAAGTGAACATGGACTAGTATTTAGTTCTTGGAGTACTGCACTATCTTACTTCTTTTCATGCTTTTTTCCTATTTGGAATTTTTTCCTACTTCTGTAAGAAGTCTGTATGAGTAGTGTTGTTGACTAACCTGTCATCTGACCTAATAGAAGTTATGCAGCAGGTTTATTGTTCCCTCAGAATTTTTCACCACATTTTGTTTTCTGGATGTGGAAAGTTGGTACTTCCAGTTTCCTTGTTGCAGCATCCAGAAATATCTGCTCACATGTTCCCCATTTTGTATTCTTGCATTGCATATTCCTTGCTGTAGTGGCTGGCACTTGTTTTCACAGCAGTTACATGTGTTTTTCTATATCACTGCTTTCATTTTCAAGAACATTAACTATAGTCAGACCAGAAACAACCTTCTGCAAATAAGGACACCTGAGATTTTTTGTCTCATTTTGGCAGTGAATCATTGGTATGCCCAAGATGTAATGACTTTTTTTGTGTATATGTTCTGCTTTTATGCACATTCTCTGTGTTGTTGTTGGCTTGTGCTTAGGAAAGTTCTGGGAGATGGTTGCAAATGTCAAGTACATACCCCCTTCTATGGAGTCCTTTGCTCCAGTATGTTATTTATGTAATCCCCTGAGAGTAGGAACTGAGACTGCTGTATTGATTTCTCATCACATCAGTTTAGCTGTTCTGGTTAATTAAATATCCTCTAGGGGCTTACTAATTGATTGTTAATCATATTTTGTGGATGTCAAAGATGAGCTGAATTATGATTTTCCAGTGCTTGCTGTATCTCTCTGGATATTTTTCTTTTTACATGGTAAAGGAACCAGGGACTGAGTTCTGGTGATTGCTTTTTACATGCAAGAGGTACACACCAATGTTTGCACCTGGTTTGTTTGCAGGAGGCATGTGTTTTTGTCTTGGGTCTCAATGGGGTTTTTTTAATACCAGTTTTAGCTTGGAAGTGATGTTGAGGAAAGCTCAGAGGAGGTGGCTGTATTGGGATAGTCAAGAGCGGCCAGGCTGACCACAGAACCCTCAGGCCATGGGAACAGAGTGGGACTGCCCAGCATCCCCTGGGTGTTTGCTTTTAGACTCCACAGCCACAGACAGGCATTTTAAAATGGTTTGAAAAATATTTTTTAGAATTTCAAATGTTTGTGTTTGATTTTTACATTATGACTGTTGCTTTCTACTTCTGATACCTTGGTTTAAACTTTCAGAGCCTTTGAGAAGGTACAAATCTTATCACAGCGATGTTTATAGTACTTCGAGTGAAAGTCCATCTGTTATTTCTTCAGAACCTGATTTCAGGCAAGGTAAGACCTATGTTTAAAAACCAACCAACCAACCAACCAAAAACCCAAAGTAACAAAAAACCTAAAGAAAAAAGTTTGAGACAAAAACCAGACCACAAAAGCCTTTAGTAGGAGTCTTGATAATTGTCCTTATACAAAGTTCTAAGATGATGAAATTACAACATCATGTACAGGTCAGCATAATGTGCAGTCTGTTCAGAAATTAGTTTGACATTTAGCACTCTGGAAGGGAACTTGGTAGGAAAAGCTGGAAATAGTTAACTTTTTACTAGAAGTTTTCTTTTTTAAATAACATGCTGCAGAAAAATGATGGAGTTGTTGTTAGTTCACAGTAACAGTGAATTACAAAGGCTTTATATGGGACCTTCATGGTATAATTATATCAGTGGGTTTTATTATGAGGGTTAAGTGGTTTATAATTTATATGCCTAGGATTTCAGTGTAATGCAGAAGTACTACATAGTACAGGCTGTTAGTAAGATAAATTCAAGTATTTCCTATTAAATCAATTGCTTGAAAAAGCAGGAGATGATATGAAGGATTGTTTGCTGATGTATGGCAGGAAGAATCATCTTTGCAGAATCATTATAAAAAATGTAGACAAATCATTTGCTGAAAATTAGGGAAGAAAACAATAGTTAGGAAGCTGGAGTATAGCTGCACTATATGTAATATGTACTCACAGAATTCCAGCCCAGCCTCCATGTACTCACTGCTCTCTCAACCTTCTTTGTCTGTCCTTGTGCATACTGAGCCAGAAGTCTGAGGAGCAGTAACAAATACTGAGGCTCCTGTAATTTCCCTTTGCTTGCTTGCAATTTGGAACAGACTGTTTACGTGTTCCAGTCCAAAGTCAACAGCTCCTAAGTTTTACAGGCAAGATAGAGCTGCCTTCTGCCTTCTAGTAGTAGCGTATCTGGGCTCAGTGAAATGACTGTAACAAAACCCTATTTCTAAATCAATGTGGCTTTAGTGTGTTCTGCAAGAGCTCTCCTGCCAGCTCTGTTTGCTGAGGGTACAGTGAGAGGGGGAAGTGAAGTACTGTGAGGTGAAGTACAAAGTGAAGCATCTCAGGTCCTTCTACAGGAAGATCTCCCAGTAAAAGCTGTAATTTTACAAAGAGAATCACAGGTTAATATATTGCCAAAAGGGCAAAAACACTATAAATTACAATGAGGAGTCAGATTCCAGGGATAATGATTAGAAGTTCTGATAATTTCTTAACTCATTTTTTTGTCTACTGGATGCATAGTTAACTAGCTGCTCTCTTTCTGGTCTGTAGTAGTTTTGTATGATGTCTCTGCCATGTTTGTCTCAATTAATGGCTGAGAAAAATTATATATTACCTTGGGAAGAGGTCTATGCAATTGTGTGGTGTTTTATTGTGATTTCTTCTAGGCCTTCCTTAGTATTCTTCTTCAAAGGACTATCAACTATTTTTGTTGGGGTAAAACTGTAAGATAGCTCTGAAAACTGAAATCAACTTCGTAATGTGAATTTGTTTGATACTGTAGTGCCATTGTGTAGAACACATAAATTTGATTCCTTCTGAGTAATCTCATTTGACTGATAAATTCTTGAGGTTTAGATGGGATTACTCTCTGTGCTTTGTTGCTCAAGGTATTCATTTGTCTTTTGGTTTGCTAGTGAGAAGAAATGAAGCTTTCAAGAGAGATGATGCCAGTGGTGTGTTATCAGGTGCTGATGATATCTCCACATCAAGTCAAGCTAATTCTCAGAGAACAAGGTAAACCCTTGGAAAACAATATGGCTCTTCTTTATCAAAGAATGTATTCTAAATCTGCAGGTGAAGTTTTTCACTCCCATCCCTGCTTCTGGTTAAGATTAAAAAAAACAAGGCATGTAATACTTGAATGAAAATAGCATTTCATAATTATATATTGCATTCTGAAGTAAAAGTCTCATGATGCACTGTAATGTAGAGGTAAGTTGGGCATCCACATTCAGTTCCCATGTTTAATGGAGACTGGGTTGAACTCGGGTTGTTATAACTGTCAGAAGGTCAGAGGCTATGTTCTGCTTGGAAATATTTAATTATTTTTTAATCGTACTTTTCCAGAGTAAAGTTTTTGAGATTGCTGATATTAATACAGATTTATTTGTGGTTTGGTTTTTTTTTTTTTTTTTTT
>VZRH01002746.1:699679-758220 GCA_013397555.1 Urocynchramus pylzowi | reverse complement strand
TTGTTTTGTTTTGTTTTGTTTTTTTTTTTTCTTGTTTTGTTTTGTTTTGTTTAATAAGGAAATGGAAGCATGCTTATTTCCTTGAAATAAGTCAGTAGCCATACATTTGGTTTGGTTATTTTGGCAAAATCTTTAGTTCATATTTTTGTGTTTGGTTTTATTTTTTTTCAATACCTCAGCACTTATTAAGCAGGCTAATTCAGTAACAGTTTATGCTTTTTGAAAATTACTTTGCTGTGTAGTATATTCAAATATGGCACCTGTGTGAGTTTCATTTTTCCAAATGCCTTTCATCAATTCAGCTTTAAAAAGTAAGTTCTTCAAAACTTCAAACATCACCTTTGATACAGCATCTTTTTAATACAGCAGAAGCATATCTTGCCATACCTGTGACATTTTGAGAATGATTCCACTCTAAAGGTTTGAAAATTTTTATTGACATTGACCTTTTGGATTTAAAAGTTTCTTCTGGTCTCTGCCAGATACCATGATCACTTTGGAATATTTTATCAAAATTATGCAGATAATTTTTGCAGCAAGGGGTAAAAAATAAAGGCACATCTCTTTTTTCCCCACTTCTGTCATCACATCACAGCAACAAAGCCTTCCCTTGGCAGCTTTTTGCTTTGCATGCTGTAGATCAGGAGCAATATTGCTGCTGTGCTCAATATTCTAGGATATTTATATGCTTTTGACATATGTTAGAGGAGAATCCTGCTCTACCCTATTAAAGAAACTTGGAAATGTGTGAAGATTGAGCCTATGTTGGGTGATGTGACACTGCTGGTGAATGTGTCCTCCATGTTCACTTAAAGCAAAGGGTGATGTCGGTAAACAGGGCTTAGAGCCATGCTTTGAACATGGAGATGAAAATAAGTGAGTGTCTGCTCCTTGCATTATATTGTGTGCCAAAAGTGGATCTGGGTAAGGCAGGGTCTCAAATTAACTGCATCTCAGTGCAGGTGAGCATGAGAAGAGTTCCTTGGAGGTTGTACAGCTTTTGGTTACCTGGTTTGATGAACTGGTTTCCTTACTACCTGGACTTTGCCTGAGAAATGCAGAGTCATCTAAAAACCTATATATTGGCATTTCTGGCAGAGAAGAAGTATTTAGGTGCAGCTTAACTGAGTCTACGCAGTTTTGATGTCAGGAATATGATATCTGTGTAATGCTGTATGTATTAGTGGTGTCGAAGTAGTTGTGGGAATCCACCCTGTCTTCACATAATATATGTGCTGTTATGGCAGACTTCTAAGGGTTACTTAGAACATATATAAACATATATATATGTTTATATATAACATATATATATATATATATAAACATATATAAACATGGTTTATATTCCATGTAACCCTGATAAAGAACTGTACGTTTTTGCTTTGTGTTTCATGCTGTTTTAGCACCACACTAAAATGGCAAATCGGATTACTGCCACTGTATGTACAAAAACAATATATAGATTTCTTAACTTATTTGCCTTTTTTTTTTTTTTGGTGGAAACTGCTAAGTCAACCTTCCTTCTGCTTTGCCTGGAACCCAGGAAATTGCCCATTCAGCACCGTAGTTTTGCTTCCACATAAACCCGCAGTAATTTGCGGATGCTGATAGACAACTTTTGTTTCTATTTACAAAGTATTTCAGAAACAGAAAGTAGTATGTGGTATGTAAATGAGTCACATTGTAAGTGAGTCATAAGTTGTAAATGAATCAGGCCTATTAAGCAAGTGAAAATGCTGAGGTAAAGCAGTACATAGTTTCTCATGGGTTGTTTCACGTTATTTTATATTACTCTGTTAAGACTGCTACCTTTAATGGATGTAATTTGTGTATGTGTGAAATCTAGAGGGAAAATATGTTTTGCAAGCATAGCATAGACTTACCTGTTGCACTTAGTAACTGAATGAATTTTAGGTGTATGTAACTATACAGTATTTTTTAGTATTTTTTTAAATCTCCTGTATCCTTGACCTCCACTCTGATACCACTGCACTTGCACAAAAATATCATGGTGGGGTACTACAGGTAGTTATTTACTGATTTTCATAATTGTTCACCCATTTTTATAGGTGAATAAGTTTGGTTTTTTTTCTTAATCTAACTACCAGACAGTATGTATATCCAAGATGAAAAAAAGGCTGCCAGCTAGTTTTATTAGCTTTTTTGGCAGACCTACTGAGAAACAGGACAGCAGCCACAGGTAGAATTATACCTCCCTTACTAATGTGAGCTGAATAGAAAACAGTGTAGTCTTACTACAGCAGCTCTTAAAGGATTCCAATGCTAACAAGTATAAAAGGAATTCCATCCAAGATGGTATTTAGTTAAATGGGGGATTTCTAAGAAATTAACTTAATATTTTTATCTAGGACATTGCGTGTTGCTACTCTAAAATGTCCTGTGTTGCAACACACCATGACTTTTATAGATTCAGAAACCTCAGGTCTCAAAGTAAAACTGGTGATAACAAATAGTTCCAAGGAGCAGGATCTCAGAGTTTACATGCTTTGGCTGGCCATTTGATTCCACGGTTTGGGGAAGTATATGCAACTTAATCCATTACTTAAATTCCATCAGCACTTGGGAGCATTTTTCAGTGTCTCTCTTGCATTCAAAAGACACCAACTGTACTTCAGTACATATTAATTTTACTGCTCCTGTAGCATGTTCTTAGATCCAGTCTGTTTAATTATCGGCAGAATTAGCTTGATAAAATTGAGTTGTAAATCAAATAGGAGGATTTGGATTTGAGGGAGGTTTCTTTTAAAAAGAAGCAGCAAAGCTGTTCAGAGTTATCAGAAGGTACAGCTTGTGCTGTTTGGGTGGGCATGCCCTCATGTTAAATTAGCAGAAGCCATAGACATTTCAGTATTACCCTTCTTGTGGTCTGTGACTGTTGTTATCCTTTAAGCTTCTTGGAATGCATTCCTTGTGGCAATGGCTTGTGTCTTGTTTCCTCTCTGCTTCTTATATCCCTTGTTTTTTTTCCTTTTTTATTTGTTTTCTTTTTCTTCCTTTACTATTTCTTCCTTTTTCTCTCTAGGAGCAGCAGCTGACATGGATCTCTTCCTTCTGTTGCCTTTTCCTCCCAGTAGATTTCATTTTCATATCCTTCCTGCCTTACCAAAAGGCATCCATCTTTCTCAGTCTATTCCTGACCTTCCCACTGCACTAATCTTAGGGAATGCCTACCTGCTTCCCTTCTTCCAACTTCCTTCTCTGGTCCAATACCTGCTAATTTCTTGGTAAGTACACCAGGTGAAGAGAAAATTAATTCGCTTCCCTTTTTTTGTTCACGCGTCAGCCTTCCAGGTTTGTGCTCCCCTACCATCTGCAGGTTAATAACCAGCTGTGAGGCTCTGGTTTGCAGTCAGACACTGATGAAAATACAGAGTAGCAGCCAAGTACTTGTCTGATGAAGCACCACACAAAACACACTTCTGTGATGCTATCTGTTAGGAATGTAATGTAGACTCTTGACTCTTTTTTTTTTTTTTTTCTTTCTTCCAGTAATAACACTTGCATATTCAGAACTTCACGAATGAGCTCTCCTGTACATTTCAACAGTATTTCCTTTTCTGTAGGAGAGATGTATTCCTTGTCTTGGAACCTAAAGACTGAATCGTTTTGCTCCCCATGAAAACTGGCAGTCTGACCAAGCCAGAGTTCATTTTACTGACCCAGGATTCTGAAACATGCAGATTTATGTTTGGTTATAGTGCTTATGTACTAAGACAAGAACATTTGTAAACCCTTAGGCTTTTGAGCTTCCTCCAGGGGCACCCCACACCCACCTCAATTTTCAGAGAAATTAATACATGTCAACAGAGATGATAAAACCAACCTAGTGATAAAAACTTCTCATTGCTCTTTTTGCACTGTGCTGTATGTTTTTAAAAAGACAAGACATTTTTCTTCAGTAGGTGTTTTCACAGTAGCAAGTTTTTAGATAGAGCTTGTTGCAACATGCCTTTTTCAAGTGTCTTTGATAATTCATAGATATTTATGTTCAGAAAGTGTTTGTTTTTGTTTTATTTCAGAGCCCATCCTTAGACCTTGATCTAAAGGGTGCTTGTGGGTGTATTTAACTAAGGGTTTTGTCAATATTCCTATATATGTAGATCCTAACAAGTTTCCTCATGGTGAAAAGCTAAGCATGTGCACATGTGTTGGCAGGTCTGAGGCTTTTTCTCATTTCTTTGTCCTTTTAGGTGCACGTCATTCAGTCTTATGTAGAAAAAAAAACAAAGGAGAGAGAAGGAAAAAAAATGCTGGGAAAGCCCTGCACAGGGGAGAGGATAATGGGCTTACATTAATACATTTGTTCCATAACTACTCTGTATCTTCCCTGAAATTTCCTTTGAGGAACTTTAGCATTGTTCCCTTATATTGAACTCTTCTTATTTTAAGGCTGGTTTTGTATGCTAACCAATGACAGTTTAGTACTAAAAGTGTCTGTATTAGTAATGTTGTAAAAAGATGAAAATAAAATTTAAAACCACATGCACAGTTTAGCATAGGTGAGTGTACTGTCTGAGACAGGTGCATTTTTCTCTTAGTTTTTCAGCAGATTTGTCACTCATCAAACATATCTTCAGATTCTTCTAGGAAGTAGGTATATAAATGTAATGTGTTTTTAAAAAGCCTGTGTGTTGCCTTATTACAAAGGGCCCTGTGTCACTCAGTGTACGATTACTCTCTGTTTATGTTTATTTCTAAACTTGACTTCAATGATACACAGGCTTCTAAACATTTTCTTTGCTTTTTCATGTTTTTCATTACTCAGTTTGGGTGGTATGCTTAACACTCAGTTTAGAATTGCCAAAAAATTGACTTTTTTTTATGAAAGGTGCCTTAGTTACCCCTGTCCATTTTTGTTTAAGAATTGTCTCTGTATAGTTATGTTAACAGGGGGAGAACATTGCTTATTCTTGGTTTAAGATTCCTACAGAAGGCTCAGTTGGTTTTTGTTTAGTTTGGGGTTTGAAGATGTTTTTCTGTAGGCATAGGACAGAGAGAAGGGGAGTGGAAGTTGGTTGTTTTTTGGTTTTTTTTTGCTTTCTCAGTCATTCAGATTTCCTAGCCAGCAATTTTATTTTTCAAATTAAAAATGGCTTTTGTTTACCCAAACAGGATGTGAATTTCTTTCCTTATGTAAAGAATGAGACTGATAGGATGTTTGAGATCAATACTGGCAGAAAAGAAATTGCAGATATGTTGCTGTGTTTTTTTGAAACACTGATGCATTTCTTGTTTGTTTTTCTCATTTTTTTCCTTCAGATTATAAATTTAGACTCTAATTTAGTCATTGGGGTGACTGTATATCTGCCAGGCCATTCTTGGAAATTTAAAAAAAAAAAAAGGAACTATTTTCAGCAAAATAAGATTATGGAAACAGTAGTGTATGAAATTTAGAATACTTTAGTATAGGATGTTATTACATAAAGATTTTTAGGTAAATATTTCAAGCTGTACTACATCTCAGGAGAAATCAGGGAATAAATATCAGGCCCATGCAAGCAGAAAGTGTTGAAGAAATATTTACTTAGAGAAAGTACACTATTATGTCAGTTTTTTCTTTAATGACATGTTTTTGAGCGTGCCTATTTCACAGTCCCCACATAAACACAGAAATTAAGATATTTGCCAAGCATTAATACTTTTCTTCTTGTGCATCTACTAATTTTGCACTGATTCACTGGGTTTGTAGTGCTGAGGTTTTTTTCAGACTGCAGCTGAGCCTTTATTTTCATATGAATAAATGAGGCAGTTCTGCAGGCAGCTGCAGAAACCTGGTGTGTTTGCTTATTTTCTACAGTGATGGATTGCTGCACAGAGGTAACCTCCTGACTGCCAAATGAATGTCTTTAATGTAGTATTTGATGGCTGGTGTTTGTGCTCTGGGTTTCCACTTGGGGATGTGCTTAAAGCAGCAGAATGTCTTAGGCATACCTGCTAATCTGTCATCCCCTCTGACTGTCCTACAGGCAGCATGAAGTACCATTTGAAGGCAAGCTAATAAGTCAAGAGGTGATGCTGAAGCGGCAGGAAGAAGAAATGATGCAACTGCAAGCTAGGATGGCGCTGAGGCAGTCCCGGCCTAACCTCTACCCAGGGGATGCAATTAGATCCTCAATGCTTGACATCACCAGAGACCCACTGAGGGAAATAGCCCTGGAAACAGCCATGACACAAAGGAAACTGAGGGTAATGTCCTGAGCTCAGGTGAACTCTTGTTTTCATTGAAACAGAGCAGTGTCTTGTCTGAAACTCGTGTGTGGGATTCATAAACCGGGTCCTGTAATAAACAGTCATCAGGAGATGAAATACCAGGTGTGTGGTGTTGGCCTACTTTCACAGGGTAAAACTACTGAGATTTTGTGGCATTAGTGGCTACAGAGCCTAAAGTAGCATCAAGAGATGGTAAAACAGACAGCAAGGCTCGACAATTGCATCAATTAAAGAGTATAGCATCCTAACAAAGGTAAGGCATAGGTTTTCTCCTCTGTTCTGTGGTGTTTTCAGCCACTTCATTTGCATTTCTCTTCGTGGGATGTGGATATGCTCCGCCAGCATCAGAGATTATTAAATGAACAAGTTGGGAAGGTAAAGAGAGAGAGCATTCATTTGGCTCATAAGTTTACCTGAATACCTGTGCAAATCCCCTTTGCTTTCCCAGCTGTCTTGGTATGTGGATGAAATAGGGAATTACACACAAAGAGGGAGACAGAGGGGTATAGGTATATTTACAGAGGTAAACAGAGTGTATTATATGTGGAATAGATGATGGCTTGATGCCCTCTGCTGCTGCTTTCCATGAACTGGACATTTTTAATTTTTTTTTTAAGTAAGGATGGGAAAACTTGAAGCAAGACTCAGTAGCTGGTTGCCCTAATGCAGGGTAATAGTTCCTGTATCTGTCTCCAGTCCATCACGTTAAGATGAGTTAGTTCATGAAGGCTTTAACTAACCATGTTGGTTCCCCTCTCTGTCCCCCAACCCCTGAGAGATTTTTGTGAAGTTGTTTTGCATATAATACAGACTAGGTAGCAGATAATTGCCAAATTTTAGCCTTTGGTCCCTCTTTTGCATTTGCAGGGTGGGAGTTAACTGTGCCCCACCCTGTTGTCCCAGCAACACAGTGTTCATTCATACTCTTTTGTGATTTGCAGAATTTCTTTGGCCCAGAGTTTGTGAAAATGACAATTGAGCCATTCATTTCCTTGGATCTACCAAAGTCTATCTTGGTAAGAAAGGGGCTGTTGAGCCTTCTGTGGCAGGGGAATTATGTTAAACCAACAAATGTGTTTTTATCACAAGTGTGAATGTTGAGAGATTTCATTTCACAAATGCAGACTAAGAAAGGCAAGAGTGATGACACCAGGAGAAAAGTAAATGTGATGCTTCTGAGTGGGCAGAAGCTGGAGCTGACCTGTGATACCAAAACAATATGTAAAGATGTCTTTGATATGGTTGTTGCCCATATTGGCTTGGTGGAGCATCACTTCTTTGGATTGGCTACTTTAAGAGGTAAGAATAACTGCTAAATTATTTCTTCTGGCCTTATCCAGCATTCCCTTTAGGAGATATTTTGTTTGTTACGTCACTGTTAGTCAATGGAAAACTTTGCTATTCAATGCCCAGTTTCACAGTTATAAATCTGGTCTTTATGCTCCATCTGGTGCAAATACTTGGTTTTCATACTTTTACCCTTGTGCTTTTCTTTCATGTTTGTGGCAGACAATGAGTTTTTCTTTGTGGATCCTGACATAAAGTTAAGTAAAGTAGCTCCAGAAGGATGGAAAGAAGAACCAAAGAAGAAGAACAAGCCTCCTGTCAACTTCACTCTGTTTTTTCGCATAAAGTTTTTTGTGGATGATGTCAGTCTCATACAGTGAGTGTATGAAATCTTTTATAGCCCCTTAAACCCTAAATTTATGGACAGAAATTGAATATTAGTCAGTACTGGAGTACCAAAGACGGTGTGGGGGTTTTTTTCATGGTTTTGTTTTATATTCCTGTTCTAGGCACACGCTGACATGTCACCAGTACTACCTGCAGTTGAGGAAGGACATCCTAGAAGACAGGATGCACTGTGATGATGAGACAGCCTTATTATTAGCATCCCTAGCTCTCCAAGCTGAGTATGGAGATTACCAGGCAGAGGTACATCATCAATTTCACCTTTGATCTTGTTAATCTTGCTGCCTCATTAAAGACTGTACTGTGATCTGCCACACAAGCTCTGCTGCTCTGCCCCAGACTGGAAGCTCAGCTGATATGCTCTTAGCAGGTTTTACTGTGAGCAGATGTTCCTAAAGTCTAACACAGTTGCAGAGTTCAGTGCAAGATCTGGGCCTTTTTTTTTTTCCAGTGGAAGTAGAGTCAGGCTTGAATATGGAGAAACTGATATGAAATTAAGCTGTGGGTCAAGGTGGAGACTGTGATTCCCTCCCCTTACTCAGAATCTTATGATTCTCTGAGTTGTAATGTACAATTGTTTGTAAAAATGAATGTTTGAGCTTCAGTTGTGCTCATAGGGTATGGAGGTATGTGGAGTATATGGAGGTGCCATCACAAAAATGTTTTGTGTTGCAGGTGCACGGCTTGTCCTATTTCAGACTAGAACACTATGTCCCAGCAAGAGTGATGGAGAAACTGGATCTGTCCTACATCAAGGAAGAGCTGCCAAAACTGCACAGCACTTATGTGGGTGCCTCTGAAAAAGAGACAGAGTTAGAATTTCTGAAGGTAAGTGGGCAGCAGTTGGCTTCCTTCATCTATGGCTTAAAAATTTCCTTGTTGGAATATGGGCGCATGGACTTCAAGTGAAAGCACAGTAAGACAACTCAGGCTCTGAATAACACTGAAAGGAAGAAAACTGAAAAGATTTTGTCCAAAAGACACATCATAACAAGCCAAAAAAAACTGTAACAGATGGGAAGTTCTCTCACTTTTTTCCAAATCAGTAGTGTTAGCTCAGTAGTGTTAGCTCAAGCTAGCTAAAAGCAGCTACCAATCCTATGTTTGCTCTAAAGGAAGTAGTGTTTATGAGGCAGCACACCCTGTATTCCCCATTTCTTTTGTGCTTGCTGTAGAGGGGAAAAAGCCCATAAATTAAAAAAAAAAACTTGTTACAGCTAGTACTTTGTGTGATGCTTGGTATGAAGCAAGCCAGAATTTTTTGTGCAGGTTCTATGTAAGATGATAGGAAAGCCATTATCCACAGATACATTTGGATTATTCTAAAAGGACCCATTGAGAAATCGGATTATGGTGTTTGCTTGTGGGATAATAATCAGATTCTCCCTTGATCAAAATGATTTTAGGGAGTGAAAGATTAATGTTGAAACACCAAATAATCATTACACTGTAATTTCACAGCCACACTACAGTTCCACCATCTCTGAGTATGTGATGGAAGAGGCACTCAGCTGACTTTGTCCATTCCTTGTCTGTTGCTCATTTTGCAGAAGTGTTCTTGTAACTTAGCCACAGAGAACAAAGTAGGGATCATGATCCTAGCTAAAGCCTAGCCTGGCTGGGGGTGTGCTGGGGGGAGCAGCTAGATTCCCTTGTTTGATTCAGTCCATCAGTCCCTTACACCAGTACTGAAGAGACAACAGGGGTGAATAACTGGGACTGCAAAGTGAGTGAAACTGCATATGGTACCTTAATATGATCCCAGAACTGCAGTGTTCATTTAATTCTGCTTTTAAAAAATGTCTGAAGAACAAGTGCATCTGTCTAGTTACAGTTCCTTGCTAACAACTGCTTTGTGCAAGTTTGATTTACTCACATGTGTGCTCTGTTTGTGCTTTCCCTGTTTGATTTTCATAAACATTGAGTTCATTTGCTGCAGTCTGGCCAGTCAAGAGGTACCATCAAGTCTTAAAACCCTCAGCTGATATGTGTCTGTATACATATTATTATATATTATTATATAATAATAGCTGTAAACTATAAGTAGATGGAATCACCAGGCAGAGAGGATTATTTTGCTAAAATCCATACATTCATATGCACATGTGAAAACATTTATAGAGAGATATATAATATTCATATAGTGGTATGGAAACTTGTAATGGCTGTAAATTCATACTCATAGAAGTTTCATTGCATTGGTCTGTGCAGTTGTGTCAGAGGCTCACAGAATATGGAGTTCACCTTCATCACGTGCTGCCTGAGAAGAGATCCCAAACAGGAATCCTTCTGGGAGTGTGCTGCAAAGGAGTTGTCATTTTTGAAGTTCACAATGGTGCCCGTACACCTGTACTGCGCTTCCCATGGAGAGAGACAAAGAAAATATCCTTTAGTGTAAGTTGGTCTCTTTTCATATAGATGTGTGTACACATCTGTATTTGTGTCTCCAGTTACTGTGAGTTTTTTGTTGCTTATTTTTGCAAATTAAGCTGCTTCTTTACAGAATAGTCTGACTGTGTTTTGTGTTGCTGTTGTATTATGGGATTGAAATAGGAGTTTTCATGTTTTAAATGTTTTATTTTTTTCCTTAGCTTGCATGGACAAGCATAGTGAAGGAGCACCAGACTGAGAATCCTGCATTAGAGGACTGGGTACAGGCAAATGCCAGTATTCAGTATAATTAGGAGATGCACCTATGTTGCTTTTAAGTTTTATTTTCAGGAGTAGTTAAGTTAAATGATAAAAGATAACAGACTGACACTTGATCTGGACAGCACCAACCAACTTGAGCGTGTACACCATAATCTGGTGATCAGGTTTTATGAGGCATTGAGCTTCAAATGCTTACCTTTATATAGGTATTGAAAACAGCACTTCTAATTCTGTCTGGTACCTTATTGAAAAGCTACAGCCTATTTCATCCGTGAGATGGTTTTAACTAGAATGGATAAATTCAAGTATAAAAATTACTAAAAAGATAAGTTCAAGACCTGGAACATTAACTGAGACATTTGGTAATTAGATCAGCATTTAGTTATTTTTCTCTTAAATGGTAGCATCCCTTGTGACTTCCTCAGAGGCATTTGAAAACCCCATCCTGCAAAATGTAATAGTTCTGGTTGTCATTACTCAGCACTAACAGTTAGCTACTCCTAGCCCAGGATTAGCTTTGAAGAGCTACTTTATAAATCTCACATTACCTTTGACTCCTATTTTAATAGAAATCTCTGTCATCGGTGCATTTTGCTTCAGGAAAGTGGGAATGCTATATCTGTGCACAAGAAAACACAGAGTTCTTTGTAGGCTAAAAAAAATAATTTGTTTTCGACTTTTTTCTTTCTCCATTGTGTAGAAGAAGAAAATAACTTTGCAGAACACATCAGATGGCATCAAGCATGCCTTTCAGACTGACAATAGTAAGACTTGCCAGTACCTTTTGCATCTCTGCTCTTCCCAACATAAGTTCCAGCTACAGATGAGAACGAGACAGAGCAACCAAGACACTCAGGACATTGGTAAGGACTCAAATGCTGTGTTAGTTTTTATTAGCAATCTATATGTATTTTTGTAAGGAGGAAAACTGGACTGGAGCTTCAGTAATTGTGCTGAGTGCTGTGTATGTGTAGATCTGCATTTGGAGGGTTTATACTATGAAGAAACTACTCGCTAAGCTTGTTTAGATTTTGTTTAAGGGGTGGGAAAGGAGTTGGGAGAAGACAGAAAAGCTGACACACAGCAGCTCCACTAAACTAAAAGGAATCTAAAAACAGGTCACTGATAGTACTTCCCTCTTTAATTAAATAAAGGCTTTTGCCTTTTCTTTCAGAAATATCTTGAAGGCATTTCAATAACAGGACTTTTACCTTTTGCTTAGTGTGAAAGGGATTGGTTTGATAATGTGGAATTAATGGTGTGATCATAGGAATGCAAGTAAAATAGAGGACATTCCATTATGCTACTTCTCTAAGCTGTGGGTCCAGCTGTCTTAATTCCACTTAATGTTGGGCAGACCTGGTAAGGAAAAACATGGATACTAATCTGTTTCCTTCATAATTTGTGTGCCTAACAGAAAATGTTAAGGCATTCTTTTCAGATAGAAAATATTAATTGGATAATGTAATCAGTGAAAAAAAACCTCTGTATGAATTTCTTCACTGTTTGGAGCAGAGCTCACTTGGCTGGCTGGCCTTCAGTGTGGTCTGGAAGTGCCGTTTTGGTCAGTCTGCCTGCACATGCTTTCTTTGTTCCCTGTTATCTGTCTGCATTCCAGTTGCTGTTAATCCAGACTTCCACTAGTGTAGCTGGGATGAAGTTTTACTACATTGCTGTGGATATTGTGATCTCTAATTTAAAATAAAAATAAAAGAAAAGAGGAGGGGTGGGAGTGGGAGAAGGCATGTGGCAACTATCCAGCCTTTTTTCAGTTCTGTTGGGCTCAGCCAACTTCAGGCAAAGAAATAAGACCAAGTGACTTAAAGCCTTTTTACCATTCTCTGATTTAGAGTTTCCTTATCCTGAATTGCAGAGAAAAGCAATACAGGAAAGGCTTTCTTGGCTAGGTAAACTTGGTTGCTCTTAACAGTTGGAGTATGTGTTGTGTTGTGGGAGTCTGGAAAACAATAGTTTGCTTCTGTACAGTTCAGATCACTTGGAAATCAGAGATCCCAGATTCCACCAATCACTTGTAATCAGAAGTAAACAAATCAGCATTATGGTTAACTTCAGCACACTGATTATTAAAAGTAAAAACAATTAAAACAAAAAATTTGCTGTTGTCATAACTTTGCTAAATCTAAATCGATCCCTTAATATGCTGATAAAAGCTGGTAGCTGCCAGTTTGCTGGTAGCTACTCAGCAAAATAGTAAAGAAAGGACATATATAACAGTAAAGAAAAGGGCATTCTGGAGTCCAGAAATGGCATATGGAAAAATAAAAAAAAAAAAAAATGAAACTAGGGTTAAGTCAGCCTTGCAGATGATGAGTTTTGAGCACATGAGAATTTTCAGTTATGGGTTTGGCAGAAGGTTTGAAAAGCCTAATGCCTATGTAATATAGTTAATGGTGTGAAAATATTCATCTGAAATCCATAGAAATTCTGTTTGATGTTTTCAGAGGGTAAATACAATGTCAAGAGAAGAGATCTCAGCACATTTTTATTAGGGTACTCGTCCCCATGATGGCAACGCAGCAAATGCAGCTGTCATTGATGCCGTCTGTCAGAGTCAGGAAATTGGGATTTGTGGTCTGACTGGGCAAAATCATTCTTCTGTAGCTTATCTAGTCTGGTGGCTGTGGCTAGAAGAGGTGTTTGGTGTGGATAAGGAAGTGGTAGTTGTATACTAATTCACCTGGTGAAAGGACAGAAAAACATACCTTCTACAGCTAAATCTTCACCATCTCTATGCCTGTTACAGGGGAGGCTTGAGTTACTGTGGCAGTTAATTCCTGCCTGAGGTATTTGAGGCAGTAGAGTATTTTGAAATGGCGGGACTGAGGCTGCATTTGTCAAATACACTCTTTTCTAAATGCCACAGTATTTACCATTAAACCTAATGGGTGATGTGTACCAAAAAAGTAGAATTTTCTCTTCAAGTTACAGTGCTGCTTTCTAAAGCAGCTTGTTTCCTACATGTATATAGGGTTAAACCCCCCCCACTGGTTAACCCTAAATCAGAAATACTTATGCAGTTGAGGATTGCTTTTCCTGAGACTTCCCTGTGAACTGACTCCAAGACATGAGTGAAGTTTATGAAGGGTCCAGGTGGCCTGATTTCCTTTAAAGTCTCTAACCAGCCAACAAGTTGCCACAGCTTATCAAGTTCCTGTGTGAGAGCCAAGCCACAGGAACTTAACTGCTAGCCTTAGGAGGCAGTTAGGGTAATACAAAGGAGCCCTGCTCAGCTTTGCTCTGAATTAAGAGGGGGTTAGGCTAAGATGTATTATCATGAATTTGCTTTCAGCTAAGAACATCCACCCAGACAGTTCCCACGACTCAGCTGACAGTAATTTAATTACAGCCCAAGACCTGTTTCTCGCTGGTGCTTAATGGAATCCTTGCTAATGAGTCAAAAAGTCTGGCAAACCCCAGTCAACACTTTCTGTTTTGTGCTAGGATGTTTGTGGCAGGGGAGGGCTTTAAGTGCACCTGAGTGGACTGGTGCTCTGTAACTGGGCAGAGATGCTGCCAAGCCCTCATGGCCTTGCAGCTATACTGTAAATATGGAGGAGCTCATGCAAAGAAAACAAAGCAATGGATGGATGGAAGTTTGGTAGCATCTGTTAGCGTGGAGATGGGGGAGCCCTATTTGTTCAAATCCTGGAAAAGGCTTTTATGAGCAGATTAAAGGAAGTGTAGTCTTCCAGGTCACTTGGCTTAAGGATATTACTTGTTTTGCAGAAGGAGATGATGTGTCTGTGCATAAGGCACAGCAGCCTGACAGGGAATATGAGTCTTCATGCTAATAAGATGATAAATATTCAGTGGTTTTGGACTTAGGGTTAGTGTAGTGTCATGAACTCCAAACTTTGCTTCCTGAGCAAGCTCCATGGTGGGTGTTTATGTATCTCTGCTAAGCATCTTGAGAGAATACATTTTGTGTGAGTTGGTTGTTTAAAAAGCATGCTTTACACAAGGTGGTCATACTAGCTCTACTGAATAACTTTAATCATTTGGATTTTGCTGGTTTGTTGTATTTTTTAATTTCCACAGAAAGGGCTTCATTTAGGAGCCTGAACCTTCACGCAGACTCTGTCAAAGGCTTCAACATGGGCCGAGCCATCAGCACTGGCAGCCTGGCCAGCAGCACTCTGAACAGACTCGCTGTCCGACCCCTGTCTGTCCAAGCAGAGATCCTGAAGAGACTGTCCTGCTCTGAGCTCTCACTCTTCCAGCCACTTCCTGGCTCTGCAAGGGACAAGAACGAGAAGAGTCCATGGGAGGAAAGACCCAGAGTTATGAGCAAGTCGTTTCATGATCTGAGTCAGAGTCACATCTCTGTTTACCCCCCGAGGAAAAATGTTATTACTGCTTTGGACTCTTCCCAAAAAAAAATAGAAGATATAATGGGAAGGGTCTTTCAGCAAATGCCAAAATTTGATACTGGATCAGCAACGGGAGCATTAAAACCAAGCAAGTAAGAGTCTCTCTGACCACCCTGCAGTATCTTTGTGTACAGTCAATGTACATTTTTGCATCAGTTTTGATTTATTATTCATGCCATTATTTTATTACATTGATCCTTCCCTCTCCCAACTTCCTCTTCCCTCTGTCTGGTTCCCCTTCTCTCCTTCTCCCCTTTAAGTTCAAAATCTCATGCAGGTTTAAGTAGAAGTCCTGAAAGAAAGAAAAATGAATCAGACTCATCATCCATTGAAGATACCGGTCAAGCCTATGTTGTAGGTCAGCATGCAAAAAATAATATTACTGTATTTACTAACAAACTTCTGAAATTGCTTTGGGTGTAATGCTTTGATATATTTATTAACTGCTGGCAATATTCTGATTTGAAAGTGGGAGCAGAGTATCACATGTTAAAGCAATCCAGGCCATTATTGCAGTGAATCCAGAAAAATCCTCCTTTGGTCAGCGCCAGTCAGTGCACAGGGGTGCAAAGTAAAAGCTGTAGCAGAAAACAGCTTCCAGGTTATCACTTCAGAGTGCCATTTGGTTGTATGGATCTTTTAATAATTTGCTAGTCTTCACAGTCTGTTTGTGGAGGCTGAACTCTTTTAGTGTTTTCTGTGGAAAGGATGTAGGGAGTGGTTTTTTGGAAATGATTGTTCAACTGGGTATTGGCCAGTGCCTTTTAGTAGTAGCTCCACACTTTAGAGTTTTTTCTTCTATTTTGGATTTTTTTTTTCGGATACAATAAATTAGTTAAATTTTTTTTTGCAGTACACTGGGTGTTTTACAAAAACACTTTTGTAGTGAGGTAAGCCAGGTGCACTTACTCCATTTTCTTGGCAAGGATTGGAGTGCACACAAGTAATCTTGCTATTAACTAAAAGAGAGTTCACATTAAAAAACCAAAACATTCAGAGCAGCTAAATAGACTTAAACTAACACTGAGTTATTACACGTGAATGTTTAATATGTGTGTGTTACCAGTTTCCGGTTCTAGAAGGTTTGCTGTCAGAACAACAGAAACTACAATGACTGAAATATTTGCAGCCTTAGCTGCTGATTGGCTTTCCTGTAGTTACAGGACATCAAAAAAAAAGTGGAAGATGGTTAAGTTTCTGGGGATGGGGTCATTATAAACAAACTGAAAAAAGGCAAACAAAGCAGCGTGTGACATCCCACGTCTGCCCCCAGTGCACTTGGAACCAGGACTGACTTGGGAATGATGCATTTTCAGTACTGAGAGCATAAATGCTGAGGAGTGAGATGAGGCGTGCAGGTTCTGTAGTGAGTGGTTGCAGCCATTTACCCTGTGCCTTTAGTTTTGTGATTGATATGATCATGTGCTTACCCATAATCTTCTGGGCAGTAGTTCTGGTGAGGTCTTAGCCACATGTCAGAAAGTCCTGCTGAATGACACTGCCTGGGATGAGGGACATAGGTTCTTTGCCTGGTGAAACACATCAGATGAAACTTTGGGGTTCATAGGTTTGGAGAAGGCCAGGACTGCTTTCTTAAGAATTATCTTCCCTCATTTACTTTCGTATATTGGTACATTTATTATTTTCTCCTCTTTAAAGTAGGGCCACATTTGGTTGGCTGTGATAATTTCAAAGAAAATATGATTCTATATGCAAACTATTTTAAATAGAACTAGTTCAAATTGCTTGTTACTGCAGCAGCTTATTTACAAAATCTTACAAGTGTCCTATTGCGTTGGTTTATTAGGTTCAATATATTCAATATCCACTTTTGTTAGAAAATTTAGTCTTTGACTTCATTGCTCAAGATCCATTACTTTTATCTGAAGTTAACCATGGTCATAAAGGCCAAACCTCTGTCCTTCCTTTAATTCATTGCCTTTGCATGAGCTACCATCTATCTGAACCTTAAAGTACAACTAGAGTACATGAGTAATTTGGATTTGCTAATACAAAGCTAGTTTTATGTTTATACATTTTTAAAAGAAGTAGTTTGATATTGTGAATGAGCTCATGTGAACTGTGAAAAGACTGACATAATTCTTGGGAGCTTTTCTATTTTAAAAAAAAAAAACCCTGATAATAGTGTCTTCCATGCATGTCACAGGTGTTAGCATGAATACTTCAGAAAATCATCTGTCATCACCAGCATTAAAAGAGAGTGGTAAGTTGATAGGTAATTAATTCAGTCAGTTTGTCACTTGTAAATGCGTCACTGTTCCACCTGTCCTGTGTCTTTGTTATTCTTAAGTGCCTCTGCCAGTTAACTAGATAGGACCTTTTCCTAAATGCAACCCTCGTATTTATTTTGGCTTGCTTCTTTGGGGAGGTTCAGACACCTCTGTGTAATATTTTTCAAATATGAATAGTGTCTGTTTACTTTGGGACTTGAAGGGTGCTTTTACCTACCAGAATCATGCTCTTGAAAGTTCATTTATCTTACTTAGGAGGTTACTAGTTCTGTGTTTTCTTTTTAGTTCTTTCACTCTTTAGGCTTGATGTGGTTTTGAGGGAAAAAAAACTTTTTTGTGTGATGTGCAGTCTGCTGCACTCTCCTGCATCACTTGTTCTGTGCTTGTACCAGTGTGTGAAGCTCATTAGGTTTCTGCAGCTGTGGATTGCCTCTTCCACTTAGGGCGAAAGTATCCCAGGCACTCCTGGACCAAATGAATGGTCTTCTCTAGGAAGCAAGTCCATGAGTTCAAACTTGCAGTATGTTGTGTTTCCTGAAGTTTCAGATTTGGCTTGTTTATTTGTTTGTATTTTGTTTTGTTTGCTTATGGGGTGGGGTTTTTTTCTTCACCAAATTATTCTCCTTGGGTTTCTTAAATGCCTGGGTCTACTTCAGCCTGATAGGAAGCCTCAGGAGACAGAGTTCTGTTGTGAGGATGCTCATATTTTAAAAGAGGTGAAATCAGCAGCCTGTGGAGTTGCAAATGAGGAAGTAAATTGAAGCAAGAGAAGTTCTAGTAGATGTTTCTAATTTTGATTGCCTTTTAATTAAGAGATACCATTAAGAGAACTCATTGAGTAACCTTTCATTAATTTCATATAATGACCCTCAGTTTCAATTTTACCAATGTGTTTGCATCCTCCCTTTGAGCAGAACACATAAAAACATAGACTTAAATATTTTCCTGACTTGAGACTAATGAAGTTGAAGATTCTAGGACACAGTTATGTTGTCCCTCCAAGAGACTCCGCTAGCTGCTTTTCCTAGGAGGAGTAAAAGATTTTTAACTGCTGAAGATGGAAGTGGGTTAGAAGGGNACAGACAGAGTCAGAACTCAACCTGACACCCGGTTGGTCAGGGTGTAGTCTCAGTCCAATTGGAATTGTGGCTGCAGTCTTCCTGGACTCAGTCCTCAGGGGTGGTTCTGTTGGAGCAGGAAAATCCTATCGAAGGAAAGGTGAAGATCTTCCTCGGCTGATCCAGTTGAAAAGGGGGAGTTCTCTTTCTGAGCAAAACCCAGCAAGAGTTCTCTTGTCTCTCCAGATTCCCAGCTATTTCTGTGTAGGAATGCTTGGCTCCTCCCTCTGGGTGGAGCATTTCACAATGGGATGTTAAAGTTCTTATCAGTCATGCATTGACATTCAATAGCCTGTTATCAGCAGATGTCTCCCTGGAGGGAGGAGTGGTTGTGGAAGAGATAAGGAAAACTGCCCACTTAACAGAAGACAACTGCCATACAGATGGTAAATAGAATAGTATTGATTTCACAATCCATGACAGTTGTGGAGGTTTTTTTCTGTCTTTGGCCATGGCTTAGAAGATGAAAGCTGGACCCACTAGATCAAAACAGCTTTTCAAGTTATCAGAGAAGTAATATTTTTTAATGGAAAAGAACTTTAAAGTAAACCTGAAAGGGGAGTGTTGAGGTAGTGTCTGATCATGAAATGTTGGCTTTACAGTTGACTCTCTTCAAACAACACAGAACAGAGTTGCCACACCAGAGAGAGAGATCACTTTGGTGAACTTGAAAAAGGATGAAAAATTTGGCTTAGGTAAGTGGCTTTAAAATTGCTGTTGACATGTATTTCTAGCAGCCAAAAACAAAATAAAGTTTTCTGGTCTGTATTTAAGCATTTATTGTAGAACTGAGCAAAGCAGTGCAGGCAGTAGCTGGATTTTGAGGGCATTTAAAATGCACTTTCTGTGATGTTAAGCAAGTCTGTTTTTCAGTTTTTCCATATTATAAATGTAGGATTATATTAATATTGTGAACTAGTCATCCTAGAAGTTGACCTTTTAAGTTTATCTCTATGCTCAGGATAGTATTTTGTCTCTGTGGAACCTCATAGCTTTGAGCTGTGACAAATGATTTAAATGATGCTTTAAAAAAAAAGACACAATAAATACATTATGGGCTAATTGTGGAGGGTTTTCCTTATTCCTGTAATATCAGATGGGACACTGTTTTGATGTTTAAGGAGCCTGGGAGATGAGATATTTGCATTACATTCCTTCCTCTACCACTGAGTTTTTTGCATGAACCCACATAATTTTTCCCTGTATGAGTAATGAAAAATTTGGTGTCAGTGTTGTGCTTTAGGAAGACTCTCTAAAGTGTCCTTAAGGACATTGTTCTGTCATTCAAAATCAGACTGTAGTATAATTTGAGAGGGGGAAAAAGCCTACATGACAGTAATACTTAGTTTTTACACTGCACAGTAATGTACACGTTGAGCAAAAGGTAAGAAAAAATAAAAAAAATGTACTATTTCTCCTCTTTTTTTCCCGATGCAATTTATGGTAGTTTGCTGTTTTACCTAGAATAGAGAAGACCTGATATCTTCTACTTTTTTTTTTTTTTTTCCCCTCTGTAACATTCATCCCAGGTTTACATGGTAGAATGAACAGAAATAGATTAGAAGCCTCAAAAGAAAGCAGGGACATTGAAAACTCGGATCTGAAGACCAGGGTCAGACTTCTATGAGAAACATCAAACAATGGAAAAAACCAGAAATTTTTCTGTGATAGAAAACAAACTTTTTCTGCTCAGCAAATGTATATTTCATGTCACCTGTTTCTGTTTCTCTTGCCAGAGCTGTCTTCTTTAGCCTTTGCTGGAGTGTCCTGAACAGACAGACAAAGTCTAAATCAATTGCTTAAAACAAGAGTATACAATAAAGCTTAATCAAAAAGCTTTCTGTTTGTTTGCATGCAGATTTAAATTTGAGGTGTCTGGGTTTTTTTACTTTACATTTATTAGAATGACTAAGTTTTTGTTTTAAAAGATGGACTTGTGTTAAGTTACACGGTGATCACTGACATTTTTGCCTGCTTTGGCCTTTTTTTCATAGGCTTTCAAATAGTCGGTGGAGAGAAGACAGGGAAACTTGATCTAGGAATTTTTATTCATTCAGTTATTCCTGGAGGGCCAGCTGATTTGGAAGGGACTCTAAAACCAGGTGAATAGCATAAAATTCCATCTATGGCTCTGGGTATCACAGTTCCTTACAATGGTGACCTTCAGTTACGTTCCAGATGGTTTCTGAAAACTAGTGATACTTCTTGCTTAAACTATACAAAAAGCAGCAGTCATACAAATCAATGTAAAAATTATAAAGTTCAAAGTAGCAGAAAATTGAAGTTATGTATAAAGATAAGGGCTTTATTTTCTATTGTCTGTCTTGCAGATGCATTGTAATTTAAAGTTTTTAAAACTCAGTATCCCTACATTAATTTTTTAAAAAGTGAAATGGAACCATATGCTATAACCGTAACTGTAGTGGGGGAGAAGGAGAAAAATGTATTTTTTTTTCCTTCTCGTCTTAGTCCCTGTCTTGACCTAAACTGCATATTGCTCATTTGTTTTCTGATTTCTGCTTTCTCTTTTTTTTACAGCAAAAGAGAAGGTAGAAATCAGAATATGAAAGGTTTATAAAGAGGAAATATAACCAGTTTTTGTGGTCTGATTTGGGGTTTGACTTTTTTTTTTTTCATTCAGCATCACTTGAGGTTTAGTAATTTTTAATCCATGCATTGTGTAGAGGTTGTTATGCCTGTGCTCTATATTGTCACTGATGGGTAAAAATGTAGGGGTTGAACTGTTAGACTGAACAACGCCTTCTGTGCAGGGCACCGCCTCATATCCATAAACAGCACGAGTTTGGAAGGCGTCAGCCACCATGCAGCATTGGAAATCCTGGAGAACGCTCCTGAGGATGTGACACTTGTCATCTCCCAGCCCAAGGACAAGCTGTCTAAAGGTAGGGATCTGCAGTCCCCCTGTGAGCATCCCCAGCTAGCTTGGAATTGTGTTCTGAGACAGGATGAAGAGGTGTGTGAGGGTAACCATTGGTGGGGGTACAGTGTGAGCTTTCTGCGGAATATCCAGGTGGGTGAAACTTTCCTGGGTTGTAAGCTGAGAAAAGGGTGTCATGCTGCAGATAAGCTGTTGCCAGCTGCTGATGGCTGTCTTGTCTCCTGGTTTGCAGCATCGTCTAACACTGCTCATATCAGTCATGGAGCCGGGGGTTACTTGAGGAGGCCCTCCTCAGTGCAGGACAACGAGGCAGAGTCCTCTTCAGAAGAGCACAACCGGGGCTGTGGTCACCAGAGGCCTGTTTCGGGGAGCCTCTCCAGATTGTCGGGAGGCAAGCGGGACGGAAGCGTGAGCTCCCAGGATTCCAGGACCGAGAGTGCCAGCCTGTCCCAGAGCCAGCCAGCCGGCTTCTTGGGCAAACGTGCAAGTGGGAGAGCCCAGCAGGGTGCTCAGCATTACAGCGAGTCCCAGGCTGGGGCCTCGAAAGCGATCGAGAAGAGAAGATCCTCGTCGGACAGTACTCGAGCAAAAATGAAAAGGCCCGGGGTAGTGGAGCCTGTGGAATATTCTGACCGAGGGGATTCCGACATGGATGAAGCAACTTACTCCGGCAGTCAGGAGCAGCAGCCAGCTAAAAAGGCATAGTGGATTTCATATGACTATTTCCCATCAGTGTGATAGTGGTATTGAAATAGCTGTCTCTGGGTGTCAGGATGTGAGGGAAGAGCAGCCTGGCCTAGCCTGCAGCTAATGCAAGTAGCTGATTTCTAATAGCATGTTGATTTTGTTCAAAATAAATGGAGAAAATCACTTCTGTAACTTGGAACAACTTTCCAGCTTTCCAATGTCACAAGATGTGTTTACTAGAGGCAGATTGTGCTTTGGGATGAACCTACAGTGCACTTCCTGAGGCTGTAGGAAATTACCTTTCAATTCTGTGTGTTTGTCCAGTATGTTCATAATCTAGTGACCAACCCCTAGAGGTAAGTTTATTTACTTGGCAGATAAATTAAGTTTTTCCTAGAGGAAGGTAGGAGTGATACATCTGGAGTGGGTAGCAGCAGAATTCATTGTCTTCTGGGATTGATCTAATCCTTGAAAAACTGCTCTTGTGCATTAAAATTCAGCAGTGAGTCATGCTCTTGAGCAGACACAGCTTGCTGCTTCACCTTTCCTAAAGGGCACAATCACAAGTACTACAAATTTATTTCCAACTTGCAGTGATTCCTCTGTTCAGCTGATGGAGGTTATTCAATTAAATTGTGGCAGCTCCTGCTAATTAATCCAACAGACTCTAGGCTGCAGTAATGCTGAAGTACTGCAGTTTCAGTGTTGTGTAAGCAGCTCACTTGGACAGTAAAGACTTGGCTGCTAAAGGCCAAGCATATTTCTGTGCTAAACCTGTTCAATGGCAGGAATGGAAGAGTTGAAGCAGTGAGCCTTGAGTCTTACTAATTGGTGCTTTGCCAGGTGAACTCCTTCTGGCTGTGTCTGACTCAAAACCCTTTAGGGTCTTAGCTGTAAGCATCTGTTCCAAAGGCAAATCATTGTCTCTTTTTGTTTTGTTTCTTTTTCTTTCTCTCTCTCTTTTTTTTTTTTTTTTAATAAAGGAATCTTCCTCGTCGAATACAGCAAACAAAGTGAATTCTAAAATGGTTTCTACAATGCTTCTTAAACCTGGAGATATCTTTGAGGTTGAACTAGCAAAAAAAGATAACAGCTTGGGAATAAGTGTCACGGTACTGTTTGACAAGGTTTTTAGATGTTTTCTCTTTTTCTCTACTCCCAGCAACCCCTGAAATTGTTAAATTACAAGGAAGCAAAATATTTTCTGGAATCACTTTAATTTATAGATTTATTGAAACATGATTAATCTTACCAAATTTGAAAAGTAATACTATTAATTTATATTAATTTTTTTGTCATCTGCCCTTTAAGTAATTACTGGTTTTTGTTTTATGGTGGAGCCCCAAAGTCCTAATAGACTCTTATCACATATGCTGCTTTGTGAATACAAAAGGCAAGATGGTCTTTGTCCCTTGCTACCTAATCTTGTGGCAAATTTGCAAGGAAGGGAGACCCTCCCAGACTGGCAAGAGTATCTGTGCACACTCAGTCATATTCACCGTGTTCAATGTTCTCCCTCTGGTGGAGAAAAGGCAGAAAGCAAAAAACTACATAAACTCAAATGAGACCTGGCTGACACTGCTTTCTTGCAATGAGGCAAAAATATATTTTTTAAGAGTGATTTCTCTTCAGGCTATAAGATTTTGAAGCTAGTTTTATGTTTAGGGTCTGTCATACTGGCAAGTGGCACTTCAGGGAAGAAGAGAATAATTTACATACATTTTCCACTGCTGCTGTTCCTGTATTAAAATATACATTTTAATGTATTTTAATATTCAGCTATTTTTGGTGGAGGAATGATCTGCAAACCTAGTGCTGTTTCCATATATATATGGCTAGGATTGTAGGAGGAGCAGAAGGAAATTCTGTTATTTTGGCATCCCAGTCTATTCAAAGTCATGTTCCATTGCTTGACTTCAGTTGGAGAAACAGTGGTTGAGCAGGAGTTGTTTACTGGGCAGCACCAGACCTGCTGTATGCTTGCACTGGCTTTGTGGAGATGTTAGAAGATGCCAGCCAATGCAGAGATTTCCCTTAAGGGGTGGCCAGGCAGTGTCTTCACTGCCCTTTGCTTTTCCAGCCTCCGTTCTGCCCCTTTGTTGTTTTGCTGTGCAGTGGTGATGAGGAGAGGTGTGCAGTTACCTGTAGGTTATGTTTTCACTTGTAATACTGGGTGCTTTGGGAGTGAACATTAACACACTGTTGGTCTTCCTCTTCCCTCCAAGTCTGTGGAGCACAGTGAGCCAGAATCACACAATGGTTTAGGATGGAAGGGACAATTAAAGATCGTCTAGTCCTACCCCTGCTGCAATCAGCAATAAGGCCAAGGCCCTCCAAAAACAATGTCAGTTCAGCTTCAGCAGCTTAGACCTTCAAACTTGTCTGAACTGAGAGAAAGCAGCGCTCCTTAATTTCCTGTTACATCAGAGAAGTTGTGTTGGAGTAGGACACTGCATGGTTGTGCATCTCCTGCTTTGGCATGCTGTGCTCTTGCACATCTCTGAGCTTTGGTGTGCATGCAAGCATGTAAAGTCCAACAAAATGCAGACATGTTTCTGCTGAAGGACATTTATTTGTGTTTTGTGCATTTGCATTGTGATGCATTGTGTTTTTACAATCTTCCCACCCCAAATTCATTCATAGCAAATTGCATGACTGCACAGAACATGCTTGATGTAACATTTTGGTTTTGATCGTTTCTCTGTTTTTTCTACATGCCAGTAGCCCAAATGCTTCCTAAGAACAGTTTTCCTTGTGTGGCACTGTGTTTAATTACTAAGTATTCTAACTGCAAAAAGACTAACAATCTTATTTTTGTTTTCTGTTTAGGGTGGTATAAATACTAGCATAAGGCATGGTGGTATTTATGTGAAAGCGATTATTCCCAAGGGAGCAGCTGAAGCAGATGGCAGAATAGAAAAAGGTAGGATTTCCATTCTTTCAGTGGGGACTCTTAATGTGAAAAAAGGTCAGAGGACTGTCTGTGGGGGACTTGACAATATCTTGTGGCCTGGAAACTAGCACTCTGTTTGCCTCCTGTCCTTGCACCCTTTTCATTGGGAAGAGGAGCTGTTTTTCCAAGCTGTTGCAGTTGTCATTTTAAATATTGCCTTGATAGCTAATTCTGCAGGTGAAGATTAAAAAACTAATGTAGAACAACTGCAGAACCAGCAATGCTGAGGCTGTGGAAGGGAAAAATAGGAGACAGCTTGTGGAATTTTTGTTCTCTAAAGCAGCCTACATTAATGGAGAATGCGTCTCTGTTCCAGGCACAGAGAGAGAGGGCTTTGTGTTATTTGTGACCTTCTTGCTTGGCACGCCTGGCAACTCCATACAGAAAATGCTGTAATTGTTATGGCTCTTCTTGTTAGTAAGCTAGGCCACATTCTTCACTAAAGTGAGCATTCCCACTGTGAGATTTGTTTTAAATAAAGAGTCTGAGCTTTCTGGCAGGCTGTCACTCTGATGGTTAACACTAGTATTGACATGGGATTATCCCACAGAATCATTAGATTGGAAAACACCTTTGATTTGAACAATATAGTTTATTTGCAAAGTTCCCTTCTTGACTCAGAACATGGAAGGGAGGGAGAATTTCCTTAAATAACTGTCCTTGTTAGCTCAGAGTTGAAAACTTCTCTGCATCATAGATGTTTTATAGGTGATGCTCTGCCTACTTTTTCTTAAATCATTAATGTAGGTGACCGCGTGCTCTCTGTCAATGGGATTAGTTTGGAAGGAGCTACCCATAAGCAAGCTGTTGAAACACTGAGAAACACAGGCCAGGTGAGTGGCTGCTTGTTCTGCTCCTGTCTATGGTAAACCAGTTCTCTGTGAGTGAAAAGAGGTGAAGGAACCTCAAGACTGGAATTCTCCCCACTGTTGGTTACTTTAGATTTGCTTTCTTGGCTTCCTGGCACACCTGAAAATAGCCAGTGAGTGTACACATTCAGAACTGCTGAGAACTACTATTTGTGTTCACATTATAAAATGTTTTTAACTTAATTCCCTGTACAAATGTGCAAGTGACAATATCTTTGATACCTCTTAACACCCTCACAACTTAATAGGAAGAAAACCCTTTCTTACTCTATTGGCAAGTATCTTGCAAGTCCATTAGTGTATTTTGGAGGCTGTCATTTAACAGCCCTTAAAAATAAGGAATAATTGGAGGATATATATGGGGAGGGGAGTCTCTGTAACTTACTGCTGTAAAAGTTTGGACCCTGAGAAGTTAGAAGGAAACACATACTTTATTTAGATTGTGCTATCTCTGTTGCCAGTTAACTGGAGAATGTTTCATCTCTTTAGGTGGTGCACCTGCTGTTGGAAAAAGGTCAGCTTTCAGGGGCCAAGGCTCATGCTCCAGTGACACCACAGTGCACGCTCCCAAATCAGGTGGGGCAGTGTGAGCCACAGGAGAAGCCAGTGACAGAATCTTCAAATGCCAAAGATTACAGCTTTGTCACTGCAGGTCAGTGACAGAACAATTGTCTTAACTGTCAAAGCATCCTGTAGTTTAATAATATTTTCTTCACTTCTTAGGATGGGAATGGGGCAGATAAGAATCTATATCAAGCCCTCGCACATAATGCAGTCTCTTTCTTTTTTGTGCTGTTGTGTTTCTTTTTAAGACTTCCTTTCACATCTTGGTTACTTTGTGTTACTACTGTTAACTTTTTGCTCTCTCGCTCTTTCATGTTGTTTCCCAGTTTCACCAGCCTTGGATGCCGAGGCTGTAGCAAGGTTGGAGTAAAGGGTGTGCTGCTGTATCTGGTGCTGCTAAGGGATGCCAAGGGGAATTTAGATATTTATATATAAATGAGTGCTTCTGTGGGTCCTGCAGCTCTGTCTTGCAAGAGAGAAGACATCAAGAGCTAGAAGAGAGAAGGATTTGTGCCCCTGACTAGAGATTGACATAATTCAGTCTCTCTTGCAGACTTGTGCAAGTGAAGGGAAACCTACCCAGATGGCAGAACCCCTGCAGATACCTTTGGGTCTTCTTGCATGGGCTCTATCCTGTCTGCCAGGAACTCCAGTTGCTGCTTTCACTAATGCCTGATCAGTGTCTGGAAAGGTTGTGTCACTCTGTGCTTTAAAAGGTTTCTTAATCAACTTCCTAGGGAATGTCCTTTGGAGACACTCTGCCTTTCTGCATACTAATGTTGTCAGGACAAGCAAGCAGACTGAGAAATCATGATCAGCTTTTTGTCCTCTTTAATCTGGAAGGATCTTTTGGGTAACACTTCTGTTCAACTCAGTGAAAGAACCATGTGAGGGGGAGAGTGCACATTGTCATGTCTGGAATAAGAGCACCAGATGCTCTTTCCATGGCCATGTGCTATAGGAAATAATAAGTTAATGTTTCTTTTACAGAGAACACATTTGAGGTAAAACTCTTGAAGAACAGCTCAGGCCTTGGGTTCAGTTTCTGCCGTGAGGATAACCTGACCCCAGAGCAGCTGGGATCAACTATTGTGAGGGTGAAGAAGCTCTTCCCTGGGCAGCCAGCTGCAGAGAGTGGGCAGATAGAGATCGGGGACGTCATTCTGAAAGTGAACGGGGCATCGCTGAAGGGTTTGTCCCAGCAGGTTTGTACCTATAGTAGTGGAAATCGTACTGGGGTAGTCCTGCAAGTCTGCATCTGACAGTGAATCCCTCTGTGGCCACAGGAAGTCATCTCTGCTCTGAGGGGAACGTCTCCAGAGGTCTCTCTTCTCCTTTGCCGGCCACCATCTGGAATGCTACCAGATATCGATCCTTCATTGCTGGTAAGGTGTCTGGCATGGGATTTTTTTAAACATTATTTGCTATTTAGGGTTCATTTATTCGATCTGGTGGGTGGCAGGTTAGTTAACTGCAAGACGCAGGTGGAATAATGGGGAGAGTGCTCACACAAATGTGACTCTTGGAATGAGTCCCTTAGGAGTGCACTGTTTTGTGTGAATGTTAAAGGAATGTATGGCTTCAGAAGCTTTTTCCCTCCATTTTATGACCTAAGGCATGAGAAATTGGTTGAATACAGTGTTTCTGGAGCAGAGATTTCTTTACAGCCCAATGTTTTGAAGTTGGTGTCAGAAAGAAATTGGATATTTCTGTGAAGGATATTCTGCAAAACACCAATTTTGTGTTGATGTATTTAAAAACAGGGAAAATATTGTCATATTTACCTCCTGGAAATTAGAGGTGTCCCAAAGAATATTTTTGAAATGGTCCAGTAAATAAATTGAAAGAACAGAAGGCTATTTTAGCATACTTGAAGAAGTGGAAATGAAATGTGTTTTAGCAAATGAGAGTGTAGAGGACAAATTGCCTGAAAATTAGGCTTTCCATAATACAGGAAAGTGTAAAACTAATGGAGACAGGTCTTCAATTTAAACTCCTCAGGGAATTCATCACAGCACTAAGCCTGCCAGAGTTCAAGAAGCCAGAGTTCAAGACTCTCTGGCACAAGGTGTGATTCCTGAGGCTGTCCTGTGCAGGGCCAGGAACTGGGCTTGGGTGATCCTTGTGGGTCTCTTCCATCTCAGGATACTCTGATTTCTGTGATTCTGAGTTAGTTTAACATTATTTTCAAACAATAAAATTAGTCTGATGAGAGAAGTTTAAATAGACAAATACAAATTTAAGTGAAGTTAAGATTGGAGTGAGAGATAAGCAACTGAGCAAACTAATAATATAAATAACTATTCCTATAATTGACCTATTTGTAATGTGGAATAACAGGAACTTTAATAGAACTTTATCAAACTTTAACAGGAACTTTAATAAAACAGTGCACATATTAAAAGAAGAGGAAAACCAAAATTTTTCTTTACATTATCACAGATTGATGTGTTCATGTACACAAGAATCTGATCATAAAAGCATAAATGAAGCTTTTAAATATTTTCTGTCTTCTGGCTGACATAATTCTTGGAATACGTGACAATTGGCAAAATTGTTATTCAATCTGGTGGTGGTTAATAAGTTGGTTAACAGTCACCATTTGGCATAAATTTATCTTAGTTTTTGTAGTCTGTTACTGTTGCTTTTTGGTTGACAGCTTCTCTGTTTCCCTCCTCTGTGAGGTTGGTTTGACTTCAGTAGCCCTGTGAACCTCAGCTTCTGGTTGGAAGGGATTTCATGGTAGTTGTATAGAAGACTGCTAGGCATAGTTTAAAAGCATCTATCAGTAGGCTTTCTAAAGCTAAAGTATTTTTGTTTTCCTTAGATTAATTTAAAGGTTTTTAGCAGCATAAGTTTCAGAGTTCAGTCTATTTGTGCTTCAACAGTTCAGTCAGTAGCCACTGACTCCCTGTTTTTTGGTAATTTTATACAGTCTTGGAAACTTTCTTTTGTCACCAGAACTGGATTATGATGAATTAAATGCTTTTGCTCTTGTAGACCCCCATCCATTCGCCCCAACAAGTTTTTCCAGAGGTCAGCAGAGAAGTTTCTGGTCCATCAAACAGAGAACAAGATGACAGCTCCGATGAAAATGAAACCACTGATCTGAGCAAGAAAAGGCTAAAATCTCCCTCCAGAAGAGACAGCTACAGTGACAGCAGCAGAAGTGGTGATGAGGAGGTGATGGAGTCAGCAGCCCAGGTGGGCCTTGGCTGGAGCTCTGCGCTGTACCAGAGCTCAGGGGAAACTGAGGCACGGGAAGCTCAGAGTCAGTACGAGGCACACCCTGGTCAGAAGGACACTGTGCGCACCATCCTCTATCCTGATCAGGAGGTTCCCAGCAAGGCAGAGCTGGAGGACAGGTATGCTGCTGATAATGAACCTCATCATCCTGCAGAAATGTTTATAAACGTAGTTCATTGGACCTATTCATAGAAATACTTCTCTTGGTTTGCTTTTTAGATCTGCATAAAGTCAACCTTGGTTCATACATAAATTTATGAATGACAGCCACACTGTACTTATTCCCGTTTTTCTTTTTTTTCTGCTTTATCTGTAGTGATCTGCCTTTGGATTTGCCGGTGATCCCAACCTGTAGAACTGTACCTGATGTTACCACATCCATGTTTATAAATGACTGTTATGCTACTCCTGTCTCTGAGCTGACTTCACACCTGGGAGAAATAGATTCATTACTCACCCAGCTGGAAAAAAATGCTGAAGATTATGAGCCAGTAATACACTATTTCAGTCTTTCAGGAGCATAAATATCCTGCTGTGGTTGTTTTAGTCATGATTTTGAGAGTGGATAGAAATTAGGAACATTAATTTAGAAATGGATAAGTTATACTTCCACTAATCTGGGTGTGTGCCTAATAAATGGCACATACATTGCCATTTGTAAACAATGGCAGCTGCTCATACCAATGTCTGCAGGTATTTTCTGTGTGGGCTCTTGAAGAGTTGTTACATTTCCCTCTGTGGATGTGGAGGCATCCATGTGTACATAGGTGGATGTGTATATGTCCATTTCATGGGTCATTTCATCCTGGAAACTTTGGCATTAAATGTTTACCTACTTCTCAACCATGTACTTAGAGGAAGCTTCAATGGCAGATACCTTTCTTCTGCTCTTTTAGTTTTAGGTAGTTGTTCAGAGGTCAGAGAATAAATTGAGGCATCAAGAGCATCAGGAGACCCTGTTCTTTGCTGCATTTATAACTATGAATCCCAAAGACTTTCTGCTCTGCTGCAAGATGGACCCTGTTTTTGAGGCTCTTCTGAGAAAGCTTCTTGACATCACAGAAATGTCTTGTGTATCATAAGGGCCTTCCATATCCTCACATAATCTGTTCAAAGATTGAAAAAAATTCAAATTAAATCTTGATACATCCCCAGTTGTGAGGGTCTTCCAGGTTATAAGTAGCCAGTACCCCATTTTGACAAGAAACTGTATTTTTCTTAGTCCCTTCTTAAGAAGTTTTTCTCCATCCTTCCTGGTGCTCTGTGATCTTTTTTTTTATGCAAATGAGACAGATCCATATCTTTCAAATCAAAATTAATGCAAATTAAAATGGGCAAAACACGTGCATGTGTTCAGTTTCAAGATAAGCTCTATGGTAGTGTATCTCACTCTAGGAAAATATGTTCATTTATTTTGTTCTGAATAATTATGGAAGTGTTGAGATATTTAAAAATACAGAGCCTTTCTTATATATGGCAGCTAGATAAGGGTAAAATAACGTGTGAGTTTTTATATGTGTCTTCAAAATTTTGTTTAATTCATAGACTTTTGGCCCCATGTTATTTCCATGCAAAACATTATTTGGTTCTGTCTAGAACTCATTAGAGATGCTTATTTGAAGCAAATAACCTGAGCCTGATAAGAAATATGTCTTGTTCCAGGCTTGTATCGCACTTAAATCAGTAGGTAAATCGGTTGTCTGCTTCCAGCTGTCTTAAATTCAGTAAAATGTTTGTATTTCTCCTGACTGCTTGTTTGTAAAGTGCTGTTTTGTCCCCTTAGGAAGTGGAACTCAGAGTGACTCTGACGAAGTCAGAAAAGGGCAGTCTGGGTTTTACGGTGACCAAAGGTAACGACAGTGTTGGCTGCTACATTCATGACATTGTTCAGGATCCTGCCAAAAGCGACGGGAGACTACGGCCTGGAGACCGACTCATAAAAGTGAGAGAATTAATGTTCTCATGCACAGGGCTTGCACGGAAAGGACAACTTTGAGTCCAAAAAAAAAATGAACTATGTTGTAGGCCAAGTCAAATGTGGTTAAAGGACAAAGATAAGCAACTTCTGAGGGGCATGATTCAATAGCACTTGAGAACAGCAACAAATGCTTCCTCAGTAGTGCTGTCTTACTTGGGACCTAACAGGGACACCTGTGTTGCTTTTGTCATTGCAGGTTAATGACATCGATGTCACCAACATGAGCCATACTGATGCAGTCAACTTTCTGCGAGCTGCCCCAAGGATTGTCAGATTAGTGTTAGGGCGTGTTCTGGAGTTACCAAAGATGCCAGTGCTGCCTCATTTGCTGCCTGACATTACACTGATGTGCCATAAGGAGGAGCTAGGTAACATGGAATTAATCTGCTTTTTGCCCAAAAGAAAAATCTTGCCCTTCAGTTACAAAGAAACCTTGATTTTTATTGTTTTCCCTTTTTTTCCCTGCAAAGGTTTGTCATTATCAGGAGGCCATGGCAGCCTCTATCAAGTTGTGTATATTAGTGACATTCTCCCCAAATCGGTTGCTGCCAGAGAGGAGAGTCTCCATGTGCTAGATATTATCCATTACATTAATGGAGTAAGCACACAAGGAATGACTCTGAAAGAAGCCAAAAGAATGCTGGAAACATGCCTTCCAACAGTGGTGCTCAAAGCAACCAGGTGTGTTCTGAAAGCAAATGCTTCCCTGTACTTTTTGTTTTTCTTGCATGATTGTATATGTATGAGTATATGAGTAAAACCTGTTCCTGGTATGCCAGGAAATTCACCACACGTTACTGAGGACTGACTCTACAGAAAGGGTCTGTAAATTCACAGCTTTTGTGCTGCAGTGGAGCACAAGGGTACGTGGTACTTGCTGTGCTTTGTGCTTCTTGGGAGCACAAGGCTGTGTCCAGCTGGGAACTACAAGTGTTCAAATAGACCCCTTGCAATCTAAGAGGAATTAGTCAGAGATCTGCTCTTGCACGTGGACACTCACAGGTCTGTGGGGATAGATGGGATTCATCCAAGGATATGTAAGGAGCTGACAGGAGAGCTCACCAAGCCACTCTCCATCATTTTTCATCAGTCCTCTCCTGACCTGGGGAGGTCCCAGGGGATTACAGGTTGACCAGTATGACACCCATCTGCAGGAAGGGCTGGATGGAGGATTCAGGGAGCTACAGGCCTGTCAACCTGACCTTAGTGCTAGGGAAGGTTATGGAACAGATCACCCTGAGTGTGACCACACAGCATGTACAGGACAAGGGGATCAGGCCCAGCCAGCAGGGAAATCAGGCCCAGCCACCAGTCCTGCCTGGCCCACCTGATCTACTTTCATGACTGGGTTCCTCATCTGGTGGATAAGGGAAAGGCTGTGGATATGTCTACTGGATTGAGTGAAATCTCTGATACTGTGTCCCACAGCATTCTTCTGGAGAAGCTGGCAGCCCATGGCTGGGAGATATGCTCTTCACTGGGTTAAAAACTGGCTGGAGTGAGAGAGTGATGGTGAATGGTGCTAGTGGGGTTTCCCCAAGGCTCAGTATTGGGGCCAGTCCAGTTTCATTTCTGTATTGCTGATTTGGAAGAGGGGATTGGATGTGTCCTCACTCAGTTTGCAAATGACACCAAGTTGGTTGGGAATGTCTTAGCAGTTTTACCAGTAGTACTCTTTGCTTCAATATCTGTTGATTACTGTGATTTATTTATTTTTTTAATAAGTATTCCTGTAAATATATCATTTCACAGAGATGGTCATGCAGTGTTCCCAAAATCCAAAAGCCCTGAGAGCTCAAATCCATGGCCAATGAAAGCTAATGGTAAGATTTGTGTGCTTACTCATAGCAAGTGAAGTGCACCTGTTTATAAAAATAATGGAACTAATATGGGCTGTAAGATACTATCCTAGTCCAGCTTATTGTGACCAGCTCCAACAGGAGTTTGCTTGATCTTTCCTCTGAATGGTCCATGAAAAAAGATTCAGCAATAGTGTCTTTATGATGTCATTTCTTGTGTAGTTTAGAAATTCTCTCTATTATAAAGCAGAAGGGTTCCTTTGAAGAAGGACCCAGATGTCAGATAATATTAATTAAAAAAAAAAAAAAAAAAGTAGTCAATGACAGGTGTTTGTGGGGTTGTACTTTGTACATTTTGAGGAAAAAGGGAATCAATGCTGTTCTCAAAGGTGCATGTTTCCACTGTAAGTTGTTAAACTATTTATCAAGATTTCTCTTTGCTTTGAGTTGGTTACTTATTAATATAAGCATAATATAATTAACATTCATACTTTCTGATCCCATTAAATAGAGCATTCAAAAGGCTATTATATGAAGTGTAGTCATTCAGATAGAAGTTTGGCAATGCACAGAAATCAGGCAGAAATGCCACTCATGTCATAACATAGTATTAAATACCTTGCTTCTTCTAGAAAAATAATCAGTGGGGGCTAATTTAATTTCAGAGAAAAAGTTGGTTTTTCCCCATTTTTGTTTAGGTTGTTCCTGTGGTGATTCCTGTGATAAAACAGAAAAGTCAAGTGATGCTTATGGGCCCAAGGTAAATGCTCCTCTCTTGTGCCTGTTACCATTAGCCAGAGAAAATAATCTACTTCAAACACTTCTAAAACTAAATAAATTAATGAAACAATCTGGTGATGAAAGTATACAAACCCACTATTATCAATTGACATGAATAAGCAGTGATCATAATTAAAATGCAAGTTTTTTTAATAGATCTGCTCTTTCTTTGGCACTGCTTTGTAGAAAGACAAATTGTCTTATGAGAAGGATGTAAGGCTATTATCCAGAATACTCTGTTCAGCCCACAGTTTCTGCAGATGCTTTCATCTTATATTTGCTAGGTGATTTTCTTTATTTTTTTTCTGTTAGTTCTTCATTAGAAATGCTGTGTTGTGGGACCAAAAGTACTGAAGGTTGCACACATTTTATAGGGATTAAAATAATGTTAATGCTACCATGTGCTCTCTTGTAGAAGCTGCTGCTTCATCAGCTTGTGGGGTTTTTTCTTTGTCACTTTAATTTTTTTTTTTATTTGCTCTTGTCATGTGAAACTTCCCACCCATCATCCAGATGTCTCAGATGATATGAATAGAGGTTTTTATTTGTTGCTGAGGAGAGGTGAAAATTTTTTAGTGGTTGTTTGCTGCTTCAACAAACTACCAGGCTCTTTAAGAGTTAATTTGTACTGTTCCTTGCTTCCTCAGATTAATGGCAATGGCATCCTGGGACCTTCTCAGGGAAATACAGAAAACAATATCCATCACACAAAACCACCAATGAACCTCTCAGGAGCAGAAGATGCACCTTCCCTTGGATTTACCAATCAGATGTCAGATTTTCCTAAACACATGGACAGATCAGGTAAGAGGAGGTGAGATGGGGGCTGCATTATTCTGTCTTTATCGTACCAGCACAAGAGAATCATGGCATGGTTGAATATGCTGAAATAAGCAAACTTTAAGCTGGCAGTCACTTTTAGAAGATCATTTCCAAGTCTTGTGTTTTGATTTACAGGAGTTAGTTGATGTTGAAAGTAGATTTATAGAAATTGGATTTTGTGTTAGAGAGAAATAAAGGAAGGCCAAGGTAACAGCTAGAAATAATGCCTTGTGTCTGCCCCTTTAAATTAGTTCTTGCAAACTGTTCTGTACTGAGAAAACTTGTAATTTTGCACTATTTGTCTTCAGGAACTGAGCTTCCAGATGATGAATATTATGATGAGGATGACCACAATGAAGTTGTCCAGTATCTGTTGGATGTTGTAGATGAGGAAGCCCAGAACCTCTTAAATCAGAATAATGCATCTTCAGAGGCTCAGAGTCTTCTGCATCTCAAGAAGGCTGCCTCAGAAAACCACCTGCTAGGTAATGTGAGCCATTAAAAAAGAACATCACTGACAGCAAATCACTTTGAACAAGGTGCCAAGTAAGCAGTTGATTTGTCAGCAGGGGGAGTTGATTGACATTGATTTGATATCTGAACTGAAAGTTTCCCAAGTCAAACACAGACAAATAGTTGCTGATTACCATGAATTTGAGATGCAATGTGATAAGTGAGGTTCTGGTTTGAAAAATCTGAATTTTGCTTTAAGTAATCTGGAAAAATTATTCCTATTCTAGAATGGTCTCTTGAGTGAAATTCCTATTGTTTGGGTACCTGGCCTTACAGATGCAGTCATGTTGGCATGGTGAAGCATTTCAGCGTTTCATTGACTTCAGATTACACAACTTGGAAATGTGTTGAGATCTCTCAAAACCAAATAATTTACCAACCTGCTTTGTCTCTTTTAGAAAGATTGGCTCTTTTTCAGTACTTCCTTCTGACTGTACACCTTTCTTTTCCTTCATTCCATCTCCTCAGTTTTACTTGTTATTAACTAAATGTAGTGAGGAGTAGGATTTGTACTTCATTTGTGGTGTCACACTATGTATGCATGCTCCAAAAATTCAAGCAAGATGCTTGCTGTTTCCTTCTAAAACTCAAGATACACCTTCCAAAATTACAATTATTTCAGGTCATGACTACAAGATCATTGGGTTATTGTCATTGGTCGTTGCATTAGAAGTCAGGGATCACTGAGGTTCTGGCTGTGCCAGGATCTCAGCTGAGGAATATCACTGGAGCTCCAGTACTTTCAGTTTCTTGTAGGCTGTCCTTTGTGACTGAAGATGAATTGAATCCATAGGGTATGGCAACAGGGTGCTTCCACAGCAGACAGATACAAGTCAGATTTTATCTGGCATGTCCTAATTACATTTTGTTAATATGAAGAGTGAGTAGAATCCTGGTTTGGACCTACTGCTGGTTTAAATCTAACTGAATTGCAGAAAAACCACTGGCAGGGGGAATTTGATAACTCAGTAGCTGCAGCCTGTCCATCACTTATGCTGTGACACAGATATTCTGTGCAAACAACCTCACATAACATGGCAGCTGTTCCAGTTATAAAATAAAGAAACCTAAAGTCTGTTTATCCTATACAGTAAAAACTCTTTTCCAAGACTCTGGTAGAAAAGAGCCTCAAAATGTGTTTCTTGATTATTCTGGTGCCTGTATTCCCTGTCTAATGCCAGACAGGTGGAACAGGATTCACATCTATGGGAGGGTGGCTCCTGGGCATTTTCTGGTGTGTTTATGCTGTATCTCCTGATTTTCCTGTTCAGTAGAGATGAATGGAAGGGTGACAGAAGATAAGTCTGAGGACACAGACTGTGACGGGTCATCTTTACCTGAAGATTTTTCAGAGGTAGATGGCAAGAAGCTGGCAAGTGCTTTTTCAATTTTTTTCCTTATTGGCATAGAATTGGTGAAAATAACATTACATATCCTTTAAATGAGAACATCACTATAGGTAGTAGCTTTAAATGGTGTGTAAACATTTATTATTAAATAGCATGTGATTATTATAAATTAACTATGTAAGAGAACAAAGCTTAAAATTATTTTACACTATCATATAAAGTCCATCAGCTTTTTTTTTTTTTTTCAAGAAGAGTGGTAATAAAACTACTTTGTTAATGCTACTTCAGCTTTTTAATCTAAAAGATTTCAGTGATTCCTGCTCAAAGAAGGGAAGCAGTCACAGTGAAAATGAATGTCGTGTAGACCTTACTGTCCAAAATGGGGGTTTAAAATTTCTTCTCCTGCTGCTTTTTGCTAGGATAAGTTCATTAGCTTGAATAACTTCTGTATGTGGTTTACTCTATGTTATTGTGTTTACTGTCTTACATCAGTCACTGGATGCCTGGGTTTTGTCTCTTGTTTCAAATCAGCCTAACTCTGTCTCTCCAGCACATCCTGGCTCTTGTAGCTTTCTGTCCAGTTAGTAGAGCTGAAAATCAAATCAGGAATCTGGCTCTGTGTCAATGTGCTCCAGGGAGAGCCATGAGTAAAATTGTCCCAGTATGGCAGTAGAGAAGCAAGTTGGCCTAAAAAGTATAAATGATTTTGTAGAGTTTTTCTTGAAAGAAGGATGGAAATGCCTTCATTGTCTGCTGAGGAAGGTGTGAATAGTAGTGTGTCATTTAGAGGTATGTTACATATCCACAGTATAGGAACTGTGGCTTAGCAGTTCTGAGGCAGAAGTTTTCACTGTCAAGCTTAGCTCATAAAGGGTTTCTAAGTATTAGAAACAAAAAAGCCAACTGGGGAAAACTTAGGTGACTCTACTCCTGCTGTGAGTCAGGAGTGATTTTAATATAGCTTTCTGGCCTTGTTACAGTGGAGTATCTTTCCAAGTGCTCAGTGTTCTCATCCTCTGTTATTTTGGGTTAATGAGATGTCTAAAAGAGGAAAGTCTTCCATTATGTGCTGCTTTGAACTTAGTACCCTTCAGAAATAGTCCCTGTAATTGTTAATTGTTTAAAATTTGCAATATGTGAATGTTGCAACTATGTCTTTTAATGTGTTTTGAAATGCTTCTTCTAGGCAACACATGTAAATGGTTGTGAAGACTATTGTGAAGTAAAAGCTGTGCCAGAAAGGTAAGATTTCTTTTCTAGCGTTGCTTGAAAGCAAACCTGTGAAGTCTGGAAGTCTGAAGTGTAATATGTTGGAATGAGAGAAAAACAACAGAAAAAAAGCCAATAAACCACCCCCAAAACAAACCAAATAAAATATCTGTGCAATGTCTTCTTGAATTGTTCTTTTAATCTATTCCTTACTTTAAAAGTTGTAATTTTCCTGAATACTAGTCAGCTTTATGTGGTTTACTACGCCCTATTTTTATTTGCTCCTTTCATATGTGGTTGTAGTAAGTAACTGGACTGTGTTCAGATGTCTCCAAATAACATAATTTGCATTGTGCTAACAACTTGGTACTTGGTTGTGAAGAAAACAATCAATCTTCTTCTGTCTTCAGTTCAAATCTATACAGGCTTTATTGGTGCTATATTTTCTGGTTTTAGACCACTGCAACCCAAATGTAGAGTTCTTCTGCTCCGTCAGAAAAACTGATGCTCCCATTGAATGCTTGGGGCCTACTGTTTTTTCCATGAAACACAAAGCATATGACTGACCAAGTTACTAGCTAGCTGTCCCTTTGAGCCACTTTGAAGTTTAGATACTCCCAAGGTTGTTTTGCTTAGTGAAATAATTTTGGTCCAAGTGAAATTTCAGTGAAAATGTATATGGTTGTATGTTGTTAAGCTTGTGGGAAGTTTGGAGTCGAGACTTGTTGCGAGCAGTGACGTTATGACCTAAAATACTTAATACATTCATCAGTATCTTCAACAAAGCTAGAAAACTTGCAATTGAAAATAGATACTCAAGTGTCATGAATTGTGTGAGTGGTACAAATCTGCTATTGGATGCTATTTAATTGCTTAGCCTTTGAAAAATAATTGCAGTGGTAGTTATTACTAGATTTGTCTATTCTTGGCTCTTTTTCCACTATTACCTTTTTCAAATCCCCTTTGGGGATGTAAAAAAAAATGAGGGCAAAAGTGTTAGGTTTTTGAAATCACTGGTGTAGGGGTCCAGTCCAGAAAAAATTGTAGCTATAAATTACTTTATGGTGGGGTTTGATTTTTTTTAACAAGGTTGCAAATGTGTTGGTTCTAGGTGTTAATTCTTACTACCATGCCTTGTCCTCTTATAGATCCCCTCCACAGCCTTCCTTGAGCCAGGCAGATGAGGAGGAAATCACGTGGGGAAGCGATGAGCTGCCGATTGAATCAGTCAGCCAGGAGCATGTGAATAAAGGCAAGGACATTTTACATAATCGGTGGGAAACTTCAGGGTCACATTATATAAACAGAAGTGAATTTTGAGACGTCCTGGATATGTTTTGAGGGTGTCATAGCAGGTATAAGGGGGATTGTAACAGCTCAGCAGTGCACTGGGAAGGATCTCTACATTTTTGTACAGTAAGTGTGTGAGAGTTAATAGAAATAAATATTGGCAATGTTGTGTCTGTAGTTGTAGAAGAGCTGAGACCGGCTGAGATACTTTCTTCCTCAGTACCTGTCTCACAAAAGCTGTAACAATAAATATATGTTTGACTGTGATTAGATTGATGTATCATATGTTTCCCATACCAGCTACCCCATGCTCAATACCCCCAATACTTTTATCTTTGTTCTTCCAGTGCTGCTCAACGTGGCAATGGCATCTGTACAGTTTAATGTGTTTGGCAGAATTTAGTCTTCACTTTCTTTGAGCTAGCATTAGAACTGTCAGTTCCTGAAGTTAATATATAGCAGTCCTTTGCATTCATTTAAAGATAAAAGGACAATCCATGTGATACTTCAGACTAAGTCAGTAGGTTTAGGACTCTTCAAATTGCAATACCAGAGAGATTCTTGGTTTATGAATTTTGTTGTGCTTCAGAGAAGCACTGAAGGCCTGATGGGAGGGAAACTGTATTGGAAAAAAAATGTCCTTCCAAGTGATAGTTGTAAGATGTGCTGTGTACATGTTGACTGTTAGTGCTAAAAAGAAGTCACAGGCTGTAATGTGGAGAGTTTTGAATTATCCCTGTGCATGTCCATCCATTTTTGTAGGTTATTGTGTGAAGAACCTAAATTTAAAATGTACTTGAAGTTTGTTTCAATGTATTTATTGGAAGTTCAGGAAAATACTCCCTTTAGTTACTGGATTCATCAGAGCTGATTTTGTGTCTTACTGGTTTTGCTAGTTAATTTGCTTTTGCCTGTCAAACTAAGAGGAGAGCTGTGTGTTCTCTCTGTGTATGGGGGCATTCAAGAGAAAACAGGCAGTGCAGTGGTGAGCAGCAACATGCAAATACAACTGTGAGCTACAGTTTGTTTCCCTGGTTTTAGCTATTTATTTATATTTATATCTTCTGCTAGATTTCCCCTTAGTGACAAATGAAGAGATCTCTGCACTCCCTACTGTGAATGTGCTCCCTGGAGGCAAATATTCAGGAGCCAAATTGAAGTCAGTGATCAGGATGTTGCGTGGATTGCTGGAACAGGGAGTCCCTTCTAAAGAGATTGAAGTGAGTAACTATTTGTCCTTTAAAGTCCCTTTTCCCAGTATGAAACAAAAATAGAATGGCTGGATCATCACTGCCTTGAATACCACAGCTCTTTAATTGGAAGCTCAAAAGAGATGAAAAGACTTGACACCAAAGATTTCTCTCCCTTCTCCCACAAGCTGCTGAGAGATGAGATCAGTTTGAATTCAGTTCATAAGTGTTTTTTACATCATTTTTGCTTCTGGTAAATTACCAAGTGAATGTAATGTAAACAGGCATAGACAAAGGCTGTGAAGTCTAGCTGCTGAATGTGAAAACAGTTTTTTCAAAGTCTTAAGTCAGCCATGTTACATTATCTCTTTTTTGAGAGAATGAGATAAAATATTTACTGATAGTGTGTAGGGTTTGGTTTGGTTTGGTTTTTTTGGTGTTTTGTTTTTTTTTCTTTTTTGGTTCATTTCATTTTCTTGGATGTGTAAAAGATTCCTTCCTGTGACTGCATTATTTTGCATATCCACATTAGGATTTGATTTTTAGTTATTCTGTCTGTTAATGACTTGATAGCATAACCACTCTTGCTGTTATTACCAATCAGTGTTTCCTAATGCATATGTAATTCATATTCTTTACAGAACCTTCAGGAGTTAAAACCTCTGGATCAGTGTTTGATTGGACAAGCAAAGGAAAACAGGAGAAAGAACAGATATAAAAACATACTTCCTTGTAAGTCCTAATTCATTTGAAATTCACAGTTGATATTCTGTCACCACCTGTATGGCCAGATGGATTGGATCAGAGGTGGGATGGTTTGATTCCTAATCCTTATAAGGATGAAAATAAAGCAAGCATGTAAAAGCAGTTTAAGATCAATGAACAATATACTGCTGTGCTGTGGTAGGTAGGGATGGATGTTCACAGACTTTTCAGTTGTTTTAGCAGATCCTGTGTCTTAAATGATGTATACATGTGCAACCAGACAAGGTTTTTTCAGTTTTACCATGCATAATTGGAAAAACAGACATGTGTACTATTGTCAGTAAATTTCCTGCCATAAAATTCTGCTTGTTAGGTGTTGAGAAGAACTGACAGAGGTTAGTTCTATGTGAGAAAAACTCAACCTCTGTTTTTCAGAGTTGCTGCAGTTCAAATCGCTTATTCCACCTGTCTGCTGACTTATATTTCTCCTGCAGACATCTTTTTCTTTATTAAAAGTACTGATTAGTGTCCTAAATTAAGTATTCAAGTGAGTTATTTCTTCTAAAGCAAGCTGTGGCAGCATCAGTGGAGATAAGTGCTGTGTGAGTGTGTAAGGCTCAGCACCTGTATTTTGTGAAGGTCTGATGATGTGCACACCTAACATGAGGTCTTTCTGTTGTGTGGGGATGACAGATGACACCACCAGAGTCCCTCTCGGGGTTGAAGGTGGATACATCAATGCCAGCTTCATTCGCATGCCCGTGGGGAATGAGGAGTTCGTTTACATTGCATGCCAAGGACCTCTTCCTACTACTGTAGCAGATTTCTGGCAAATGGTTTGGGAACAAAACTGTACTGTGATTGCCATGATGACTCAGGAGGTTGAGGGAGAAAAGATAAAGTGTCAGCGTTACTGGCCAGATGTGCTCAATAAAACCACCATGATCAATGACCGACTACGCCTTGCTCTTGTGAGACTTCAGCAGCTGAAGGGCTTCATCATCAGAGTGCTGGAGCTTGAAGAGATTCAGGTGAGTGAATCTAATTCTGCACGCTTAGAGTTTTTTCTGAGTGTTGCCATATTTATTTTTATACTTCTGGCTTTCCTGCTTTCAATTGCATTGTCTACATCAAGAGGCAACCCAGGGCTTCTCCTCTTTGCCTAGTGATCATTACTGGGCAGCTGTTCCTTGTGCTTGTGCTGTTTTGTGACCTTTATAGGAGAAAGCATTTGGGCCAGGCTATGATTTCATTACATTAATGAGACTCTAAATTTTGGCTCCCATTGGCCACAGAAATATATGTGGGGATATGAAATTCACTAATAATTCAGCCTGGCTGGTTGACTCCTCTGTATTATCAGCTCAGTCTGCAGAGTGGACCTTACACATTTAAATCACTTACTTGTTATTTCCAGTTTAGCTCTTGTTGTATTGAATTACAAAGCACCTTCACTGGGCAAATCCCTCTGTTCTGAGACTTTTCTTTGGGAACTCAATTTCTTTCTTTTTATTCTTGCCACAAAGCCAAATGGTGGTGTTGTTATTGAACCTCAGACAGGTGAAGTGCGGCACATTTCCCACCTGAACTTCATTGCCTGGCCTGACCACGACACCCCCTCGCAGCCAGATGATCTGCTCACCTTCATCTCTTACATGCGGCATGTCCACAAGGCAGGACCCATCATCACCCACTGCAGTGCAGGCATCGGGAGGTCGGGCACCCTCATCTGCATAGATGTGGTCCTGGGGCTGATCAGCAGAGACCTCGATGTGAGTATCCATGGGATGGGCCCAGTGGTGCTCCTGACCTGCAGGAAATGTGTTCCACTGAATCCATGCAATCTTTTTAAAGAGTGTGCCGTGCTGTTGGCAGTACTGTTTCTTTGCTGGTGATCCCAGGTGGGGAGAGCTCTAATAGCCAGTGGCTCTTGGGTTTGCTTGGGGAACCTCGGCAGCCAGGTGCCACCTGAAGTATGTTGCAAGGTCATCTTCTTCCATAGTGGACTTCTGGCACATGACATGGGAAAAATGGTGTTGCCATGATGGCTTGGGCAGTTGGTGGAAGGGGCGTGTAAATTAACTTTTCCACCACAACCAGGGCTTGCTTTCTAAGGTGATCCACAGGAGGGTGCTAGCTTCCTTATGTTCATGTCCCTCAGCAGCCTGGGATGGCAAAACTGTGGTGAATTTCTAAAGAAGATGAGTTATGTCATGCTTAGCTCAGTGGAGCTTCTAAGTAGCCACTGAATGACTGAAACTCTCTTTTCTGTATGCTTAGCTTAGAGTAAGCAAGAAGGCCTGTGTACAGAAAGAACACAAGAAAACGGGGGTATCTGATGTAGGGCCACATCCAGATTGCCCAGAGACAGCACTAATGTACCTAATTCTATTCCCTGGTTTGATGCTGGGGATGTTCCTTTGTTCTGCATGTCTGTCTTTTTTTGAATGTTTAACTTGCTGTTTGTTTTGGTAGTTCGACATCTCGGACCTGGTGCGCACAATGCGTCTGCAGAGACACGGAATGGTTCAGACAGAGGTGAGTCTGGATTCCCCAGGCGTTCACTGAACCATCTGAAGTGCCAGAGAGCTTCGTGATGCACCCAGCAATTGTCTTTGTGCACTGTAATGTGACACTTTGTTACAAGAATTAAATCAGATGAGTAGCAGGATGTATTTAATGTTTATAAACACAAGCCGTTTTTAACATGCTGTATTGTTAAAAAAATTGTGGGTTTTCATCTTCAAAAGCATATGTTTATAGAGGGGGGTCAGTTAAGCTTTTTTGGTTTAAATTTGCATTATAAACTGAAGAGAAGGCCTAACTGTAGCTGCTGTGAATCAATGGTACATCTTGNTAAAAAAAAAATTGTGGGTTTTCATCTTCAAAAGCATATGTTTATAGAGGGGGGTCAGTTAAGCTTTTTTGGTTTAAATTTGCATTATAAACTGAAGAGAAGGCCTAACTGTAGCTGCTGTGAATCAATGGTACATCTTGAGAGCTCTTTTGGTAATATATTCAGCCAGAAGTTCAGTCTTTTAGGAATAATCTGGATCTAGAGCTAATTAACTTTAAACATGGTCATCACAAGGTCTTGTTTAAATCTGCACTCTTTCTTTGAATGGGAAGGAATTGTGAAGTCATAGTTAAAAAAAACCCCCTGAAATCAAACCAGTAAACTATCAGCCCCATCCCTACCTCACACCCCAAAACATCTATCAGCCCCCACGCCTCTATCACTCAGATTAAGGTAAGAAGTTCCACTGTCCTCTGAGTTCTGTACTAGCTGGCATTGATGCAAGTCCTTGAAATTCACTTGCTGTCTTCATTTCTGCTTACGTAAAGTGCCTAGTCTCCTTTAGGTGGTTTTGGTGTGAAAGAAAGATAAATGTCCCAGATGAAATATATCTTTAATGGCAGAGGAGTGTCTCTTTTTGCTTTAAGTCGAGGTTGCATATTTTTCCACTGTGGCCTTTTTCCTTCTTTGGGTTTTTTGTTGTTTGGGGTCTTTTGTTTTCTTTGGGATTTGGTGATGGTGGTTTTATTTAATAGTATAATTAATATTGAAAGTGCTGTACAACTGTGATGTGCAAGTGAGAGTGCTTAGGTGTGCAGGCATTTTTCACATGTTCTGTAATTTCCTTTTCCTTACAGGATCAGTACATTTTCTGCTATCAAGTTGTCCTTTATGTCCTGAACCATCTCCAGGATGAAGAAAAACAGAGAGACAAATAAAATACTGAAACAGAAGTGCATTTAAAATAAGGAAGTGAGGAGGTTGAGAGTCTTTGGAGCATTTTATTTGTCTTGCCAATAGTTTTCTAATCCCTTTCTTCAGTTGCCTTTTCTATAAAGTCTCTCCATCATTCCAAATAAAGTATATAGTTATAAGGGAAAGAGATAGCCTATACAATACCACTATTATCTTCAGCCCCATGGATGCACATGTGAGATTTTTGTATAACAATATTTAATAAAGCTGCATTTTTTGCAGCTTCCTTAATATGTCATAAAATACAGAAATAAAAATATTTTAATTTAAAAAAAAAGGTAAAGAATAAGAAAAAAGTAATCCTATACTACTTCCTGCAGTTTTGCAACTGTTTTGGGCTATTTGTTTCTTATGGTGGGGAAGTGGGAGGGATGAAGCAGTATTTTTATCCTGGTAAACTTTATTACAAAGACCTTTTACTAGTCTCTTTTCAGAGCTTGTTCATGGCACAGAAATTTTTCAGCCTTCTAGTAAAATTAGAGCTATTTTATAGAGGGTATCTTGAAATCAGCATTTAAGCTTTAAGAGATGCCTGTTAGCAAAAGGATAGTAGTGAATGTTAACTGTATCACAGTTAATAATGTTTACTTCATAGAATTTTATGTATATATTTATATACTTTTACACAAAAAAAAAAAAAAGTTGACTTATTGGGTGTCTAACCTTATAATTGATTAGGCATCTCTGTAAATAAAAATATACCTAATGTACACTGCTCAGTGGGTCTGGGTATTTCTGTGTCCTTGTGACTGACTTTTCTTGGCCTTCCGTGGCAAAATTCCTTGTGGTTGCTGCCCCTAAGACATAAAGGCTGTGCACATTTCAAGTTTTCAGTGTCCTTCTGTTCTTCAGTATCTGTTTGAAAAATCTGGCAGAACTGTGGGCTCCTTTCTGGAAAGTTTCCACACTATGGTGAAGAGTTTCTTTTCCCTCCCTCCTTGTTTTTCAGCACACCTGGGCACTGAGACCATATCAATTTTTTGGGAGGTGTGTTTGCACTGCTATGGCAATGTTCTGACAACACTGTAACCTACTCGGCTTACAGCAACCCGGCTTGGGGTTGGAGGCAAGATAATGGATTCTAAGTAGCTCAGTGGTTTAGTGATACTGTAAACAGTCAAAACTGTTCTGATGCCATCAGCCTCATCAGTCATTCGAGGGCTTGAGCAATATTCCTGTCCCAACAATCCTTGACAGAACTGAAGCTTTTGTGCTGTCAGGAAAGGTGTAAAAGTGCTAATATAACAGAATTCTGCATTGAAATGGTGGAAGTAAGTTCAGAAGCTGGTTATTAATCAAGGTTTTGGCTCTTCAAAGTAGTAGCCCACAGTGTTCCAGTGTCCCAAAACTGAGGCAATCACTGCCTTGCAATAGCATGACTTAAAAAAGGAGAGCCCTTTTCACTTTTCAGTAATACTGTGTATTTTATTCCCTCCAGCATAATAGCAAAATTGTGCATTTTTCAGAGCACCATAGTTTGAGGAAGGAAAATAAATTCTGTGTAGGTAGCAGCAGAGGCAAATTGATTAGTCATGTTGGCAGTATATCTATATGAAGGAGCTATAAATTGAAGACAGAAGATTTTCAAGACAACAGTTGTATACAGGCAAAGTAAGTAAACACAGCTAGTTAATACACTGCAGCTGCTTTAACATAAATAGTGAGTTCAGAGGGTTTGGGCATGTCTGGGTTTTAGAAACAAAAGAAAGTGTTATGGTAACCAGACAGCACAGTTAAGGCAGTTAAATTCTTCTTTTAAATGTTTTCAGGTACATGCCAAACAATGTAGAAACAAGAGCAGATTTTGTATAGAGTGATGCATGGAGCCAAGTACAGCACAAACAGCTTGCATCCGATTACAGCTTATGGGAAACACAAATGAGTGAAAGATCTCAGATTTTGCTGCTTGTCCTCACTGATATGATGATGGTCTGTGGTATGGTGTGTTATACCAAGTTTCCTTTTAATGGTGGACACACAAAAAAGCAGAGGATAACTAACTTGACCTAACCTCCCCTTCCTCAGAAAAAGGACAAACACACACACACACACAAAGCATTCAGGTGTTGCTGAGAAATCATGCATGTATGGTGAAAGGTGGCATTGGCCTCTTCTGAGCAGTGCTCTGAATTTCCTTGGGTTTTTGTCTCAATGCTGAGGAATAGAATATTGAATAAAGATTGAATGTTCTCTAGTCTGACACTTTTTGAGGACATTGGAAGGTTGTCTGTTTCCTGGTAAGCATGTGGAACTTCTCTGTGACACCTGGTGAGGTCACTTCGGTTGAAACAGACCCCAAAGCTCAAAACTAATAATAAAAAAATGGATGTGCTTATACAGTGGGATGGCTTAATCTTGGTTTCTGTGGAAAATCTGGTTGGAAATACTCATCTCATTCTTCAAAGGATTAGATTGCTTAAAATTCTTATGCCCCCTTTGAAGAAATGAGAAGTAAAATTATTAAGCAGCCTAGTTCCTTGAAAGGAAAATTGCTGTGTGCTTTCTTACTAAGCTGACTATATGATTTGTAGGGGCAAAAAAAAAACTTGAGAGGCTTTTTTTTTTATTTAGAACTGGGATGCCTTGCTGAGTAAGCATCCAGGACATGCTCTAGCTGAAAGGGATTTTCCTTTATATAGGTATCTGATTTTTAGCAGGAAGTGTACCAGACTAGGGAAAAAACCGACATATAATCCATTATAGTTCTAATTAAAGAACTGACCCTGTGTGTCAACCCAAGAAAGAAAGGATCCTTTTGTTTTTCCAGCCAGAATTAGCTGATAGAAGCACAAACGCTTTGCCACATAAGCAGCTCTATGCCATTAGTAGTTTGTCATATCTTTGTTTTCCTTGCTGGTCTTTGCCTGTAAGAGAAGGCCATCAAAGGAGGGATCCCAGTTGCTCCTTGGAAACTGTTTTGAGGGTTCATTACTGTTGTTACTTGAATGCTTCTGAGCAGCTTCTTTCCTTACAACGGAAGTCCTTCTAAAACTACCTCTGTGGGGAAAAAAGGAACCATCATCTGGGGGGAGGTTTGAGTTTGTGACATCCACTGATAGACAAGTCAGGACATTACTTGGGGCAAACATTAAGTGGCTTGTGGATATTGGCACAGCTGAAGTGGAGAATCTGTCCTGTTGTACCTTCTCAGGAAGTTGATCTCAGGAGTTGATCTCAGGAATAAACTCAGGGGAATGTTACTCAGCATTTAAGCAGCTTTGAGAGGGCCATGTAGCAAGGGCTCTGAATATTAAGAGTGTTCATTCACCAAATATTAATTCAGAGAATGACATTCTCCTGGCTGGGCAAAGTGGCAAATAAATGAATGAACAAGCCAGCAGAGAAGAAAAGGCCAACTCAACACTGGAAAAGAAAATGCTGACAAAAAGTGGCTGACAAATAAATTCTTTATTGGATATACTGAAAAGGCAATGAAAAGCAGACTTACACATACATGATGAGATAACAAGCTCCCATGGCACGTGGTTCTGAGTAGTGTTTGCTGCAAACTGGAGCACAGCCACTGGGTTGAAACTGGAGGTAAACTAAACTTCTGGATTCTGTGTTTTGGAAAACTCCTGGAGTTCCCTTCAATTTCAAGTGACCTGTCCAGTGGAATGTTGACTGATGAAGGTGTTATATTTGACAGTGGTGAATCTATCACATCTTCTGGGCACTGGAGAATTTGTGGAGTGGGATGTTTCACACCAGCCTCTCCCATGAGCAAGTGAGGATGAAAATGACCATTTATGTCTGAAATTTTGGCCTATATAGATCTCTTGCAGATACACATCCTGGTCCATCCAGTTCATGTCAGCTTCTGATAATATTGATAATAGCCATCATGGAAAGAAAATCTTGTATTGCTGTGGACATGATGACTGAATTTCCACTGCTGCTTTGTGTAAACCAACAGAAAAAAAGGGCAGAACACCACGTCCTGTGGCTGAGGACATTCAGACCTCAATTTGAGCATTACTTCTTGGGCTTAATTCCTAGTGTTTTGTGTTGGCCAGCCCAGTGGCTCTGCAGGGAACTTTGCTTTTTAATGAGATGTTAGAAAAAGGGTGGTCAGTTTTGTTTATTGAAGTGCTGGAAAGATCTTGCTGGCTATGAGAATATGACTTGAAAGATGAATCATTGGACTAGAGAAGATTTAATTGCTAATTTCCTCAAGTGGGTTCTAGGAAATTAATTTCATTTTCCTTGTACTGTGATGACCTCCATAGTCAAAAATTTTCTCTGGTAGGACTCTGACTGTATCTTCAGTACAATAGCCAGATTCCCAAACAAATTATTATCTCTCAATAAGTTAACTTGGTCACAGATGTAGCCTGGTATTCAGTAACAAGGAGCTTTGTATGGTCTGTTGTGCCTTCTCAGCTTTCTTTAAAGCCATTTAAAGAAATGGATATTTCTGCACTGACCTCAAAAACAGATACACTGGGCTAAAAAAATTAAAACCCCCTTTCCTTGAAGCCTTGTCAGAGGTGGAACTCAAAGCTTCAGTAAAGGAACTTGATTTTGGTTCCACCTCTAACATTGCTGAGCTTTCAGACCAAGACCACTGAAACTGGAGTGTGCTGAGCATTTGGTTTTTAACAACTCTCTGTCTCCTTGAGGTGGGTAAGCCAAATTTGCTGTGCTGAGCAAGCCTGCAGTAGCCTTTTGGAAGCTGGACAGGGTTAGAAAATAAAGCAAGAGAGTTCTTGGCCATGCACCGTAGAATGGGGTCACTTTCTCCACAGCTCCTTTAGCACTTGTCAAGGAAATAAATTTTCACTTGTCAAACATTTGTGGGTTTAAAAATACCCTGGCCTTGAGTGGTAATGTGCTGGGGAGTGCAGCAGAACTTTCCTTGCATTTCCTTGTATCTCCTGCATGTAGCCTACTGCTGGATAGAGAATGAAGACATCCCATAAGGCATGGTCCCCACAGTTGTGGGTTTCCTGTATTCAAATCTGTCTTGAGAGTCTGCAGTATTCAGTACAGTCCTAGTATGAGACAATGCTTTTTTAAAGTTGGTTCTTCAAACAAAGAATAATAATGTCTCAAAGAACAGTGACCTCTGACCTAGTAATTAAAATAACTGGTCTGGGTCATCTTGATGCATCCAGGAAAAAAAAATGTTCATTTACACTAAATTAAATTATAAAGTAAGGTTGAGTCCATTTATGCCCTCAACATCTTCTACAGGTGCTGAATGCTCTGAAGCAGGGGTGACACTGCCTGGCTCCTCCTAAAGCTGGCTTTTGGTATGACACAAAGGCTGCGTTCCCAGTTCTTCTATGAAAAGATAATTATGCTGATGCTACAGATAACAGGTTATCAGGAGGTTTTTCCTCATTGGTAGTGTTCCTATAGCAATGCCAGTCTTCCCATCAGCACAATCTGCTTATGCTACCCAGTGCCATAGTGGAAATAATTCCTTGAAGCACAGCTACCTGCTCTGCTTTTCTCAAGGAATCATAAAGCACTAGCAAACAAGGTTAGATTTAGGCAGGAGTTATGTGAACCCTGCAAGGTTGTTCATTCATATGATAATTATTCTGCATTCATCCCCTTTTTGTAACCTGCTTTTTCATGCACAGCTGCATTTTTTTCCCAGCAGAGCTTAAATTTTGCTTTGTTTGTTTCAAATCCCTGTATTGCTGTAAGCATTCAGCAATTCTGTCTGCTGTGATAAGTTCTTACCATGACTGCTTTGTGCTCCCAGCAGCTCAGGCTACTTGTCTTAGGCCTTTTGGTCCTGGGACTTTGGATATAAACTCCTTGTCTAGTGATGTGTAGCCCTGGCATGTTGATGGTTGCTTTAGAAATCATTTTCTCAGCACAGGATTCAACAGAAATATTTGCCTAAGTGGGATTTGTGTGTCCAGCCACATGAGTGTACTACTAGGGAGGGTTGCCTTATTTACCTCAAGAACACTTACCTTCTTCACCCCCAAATCACTTTATCTTTTTTTCTTTCTCTTTTTATTACTCCCTTGTGAGAGAGACATTATTTACATGTCCCTTGGGTGACCAGTGACTTGATGGTTTATAGCACATAGGGATAATGCGGGTTTCAGGACTTGTTTTCTGAATTTGGGCATGGTATCAGAGGCTCCTAGAGATACAATAACCTTCTTGTGCACTCCAAGGTTATGGAACTGGGCAGAAAACAAATGCAACCAAGGGAAACACATAGGTACCTTATCATTCAAGACCTCCTGGCTTCCCTTGCACAATTTATTGTGCAGTCTGACTGTGTCATGTTGTCCAGTTGTCTCATTCACTTAATTTTTTGAGATTTGCCAGTGTTCTTGGCCCTAGGTAAGAACACAAATCAGCACCTGACATGAGAAATTGTTCATATTATGTATGTAGGGAGGTAGATGATGTAACATTCAGTTAGTTTTTGTAAAAATTCACCCTTGAGCTCAAAGGAGCCCAGCATAGCTGAAAGAGGTGAATGGAAAGAGGTGACTTCCAAAAAGGGCATTTCAAAATGTTCCCCTTCCTCAGGAACATAAAGTTGCTTCACTCACTGTGTATGAATCAGCTCATCCAGGAGAGGAATCCAAAAGGGAATTGTGCCGAGCAATCATAATTCTAGCAAAGCCCTTATAAAGGGTCTAGTCAAAGTGAAATGTTTATTTAAAAACATCCTCTGTCTAGCTCTTACCTTGGTCTTTCAAGCAGGTTCTGTGACCTTGTCCTTGTTGAACTTCATAGGGTTCATGTTAGCCCAAGTTACCCATAGTACCCACTCTTCCAGCCTGTCCAGGTCTTCCTGCAGGGTGAGTCTTACTTCTCAGGTGCCTGCCTGTTTCCCCATTTGGCAAATCTCCCCAGGGTGCACTTGGTCCCATCATGCAGATCACTTGTGAGGATATTAAAAAGTTTTGGGCCCAATTTTGATCCCTGTTGGATCCCACTTGTGACAGGTCACCAGCCTGAAGAGGAACTGTTCACCAGCACATCCTGGGTGCTTCCTGCCAGCCAGTTCCCCACCCATTGCAAGGACCACTTGTCTAGACCATAATGTGTCTGTTTGTCCAGGAGGAGGCTGTGGGAAACCATATGGAAATCCCTGCAGAAATCCAGGTAAACAATGTCCACCGCCTGCCCCACTTGGACCGAGCAGTTCCTTTGCCACAGAAGGTGATCAGCTCTGTCAAGCACGATTTGCCTTTGGTGAATCCATCCTGGCTTTTCCCAATCACCTACTTAATTTTTCTTGTGATAGCCTCAGGAGGATTTCTTCAGTAATTCTCCCCAGAACTGAAACATAACGTGGTGGCAAAAGCATTTGTAACTTGGGGACATACGTCAGGTTGGTAATGTCCACACAACCGCAAATCTGTGGGGCATATGTGGTTGAAAACCTGACTCTGTCAAAGGCATTTGCCAAACTTGTAGACTGCTTAGTGAAATCTAGATTTTACTGCTGGCTGCTCACATGCTTTCTAGCTGTGTTAAGAGGAGTTGGCAGCAGAGCAGGCTTTCCCCACACCCTGTTCAGTCACGTGTGTGTGCATTTCCATCTGCCTGTGTTGTTACAATGTGAGGTCCTTGCTTCAGCTGAGGAACCCCCTCCTTCTGTGGCTTGCAGAATGGTTGTCTGATGGTCCCTCACCTGGTGTTAAAGCCATGACCTAGAGCTCAGCTGCTCCATCTAATCATCAAAGCACCTGTGCTCCTGTTTCATATCAGTTGCTCTAAGTGGGTTGGTTCAGGAGGTTTCACATAAGGCTCCTGTAGCCTGGACCCCCACCAGAAGTCATTTTGCTCAATCAGGAGCATGGCATGCTGCAGATGAATGTCACAAAATGAAATGTAAACATTTTCTGTCCTATTTCTACTTGTTGGAGACTGCTTCTGCTGAGGTGATCTCGCACTTAATTAATCAAGGCCTCTTTAAATATTTCCAGGCAGGATTCACTTCTTCCAAAACCTTTGTAGAACATGGCTGCACAGCACACCCATGGGCTAGGCCAGACCTCATGACAGTGATGTTGATGCCATCAGTTCTGCTCTTCTGTGAACCAAAGACAAGTTTGGGGCAGACAGGATAGTGAGCAATAGGTGGTGGACATTGTGAGTGAACAGCATTGTAGGTGAACTCACCTACACTCACATAGGGGTTGAACTGACGCCCTTTGCATGGACCAAAGCAAGGGGAATTTTTTTTTTTTTTTAATTTACTGTGATGAGCCAAAATGGTGCCAATTCTGTAGTGGCTGAAACTTAGCTCTGTCTGAGGACCCTGTGAGATGGAACTGCCCCTACAGTGACATGAGGAGCTTAATTGCTATGAGATCCTTCCCCTTCTCTTTCCTCCTTGCTTCCTGAACACTGCTTTGAATTTATATCCAGTGCTGCCTTTTAATCTATAGCTGTCTTTTTTATGTTTCTTTTTCTCTTCTCCCCTTTTCATGAATGTTGACATTTATTGGAGGTCTATTTGGTTGTCTAAAGGGAGGGCCCTAACAGCACATTTATTCTTAAAGTTGAGCAAAACATCCTGGAGCAGTAGCAGTAGCCTCATTTGTCATGCTCTTGGCCAAGCCTGAAGTTCTCTTTAGGAGCTGACCTGAAATGCAGCGTCACTGCTGGGAGAAAGGGAAAAATGGATCTCTTGGTTCTCCCTTTCTTAGCTACACATGTGGTCCACATGTTTGGCTTGTATGTTTAGGAACACTGTCAGTGACTGCCAGTTGGACATTCCAGGCTATCTGTGTAGCATGTCCCTCAAGATCTCGAGGCAGTGTCCCTCATCTAGTTGCAGTTGAGTTCCCTGTGAGGAATGCTGAAGAGCTCAGCAGAGATGCTGGCTTTGGCAGCTGCTGGTCCTTTGAAAAACTTGCCATGAGAGCCATCATCACATGGCAGCTTCCACTGCCTTGCAGTTCTAGACAGGCGATTACTAAATCTGTTTTGTTTTTTCTTGATGGTTAAGGCAAAATTCTGCAAACATTCATTATGATCTACTGATGAACGTGTATGGCTCTAAGAGGTCTCTCTGAAACCAAAAGAAATGTTTACAGGAGAATTCCCAGCATTTGGAAGCTTTTCTTGAACTGTGTGTTTGATGCAGAGATTGCATCAGATGCAGAGTTTGATGCACTACTGATAGTGCCTCAGCCTATCAGTACCAGGAATTGTGTGTGGAAAAAGCTGTCAACCTAGTACTCATCAAAAATGCAAATTATTTGCTGCCTCAGGTAAGCAATCTGTTCTTTAGGTTCCATCTAACCTTCCTGTTGTGTAGTATCTCACTGAACATAATCATAACTGAATGATGGTTTAGAATGCTAGGGAGAATCTAGGGATTCACACAACTCTGAAAATCTCTGTGGGAGTGTTGGGGGCGAGTATTCTGTATTTTAATTTTGTGGTACAAAATTGTTTTGGAGAGTTAATTTAAAATGGAGATTTTGGATGTAACACACACAAGCCTAAATGCAGAGTGTGCACCCACAGGTACACATTGAAGGAGGAAATAAATATTTGGATATCATTTTTTGTTCACTGTATCAATTACTGAAATGACTTGCTGCTTTGGAAACTGAAGATTTTTCATGTTTGCTTGCTTAACTTTCCCTTTTTCCCACTGTTGACTCCAAGAAAGCATTTTGGGTTGGCCTTTTTGACTGTTGAAGCAAATCTTGGGTGGCATCTATTGTGTATAATGCTGCTCTTTTGTAAAAGAGATGTTGAATATCTGCTTTTTCCCATCTAGAGAAGCTGACCCAAATTGAGCCTTCATAATGGAATTTACAGACATGCAGAACAGTGGCAATAACTAGGAATTAATTTGTTGAAATCTTGGCTTCCCAGGTGCTGTAACAAATGTTGAGATTGTTTAAAGAAAATAATCCTCCCCTCAATGCAAGAAGCATCACCACTCAGTGGAAGGAGTTTTAAATCTAACATGCTCTCTTTTACCAAACAATTGATGTGTTTTGTAACTTGAATCTGTTGAGAAATGATCACTGTTGAACACTGGGTCTCAGTGGGACCCTCATGCAGATGTAGTGCTTAGGGTACAGTGCTTGCAGGAAAAATTCTTTGGAAGTTTGGACAATGAGGATTTTACACGCATATAACTTGCAAAATTTATTATTCTGTCCCTGCCCAACCCTCCCAAGGATAATTTTTATGCAGTTTCCATTTGTTTCTCATTTAGATCTTAACAGTTGCCAGTGTGCTCTACACGTATACCACCTGCTATCACTCTCCAAAATATATCTAACTTCTTTTTTTTTTTTTTTTGGCAATACATCTGCAAGGAATGAACCTTAACTTGTGAAAGTTCATAGGCATTATGGAACATTTTAAGGCATTTTGAGTGATAAGTGAGTAATGCCAAATAAGATGATGGAAATTGCTCCTGTTGGCTGCCAAAAGCTAGTAGGGTGTAGCCTCCAGTACAGTCTGGTGCCTGCAAGAAGGTGGTTTCTTTTTAAAATCTGTTTTCTTCCATTTAGATATTGAAAGATGAAGGTTTGTTTTCATCTCTTCTCAGAAAAGTTTGATTCCTAACATCTGTAGAGCAATTACTTGCGTAACAGACTGTACCCAAGTTAGTCTTCTATGTTAAAGGCAACATATCCTTTTGGTCATATTCTTCCTTACCCCTTTTTTCAGTGCTGTACTCAGCTGTTTCTTTCCTTTGCCTGCAGCTCCTCTAACCTCACTGTAGCTACACTGTGTGGGTTAGACCCAGTGAAATGCAAGTGCTTTCCAGGATTTGCCCAGCGAGGATGTGCTCCTGGCAGTCAGCTTTGGCTCTGGAAAGTGCTAAGGTTAAGGAGGTGCAATAAAACAAGTCTACAGGGAAGTGCTTTGCTGAATCAGGGTTAACAGAGAGTTCTGCTGCCTCAGCCTTCTTCAGACTCATCATTTCTCACAGCTCCATTTATCTTGTTGAACTGGTTTTTGTGTGTGCTAGCCTGGATGGGTTTCTGGATTTCACTCACTTTCCAACTCAACTTTGGAGGCAGGAGTTTGCGGATGAGATTAACAAACTCTTCCAAATATGTGGAACTCTTGAAACTCCGTGCATTACGGTTGTAGCCCTTGCTTTACAGCTTTACAGAATCAATGCACACATCTGTAGTGTGGCTGGCTCCTTGCCTGCCGCTGGGGAAAGACACAAGAGAATCAAGCCCTTGGCAGGTTTGTGTAGGGTTTGGGATTGCCAGAACACAAGCAACTCTGCAGGTGTGCAGCCTCTGGCTCTCTGTAGAGGCAGCAAGGAGACGCAAGGCAGAAGGGCGCTGACAGCCAGAGGGGCTCAGGGGTCAGGGATTGTTCTACCGGGCTGGGGCAGCAGAGCCTTTATGGAGCACAGTCCGTGCCTCCTGACCCGGCGCAGAAGTGCCCTTTGCAAATGAAAGGCCACCCACGGCTCCCTCAGGCCGGGAAACACAATATCCACTGGACCCTTTTCACCTCCAAATGTGAAGGACTCATCAGCGGCAATAAATGGCAGCGGTAAGATGGATTTCTTGTCAACAGAGGTGGGAGAGCACATGGTAATTAAAGGACAGCAGTGACTCTTGAAGAGTGAAGGTAAAGGGGTGTGTCTGCTTAAAAACCTGGTGCAGTGCAGTGCAGTGCAATGAGGTGTTTTGAACAGCGTGGTAAGGGCATGAATTTGACCTATTTCTGTGTATAAACAAATAACATGTTTTACTCTACAGCAAATGTATTTCATGTCTTTATTTTAATGATTTTACTCTTGCTTGGTGTATGTTCTTTCTTCATTGGTACTCCTTGTTTGATTAATTGTTTCACAATGCCACAAGCTTCTGGCATTTGTCCCACGAACTTAATGAATTATCATACCTTTATTAGGATAATGTCATGTTCTATTTTTTTCTGGAGTTAAGGGATGCTGCATTCCCCTTCCTGAACCAACACTTGGGTATGGCCAGCACTGTTACTGGTGATCAAAGAGATAACCATCTTCCTTCTACAGGCCCTGCTGTAGATGCTGTAGGTAATTTTTGTGGTAATGTATCAGTATCTGTACCTTATCTGGAAACCTTATCTTATGTTGCTTCATGCTTGAAACTTCTGGGTCTTTTTTTTTTTTTTTTCCCCATTGAAATATCCTTCTGGTCAACATGTCCAGATACTGGTAGGTCTGTAGGCAGGTGAGAGGGGACTTCAAAGAAGTATAATGTACCCACAGCCTGTGCTTTACCATTGATGCCTGAGGTTGGTAGTCTGGCCTTTTTAGGAGTTCAGAGTTAAGTAACAAGAGCATCCAGGCTGCCTGCACACCTTTGTGGTTTTTTTTCGGTTGGATTTGCATTTCTGTAAAGTGTTTAAATCACAAGCTTCATCTCTGGAGAACTCCATTCTCATCCAGTGCATAGGTCGATATGAATGGATCTTCAAATATTATGCATATCTTAAATACCATTTGGAACGATGATCACCTGTAGGAAGCCTTTCCTGATAGGATTTTTAAGACAGAGAGCTCAGTGGTGCATTCCTGAGCTTATGATTAGCTGAAGAGTACAAAGAGCTTATTTTATTGATTTATTTTGTTTGCATTTTACTTAAGGGAGACATTTTCCTTCATTTGCAATAAATCTTACAAAGACAATGTAAAAAGAGAGGACACTTGTATCCCTGATCAGTGAATAGAACCAGGTGAGAAAAGCTGATTTTGTTAACAAACATGGAGAAGTCAACAGGTGACAGGGCATATTCTGACAGAAAGCTTTCTTTGGAGAAACACTGATTTGTCAGATGCACTCAAACAAGTGTTTTTGAAGGGGGGCATGTAGAAAACTGCTAGAAACTTTGGGTGAAAGCAAACAATTTTTTCTTCCTGGAAAAAGCTCAGCTGTTGCAGAAAATCTAGAGAATTTTTTTTTTCTGTTATATTTTATTCTGCCTGAGAGAGCTGATCTTTATTTTATTTAATCATCGAGGAGACAGTTCAGACTCAAGATTCCCATAAAGGTTATCTGGAATAGGAAAACAATCAAGTACAAACCCTCCTCCTGGTATCTGCCAAGTACTTTGACACAAGCTGTGCTTTAAACCAGAAAAGTAGGAGGAACATAATGGTGTTGCAGTGTTGGTAGAAACCTTAGCCATACACAGTTGTGGAGTAAAGTTGGAGGTATCTCGGATGAATGTTTTTTGCCTGCTGAATGCTTGGTTAATTCCTAGTTAAGAGCAGTTACAGGAGTAGTTTGTTTCTATAATTGTGCCAAGAAACACCCAGAGCAAAGGACAGGTATTGCTGCTTTCCGAGCGCGTCTGCAAACCGCGGCCAGGACCAGAGCCCAGCAGAAGTTGCATAACCAGCTTCATCTGTGCACAACAAACCTCTCCCCAAAGGTTCCTTAGCCTGCAATTCCAGCTCTGGCTCTAGCAGCGCGCTCAGGACTTCCTTTGCTGCATCTGTGCGAACGCCTGGGATGCGTGTCTGCAGCTGGGCTGTGCGTTTGTTTTGAAGATTTTGAAACTTCCAAAATTTTGAAAAATTCGTGCCGCTTTATTCTGTCTTTCTAAAGCCAACCCCCCCCCCCCCCACACAAACACAAAAAAAAAAAAAACTTTTTCAA
>VZRH01002746.1:456529-699182 GCA_013397555.1 Urocynchramus pylzowi | reverse complement strand
GGCTTTGGCAGCGGGGTAGAGCCTGGACAGCTGCGGACGGAGCTCATGGATAGAGGACGCTTGGCAGGATAACCCCGCGATGGCTGCCCAGTCGAGGTACGGCACTAAATAACTTTGGTCGCGCCCGGTGCATCTCGCTTAGAGCTGGGTTTGTGATGCCCTGGCTCCTGCTCAGGCTCAGTTGACTGTGGGGTTTTACACCGAGTCCCGGGTACGTTTTGTCCTTGCGTTTTGTTCACCGCCGTGCCGGCTCCCTCTTCCCAGCGTAAACTTTCTTCCAGCAGGAAAAACAAAGTCTTAATTGCTCCCCGTCAAATTTCTCCCAGTCCAACAAGTTAAAAGATCCTTGAAACTGATTTCCTTTTCTCCCGTGGACTTGTCTGTTTAAAAGCTCCTTGAAATTGATTCTCTTCTCCCCTCCAGACTTGTCTCGGGTTTGTTTGTTTCTGTTCGCCTGCGAGCAGGTCTCTGTCATTGCTTGCAGCAGTGGTTTCAAAGGTGGGGAATGGTTCTGCCCGGCCGGGCTGCGGAGCTGGCTGCGCGCAGGAGGAGCAGGCTGTGTCTGCTGGATAGCTGCGAGGGTAGAAAATGGTTACAACTGCGAGGAGTACGGAAATGAGTTACTTAGTTGCTATCAGTGAGCGAAATTCAAGGGAAAACACCGATCTTGGTTAAATACTTTTCAGCTGCGGCTTTAAAGAAGCAGCATTTTGCCTGCTCTCGGGGGAGTTGGGGAGTGTCCTGCCTAAAGTAAATTTCACACTCAGCATGGGGGAGGCAGCTTTTCTTAAGCAGTAGTACTTGATGGAGCAGTACTATTTAAGGTACCTGTTAAATGCCTTTTAGCGTTTACGATGCCTTAATGGGCATTTCAGAAATGCCGAAGAGAAAATTCCTTTTTGCTTTTTAGTCCCATACTAAACAGCCACCCTGCTCCCCTTTCCCGCAGGCAGGGAAAAAAAAAAATTAAAATGGTGGTGTATCCTACACATAAGTTTGGCACTCACGGTGCATTTTCACAGTGGTGCTTTTCTGCAGGTTTGAAGCCAAGAGATGGCTTTAAATTACAAACTGGAGAAGGACAGAGCCCTGCGGTTTGGGGAAGAAGCAGGGGAAGATTGATTGCTTGGTTAACAGCTGAGCTCTTCTCCAGCTTCCATGGCCTACTCTCCCAATACTGGGAGTATTTTGCATAAAGAGTACTTAACAAAAAGGTAAAGATTGAGTTTCTAGCATTTTTTTTTCCCCTTTGTATCATCCCTTTACATGATTTACTGGCCTGCATTATCAGCGTTGCTGTAACAGGACCGCATGGTGGATGCAGCATAAGTCCTAGGGATGCTGGATGGCCCTGGAGCTTGGCTTGGCTCCAAGGCCACGGACATGCCTGATGTCTCAGAGGTCGCACAGCCATTCTGCTGGGTGGCAGGAGGCCACGTGGAAGCTGGGTCCCAGCAGTAGCCCCCAGCTTCAGCCAGCTGGCCAAGAAAGGGCAGAGTGGCGCTGGGGCCAGTGAGCCACGTTCCTGACCCGCAAGGTGAACAGCACAGAGAATCAGGTGTTACACACTGGGTGGCTGAAGGGAGGAAAGACTGAAGGGAGGAAAATGGTCCAAGGGCTGGGACCGTGGGGCTGAATTCTGCAGGGCAGGTGGAAGGACCGTGCCCCACACCTGCCACTTGAGACAGACATGGGGACAGGACATGCACCTCCATTCTGTACCCTCCTTCCTTCTCCATCCTGTGTATTGGCTTTTGCTTTTGGATGCTGTGAGGTGGTCAAGCTGTAGAACTCTGTCAGAGCATCTCAGCACAGCAAGTACAGAGGTTACTCTGTATGCCTGAAGATCAGTGTTAAGATCTCTGATTATTGCTTGTTTTAAGACATTTAAAGAGAGTAGGAGTGCATATGAGCAGCAGAAATGAGTCTGTAGGAGAGGGGTTGCATTTGGCAGAAAGCCTGTGATGTTTCTGGTTCAGTGGCATAGATTTGCCGGGGTATCCATCCTATTTTTAAAAAATTGTGCTTTGTGGGTGTGTAGAAGCTTTTATTCAATAATTAAGGATGAATTAATATTCACAATTAATAATTAGAACTCTGCTGCATGGGACTGAGACGCCACATGTCTCCAGAATTCATTTTGCTGAAACGTGTCAGAGGGTTTACTCTGCAAGGTAGCTGACAAAAGAAATGGGTGAGCTTTCTGTGTTTATTTGTGCTTTGCAAAAAATATAGCCAATTTTTGCAAGCTCAGTAAATTACTGATGAGGTGGTGTGATACTGAGCTCAGGAGTGGTTTGTGTATCACTCTGTGCAAGGCCTTCAGGCGCTCCTCCATCTGCTCACGTTTTCTATTCCTCACATGCTGTTTGCTTTAGCTAGTGAAAGTGATGTGACATAGGGGAGGATGCTTGTTTGGAAACAAGAAAATACAGCATTCTTTCTTCAGCTTTAGTGCTGTGATCCTCAGTAGCACACCTGGCATTTGGGCTTCACAGTTTTGAAGGGTGGAAGGGTAGGGAAAACAAGGTGATGAAACCCACCTGTTGCTGCTCCTTAGCATTTTAAAAACTGTAGTGGTGATAACTGAGGAGCTGATGTGCTAATGGATGCCACAGCATTCTTTAAAATCGTGATCTTAAGAAATGCTTGCGGGGCAAGTGAGTTGGGCATGGGTTGGTTTCAGCTGTGGAGCTATGAGGTGGAGAAACCATCCTCCAGTTAGTGGGTTTTTTTGTGTATAATGTGGGGTTGTGGAGGTTTTTTTAGTTGCTCATTGAACCATAGGTTTGCAGCTGTAGCTTTGTGTGCTCCCTTCTGGAGTGCACAAGAGGATCTGCTGCCTGTGGTGTCCCCAGGCAGCAGGGCTTGTGTCAGGTTTTTATGGTATATTCAGGAACTTGTGAGCAGAAACAGAACTGATCTGAATAAGGACAAATTTAGCTTCTTGTCGACTGTGGTGTGATGTTCATCATGTGCCATTCAGCTGCTCTGGGAATATGGCAGGACCCTTGGAAGGAGTGTGGGACAGATTGACACAGCCCATCTAGTTTTTGCTTCTTTCTTCATTAAAATATCTGTTCTGCTGCAGCAATTACAAGGTGAGGATCTTTAGATTAATGTATGCCTCTTTTTTTTTTTTTTTTTTTAAGATGCAGGCTGCTTTTCTTAGGCTGCTTGAGGTCATTTTAAATTGTCTGTAGATGCTGTCAGTTCTGCTTATTTACAGTAGGAGGATAAACAAAATACTTTGTTGTTTTGGATGCTAAGAATTTTGGGTTGTCTTATATATAACTTGCTTTTCAGTGTGGTCATGGTTAGCATCATTTCTTGTGTGGAGAACGAATGCAATTTCCAAATCTACGTACATAGGTGAATACAGTACACAGCCAGAGCAACATGAAACCTGAGTGTTGTGCTGTCATCCCTGCTGGGCTCATACTGCTCTTTCTCTTGAGTCAGCCCTGCAAGGAAGGGTAATGATGGACAGCAGCCTGGGAAACCCTCTTTTTCCACCCCCTAAAGCCAAGTTGTACTAGCTAAACCCAGAAGAGTCTTGAGAGGAGACTGTACTGCCCGTTTTGGTAGAAAAAGGTGATGCTTTGCAGAAATAAAATGTTGTTTTATTTAAAACACAGTAAATTCTGAAGGGAGTAATGCTGAGGTTTTTCCCTGAGGAGAAGCTATGTTGAATGGTGCAGCTTTAGTTCATTCCATGTCATTTCACAGCTTTCCAGGCCAGATGTAAAGACACTTTTCATAATTTGTTTGTTTCGTGTGTCCTGTTGATACAGGCAAATGCCAGTATTGGTGGTGCTGGGTTCCAGTCAGCTGATGGAGGTCAAGAAGGGCTGAAATAATATCTTGTTGGAGTTTAGTTGTCTATTGAAAGCTAAAACATCCCATGAAACCCTGTTGGTTTTGCTTGCTATAGCCCTGCCTAGAAATACAAATCTGTTTTCTCCAGAACCAGATGTCTGGATGATCTATGGCATGTTTTGTGGGCTGCTGGGGATTTTCAGTTTGCAGTTCCTTATTGCCTGGACTTTCTGAGCGTGGAGTTGCTCTGAGGCAGACCTGCAGCTGAAACGCTCCCACACAGAAGACAGAGATGCTCACAGGGAAGTGGATTTTTCAGGTTGGTTTGTTTTTTTTAGCAGTGGGTATTCCAATTTGCAATAGGCCATTGAAAACTTTGAAGTACATTTGTCATGGCATACTTGAGCTGGTATATAAGGGAATGTTTCCTTAGGTCATGTAATTTTCCTGTGTCTGCATCTGTGTTACAAAGAGAAGCCTCTTCTCACAGCTTTTTATGAGAAAATAATTTGCTAGTACAACTGCAAGATGCAGCATGAAGAGCAGGAAACAAGATTTTAATGAGGTGCATAAATTCTCCTCAGCACTTTTCTTCTGAGAGGAGCCATAGTGAATGATGCATGAAGCTTTTTAATGCCTTTAAAATATAATAGAAAAGGTGTCTCCCTAAAGTTATGTGGGAATGCTACAATGACGTTATTTTCCATGAGGTGGAGGGCAGTGAAGTGCGGAAGAGTTCTCCACAGAGTGCAAGGTGTCACCCTAAGGCCTGCGTTTGCTGCTGGCTGGTTGGGAGTGCAGAGGCTGATTTGCTTACCTGGCATGACAAAAGAGTTACTGTAGAGATGCATGAGCCTCAAAAAAAAGAGAAAGTACTTGTTCTGTTTAGTCTTGAACACAGCGTGGAGATTTTTTTTTTTTTCCTGTGTTGCAGTGGAAACGGTACTGGCTATTTTATGTTTTGCAATTTTGGCTGCTGCAGCAGCTCATCTGTGTCCATGATAAAAAAGAGAAGAGAGGTGGACTGGCTGTGGCAATTATCACTCCCAAATGAGGTGTTACCGTAGTAGATTAAAACTGAGCTGCCCCTCCAGCAGTGAGAAACAGAGTTTTGTGGGGAACAGACAAGAGCTGCTGCATGTGCTAGGAGAAGATTTTCCACAGTTGCCTATTCATAGACAATTCAGGGAAGAGAGGTTGAGTTCTAGATCAGTACAGAATCAAGCAGCTGTGGAAAGTGGTGGGCTACAAGAATTTTTTCTTGTAGCCCATCTTCCCTCCCAGCTGTGGTGGCTGCTGTGTGCAAAGCCAGCCCCCAGTTCAGCTCTTTTGCTGCTGAGCTGCAGAAGTTGTTGATCACCTTATTGAACTGCATGGCTTTTTAAAAAGTGCATTTCTTTTGCTGCTTTATTCTTTTATAGGAAGGGGGAGGTGGCAAATGGGGAGAAAGAGCAGATGTGTGGGCACAAAACTGCGTTTGAGAAGTTGCTCTGTTCCTGTTAATGCTTCAGAATTGTCAAGCTGAGGTATCTAGGCACACTTGATTAGGCAACCTTCGTCACAAATGCTTCAGGAAGATGTTTGTCTTCTGGATTAGTTTAGGCTTAGCTATTGTTTTTAGAATTGTCGTTTTCAGTTGTTCTGAGTGTTTATTGTACTAGCACCCTAAAGTTTTCCTTTACTGTTTTTTTTGCAATGTTACCATCAGGTTAAGAGAAAATAATGTCCCTGCTGTAATTTTTAGAGAAAGTTCAACAAGCAAATTGTTAATGGTTAACCTCAGAGACGACAGTAAAACTCATTTTCAGAACTGCAAAGACTGTGGTTTTCATTTTTGTACTTGCAAATAAAAAAAAAGAGCAACAAAAACTAACAACAAAAACTCATCAAAGACTAAGAAACAACAAAAACACCTCTATCACCAGTTCAACCAAAACACGAGTAAGAAGTATTTTAAAAAGAAACAAAAGAGGAAACTCTCGAGCATATGGTAGTATTTTTATTCCATACATCTTTGCTTCTTAGAATGCCATATAGTGTATAAGCTGTAAGCAGCGAGTGATGTATTCAGCGGGGTATGATCAGCTCCTTCATGGCACGGTGTTTAGCAGGTGGTGTGTGCATGTGAGGTGTGTGATAAGCTCCAGTGCACGTGCCTCCTCCCTCAGCTGAGCTGTGGGCACTTCGTTTTGAAATACAGGTGTCTGCTTGCATCTGAAATGGAAAGGAATTATTAAAATGTGGAGCAGTAAAGGGATATTTACATCTCTGGAGAATTGGAGACGTGATAAGAAATTGCTTTTGGGTTTTTTGTTCTTCTGCAGTTTGTAAGGTTTTGCTTAAAAAGATATTACTGGGATAATTAATCTTTTCAAGCACAGCTCAGAAACTCTCCCTCGTAACTGGTATGCAGCTATTTCTCAATACTTCTCTCCCCCCTGTAGGCTGTTTTGGAAAAATCATCCTAATCTGAAGGCAGGGAATATAGTGGCAGTTTAGAAGTGCTTTGGTGACATGCTTCTCTTTTCCCTGTCCCCACAGCCCTCGGCAGAACAAGCTGTTCTAGGAAAAGTTGTTTTCCTGATGTCAGTAAACCTGCTGAGAACAGGCTGTCAGTCTAGAGACCTATTTCTTCATAGCTTTACTAAAATAACACGTGCTAACAGGAAGAGAGCCTGGTCTGCCCCTCTGTGCTGCAGAGCAGGGAGCTTTGCTTGGATTTTTAAAAGACTCCCTTAGAATTGCCACTGCCTGAAAGCTGCCATATCTGTCTGTCTGTCACTGCAGGCCTTTTTTACTGTGAAAAGTGCTGGCATTGCTAAAAGGCAACAAATACACTGCAGAGGTGAGATAACTGTGTTGGCCCAAGTGTGAGCTGCATGATACTGGTGAAGAAGGCTGCTTTTTCTGGCATATGGCTTCTGGGAGGGTGGCTATGGCATGGTGGGTGCAAGCTGTGTTGGCCAAAGAGCTCTTTTGGACCACTGTGTCTCCCTTCTTTTCTGAGACCCTGCAGCTCCCTTGCAGCAGAGTGGTCAGCTTAATCCAGCAGTTAACTTTTAATTGGTCATTGGTTTGATTTTTGGGTTTCTGATTTAATGCATGATATTCTCTAACTTTCATTCTGGAAGCAAGATGAACAAGTGCCTTAATATTTAAAGGGAATGTGATCACTTTGCCGAGGTTTTGGAACACTGTAGATGATCTTTATCTGTTTGCAAACCCCTATCCATTTTACATGGACTGGCTTCAGCAAACTAATAATAGGCTCTCTTTACTTAGCTGTGTTTGTGGTCCTCCTTAGAGGGAGTGCCTGGTTCTGTATAATGCACTACAGGGATAAAAAACCTACTAGTCTTAGACCATAAGAAAATTCTCTGTAACCACCCATACTGGGGAGAGAGAAAAATAGGTAAAATCATGTGCTGTTTGAGAAGGCTTTTAGTAATAATGAGATCTATTATTTGGAGACCTGGGGTACTTCTGCCATTGCAGAAGTTGACTTGTACAATGAGGAATTGAGAACAATAGACCTAAATAACTTCCTAAATTGGCTGGAAAAATTCAGTAACTCAGTGTTTTACATATGAAAAAAGGTTTGGTCATCTAATGAATTGTGGCACAAAGCTTTCCCTTGCAGTTCTCTATTTATTTGTAATGAAAATGAAGTGTTTAGCCAAGGATGGAAGAAGTAAAAATATTCTCAGCTTCAGTCTAGAATTTCCCTCTGAAGATACCTTTAACTTTTTGCTGTTGTTCCCTCCTCCTTCCAAACCAGTTCCAAACTCTTAGTGGGCAGGTGGGATTCAGCCTTGGTTTTGGTTCCAAGTGAGCCAACCCCAAAGTGGAGTTTCTGTACCTACCTGAGCATGTCACTGATGAGTATTGCTGTTGTTTGGTGCCATGGTGCACTGACAGTGCAGCTCTGCACAAGTAGGACCACAGTGGAGTAAAACAGATGGATGAAATTGCCAGTCTGCAGAAATTGATAACACTAAAACTTGGCTCCCAAGCCAGCTCTTCCATTACTTAAACATGTGAATCAGTCTGGTTCTTAATGATTTGGAAAGGGTGTTTTCTTTCCAAGTCAGTTAAGTAAACTGGATGAACTGACTGACAGTAAATAGGTTTCTTTCATTACACATCCCTTTTTCTTGCATGTTTGGAGGGACAGACAGAATTTATGTGCAGGGAACCTATTGCTGTTTCTTCCTCTTGCAATACAGACAGCTGGTGTAGTGTAGCACTGTGTTTCACAGCCAGAACCTCCTTTCTGTAGTTCTTGAATAAATGAAAGCAGTTTGTAATTATTGCACAATCTGGTAATTGCAACCAAAACCTTCTTGGGATCTGGTTTGGCAACTGTATTGGTGTGTGTTGATGTTGTTTTGCTATTTGAACAACTTGTGAGAGAATTTATTGTGAAAACTGAGAAACTCTGCATATTAAACAAACCGTACCAAAACACAAATCGAAGAAGACTATAACCGTACACACACACAACCCCCCCATCCTGTAATGCTTGTAAAGCCAGATGCAGTCTGGGTTAATTTTTAAATCTAATGAACATTTAGTTGACATTCTGTCCTTTAGGCTGAACATTGGCCAAATACAGTGGTTTCAGTTCTTAGCTAGAACTGACTTTGGTATCTGTGCTGTACTTAGTTATAAAGAGACACGTATGGAGCTCATGATGTCTCAGCCAAGAATCCTGTGTTCAGTAAGGTTTCCACTCAGCTCCCTTAACAGTGCTTATTCCTGTAACTTTCTGATTTGGCCATCATTTGTGCTAGTCAAAACAGTAGAAAATAGGAGAAAAGGTCCTATTTTCAACTACAGCAGGAGGTAACATCTGAATAATGTTTGAAAATATTCCCCCTGTTCCCATGAAAAAGTCTGATTGATAGAAATGCCAAATAAAAGAAGGTATTGTAGAAGAAAACTCTCTTCTGTGTCCCAACCCCATCTTCTGGGTAATTTCTTCTTCACTTCCCTGTTCCTTTGTTCATCGATTAAATATCAAGTTAATGGTTTCCTTTTGTAAAAATTGCTTCCTTGAAAATGGGCCATCTCCTCCCTTGCAGCCTAATGATGGAAAAGTACAGATGATATTGATATAAGCTGTGTTTACTTTAATGTAACAACTTGAAAGGCTGTTTGTGTACGGTAATCTGCCAAGTGAATAATGGTTTGGTTTTACTTGTTCAATATTTCTTTCTTTCCTCTAGAGAGGGGGAGGTCTGAACAACCAGTAGCAGTTGCTGAGGTTAATAAGATGCATTTAAAAGGTCTTTAATTAAGCCATGCAGTTTTCTTAGAAGGCTCTTGAACTGTTCTTTCACCCCTTCCTCTTCTGTTTCACGTGGGTGAGTGCAAATAAGATGGGAGTGCAAGGGAGGTGCAGGCACTGACTAGATACAGATCTAGGATCCTGCTTACACTCAGCAGAGTCTCAATGGAAAGTAGGAAACCAGAGGAGGATTGAAATGGTTTGTGTGAGTTCAGCTGGCCAAGGCTGTGCTGAAAGCTGAGGCAGTGGTGAGAATTGACAGGCCAGGGCTCAGCAGGGTGAACACACAAGGTGTTGTTACAGCTGCTGCTCCAAATTTTATTGGTTCCTCTGGGTTTTTCTATGCTGTCCTCATTTGGGGCCAAATCATATCCTTCAGCTTGTATGCTGGGTTCCAGCTGGTCTACCCCTTCCATATCTATTGAGAAACTTAAACTGTGAATTATAAGGCAATGTTGTACTTTAGTGAAAAGAGGAATTTATGCCAGTATCTAATTTCCTAGTTTCCTTTGGCTTTTAAGTTTTCAAGTCCACTTCAAAAGGGTGTTCCTGGTAAAGAGCTCTGCCTGAGCTTGTGCTCAAAAAGAATTCTTGACCTGGAGCTTTTACCCAGAGAATGGGTTTTGCATGTGTATAAGCAAGTGCTCAAAATGGATTCCTGATTCACAGCTTGAAACTGAGGAATGACAGAAAAAGAGATGTAGAAAAGGGAGGGATATTAACCTTACAATTTACTGTGTTCTTTTTCTGTTGTATGCATTACTGCAAGCACCACATTTCTAAGCAGGGCTGTTAAGTTAAAAAAGGGGGAGTTAAGGCACAATTTGCTAGTTGGGAAGGATTATAAGAGCTGTTCTGAGGATTAGTGGAAGGTTCAAGAAGAATAGAAAAATGCATAAATAGTGAGACTCTTCCCTTACTCCCTTTTTTCAAGTGGCTTCCAGAAATACTTATGGCAAGTTTTGCTGTGCGGAATTTTACTCTTTTGCAGCCTGTGTTCAGTCACTGTGGTAACCAAGAAATTGGGCAAGATGGAAAAGTTACTGAATGTGTTAATAAGTGTGTGTGGAGAATGTTATCCCATGGTTCCAAATTACTATGATCAACTTGCATTTTCTTGAAAATACCTAGCTTTCTACAGATGGCTTGGCTGGATGTTACCTGGGTTATATGAGGTGTTAGTTGCTGTTGGGGGTGTTATTCATTCTGTTTGTGGATGTTTCATTAATGAATTTCAGGGCCAGCGAGAGAGTAAGAGAGATGAAGCAATCCTGAGTCAGTGCATCTCTGTGATGATGCGGGAAGCTGTCTGCTTGGACACAGGTTGTTCAAGGGGCTTTCTGTGCTTGGCACTGAGTGTAGCTCTGGGCAGACAGTCAGGGAATGAGGAAAAGTCCAGCAGCCTGCATGTGAGAATGTAAAACCTTCTCCAGGGGCTTGGTGCAGTGGTTCCTGTAGGGCATCTGCTCTGTCCCTTGGTGAGCAAAGCACAGACCTCCTGCCTCATCCTGAGGGCGGGGAGCAGCTGTTGTTGGGAACATGCGTGGGAGGGCAGGGATGAGGAACCCGGGGGAGAGGCAGTGCTGATTCATTCTCCTTCCAAGTCTGTTGCCACCATGGTGTTGAGGACAGGAACTCATTGGCTGTTGCCATGAAAATACTCCTAAGGGCAGAGGCTTGGAAGGGCCATATCAGAGAAGGTGATGTATTCCCAGGAAGGTGTCCTGAGACACCACTGAGTGGACAGAATGCTGGATGTGCCTGGTGAAACTCCTCGCTTGTATTTCTGTGGCACTTTGGTGTGATTTTTCCAGCCTTGGTCACAAGCTTGGTGTGAAATCACCTCAGTCGTTGCTTACCCTGGGCAGATGTGACTTCTTTGGCTGGCAGGTTTTGCTCCTTGAAGAGGTGGTCAGTTTTTATGGAAGTAGAACTTCCTTGACAATTTTTGCTCTGCTCTTAGAGGCACAAGAAATGATGCTGTGTTTACAGAGGCATGCACCCGCTCACAGGTGTCCGGCCAGTGACTCTTCCCCAGTTCCACCCAAACTCTTGGCAGTTCCACCCAAACTCTTGGCAGCAGTCACTCCCCCGATTGCTTATGCCACACTGGCCCATCTGCAGTCGTGCTGCCCATCCTGTCCCTGGTTTTGGGATCCTGCCTAAGAGGAGGGTCTCTGTGGACCCATGAGCACCTCCTGCCCGTCCTGGGCTGCTTCACCGGGCTCTGCCTGACAGGCGTCAGCTCATGAGGCTCCTGCTGCTGCATGAAGTTGTTTGCTCAATTGTTTAACAAAGTGCTTTTAATGGAAACATAAAACCGGATAGAAATACAAAGCCTAATGGAATAATCTCTTAATTGCAATGCTGTAAATGACTATTCAGCACATGATTACTGTACTTCCAGGGGGAACAGTGAGGAGGAAAGAATATTGAATGAAAGACACTAAACACTTCAGCTGCAAAGAACGATGATTTATGGCCAATCTGAGCATCGGGCTAAGCAGGGCAAATAAACTGACAATAGTAAGTGCTTTTGGAGGTAGAAATTGCCTCATTCAGAGTATTCACTATGTGCAACATGTAAATTCTACCAGGATAAAAGCACAAAGAGTGATTAATTAATAGTGGCGAAATACTCGTGCATGCGGTGTCCTTAGGCAACCCAGAAAAAGTATTAATCAGCACATTGCCCAATTATTGGCAGATAACTCCTGGTATGTAGTAGTTTGCTATTTCAGCTAGAAAATGCATTGTTCTTCTGCCTCCCTGCAAAAATCATGGGGTTGCTGTGTTACATGGTTCACAAAAAATACCTCATGTTTTTAGGCAGTCAAGGAGATGTGCTCAGAGGCACATTGACATTATCATTATCATGTCAATGATAATGCCTTTCAAGATACATTAGTCCTTAGAGAAACTGTGTCCATCCTTCAGATATCTCACCTCTGAACTGCCTCATGGTTAGGCAGCAGCAGGTGAAACAACTATTAGCCGGGTATTGAGCTGGCTGTTGATTTGGTGTAAAGCTGTGTACTTTCCAGAATAGGGCATGGTTAGCAGGGAACATGTTCTCCAGGAGCACTCAGGTGCTGCTCAGGGAGGCAAGGTAAGTGCTTTGGAATCGGCCTTGCCGATTCCCAGCAGCACTACCCTTTCCCAAGACGTAGTTCCTGGATTCCCAGTGCTGCCTTAGGCAAGGATGCCTGACTTCACCTGCCCTGCAGAAGCCCCTGCTCAAGCCTTTCTTGGCACGTCTGGGCCATGCCCGGTGCCTGCTGGGCTCTGCCAGGTGCACACAGATGCAGACCCAGCATCAAGCTTGCAGCAGGCAGCTCAGAGATTTCCAGTGTTTGCAGTGGCCTCGGCATTGCCAAAGCCGTGCTGCTGTCCCGTGGGAACGGGAGCTGGCTGTTGCTTTTGGTGCGAGCCAGAGGGTGATGTTCCCACTGCCTGCACGCAAGTGTGCCTAATGATGGTGGAGCTGAGCACTTGCCGGTTTCTCAGCCTGCTTCCAGGACCAAGGGAAAACAGATGCTTTTTAAACAAAGGTGCAGATGATGTGGTGAAAATGTGGCTTGTGTTTGTTTTGGGTTGGGTTTTTTTTTTTTTTTTTGATTGTTGTTTTGGTTTGGTTGTTTTGTTTTGTTTTTTGTTTTAAATTGGAAAATCAGAAATATGTTGAATAATTGTGTACAGAATTGAAGTGGGAAAGTATTTGTATCCAGTTTATTGTTATTCTTTAAAGGGACAGCTTTTTGTAGTTGCTAAAAGTAACAGCTTATGTAAATATTCTTAAAAAGCAGGAAAAAGGAAAGATAAGATACTTCAGAGTGTATTTTGGAGGGGTATATGCTTTGCAGTGTGCATTAGGCATGCATCAGTACCTGCCTAATGCACCCTGTCATGGATTATTGCTCTTGCTTAGATTGAACACTTGCCAAGTTCTTTCAGAATGACAATGAGATGCTTTGTTCAGGCTGATGATTCGATTGCAGTTTGAAACCAGCACAGAGAGGTAGTCGGCTACAGAGCATGTGCACCTCTTAATAAAATGGAAAACCAGATACAAACCATAGGAAAGTTAGCAAGCCCGTCTGTGTATAGATGGAAAAAATTAGAAAATACTTCTGGAATAATTAGAATCTTGCAGAGAATGCAGGAAAGGTTTTTAAATAGGCTTTTCAGCATATAAACAGATCTTTTCAACAAACATTGCTAATCTCGTTACGCTTCTATGTAGTCCTTGCTATGCAGATAAGACTTGTCCAACCTGTTACTTGGTACATGCTGTTATGTAAGTGAAAGACTCACAAGGATAGGAAACCTTTCTTTCATGCATGATGTGTTTGCTGCTAATTTCTATGAAAGTATAAAAGAATTCATCTCTTTCATATTTTTAAACTGTTCTTAATCTCAATTTAGTTACAGTACTGTTACAGTTACTGTTATTAGCATGTTAGATTTGATTTACTAAGTTGTTTGGGGAGGATTTGCAGTAAGAATGTTTCACAAGAAATGTTATGAAGTTGCTCTTGTGTTTAATAGGTTGCAGGGAATTAAAGATTCAGGAGGCAGAGTAGCACATATCCATATTTCTGAGACAGTTTCAAATGCTCATATTTGCAGGTTTTACTTTTGATATGCCTCACAGCAAATTAAACCACTGATAGCATTTGATGTGGAGTTAATTCTTTGAACAGCTTCAGGTTTGCAGTCGGGTAAGGAGCAAATTCTCAGGCTGATGTTACATTTTACACACTGGTCTTTGAGCTGCATTGAGCTGTCAGCTCCAGGGGCCTGTGTTGGCCCTCAGCTGGGATGGTCACAGAGGGAAGAAAGGTGGACCCTTCAGACTGTGCAGAAAATCTGAGGTGAAAAGCTCTTGGGCTCTGCAGAGGTCTCACTGCCAGCCCTTTCAAGCTGTCTGTTAGCATTTATAACAAGCTGGATGAAGTCAGGTCTTTAAAAAATGGGGGTTTGGGGATGGCTGAAGGGAACAAAGCTAACCTGTGCTGCGTGGGAAGTGAGACTGTGGCAATATGTGTATGTTGTGGGACCTGTGGACCACATGGCAGAGTGACTGATGGAATAGGAGCTGCTTGTCAGAGCATGGACAAGGTCATGCTGAGCTCCCCAGCAGGCTCCTGGGGAAAAACCAGTGACATATTCACTTGGCCAGATGTGCAGGGATGGTAGCTGTGAGGAGAAGTAGCTGTGTGAGAAGGGATTTAAAATGCACACCCATGAAGCAGCTGCTCACTAAACATTTTGGGTTTTCTTCTACGAACTGTGTATCTGGTTGAAATTCTTTTTTTACTGTGGTGGAGAACAGTAATATTGGGGGTTTTTAAGTGGCATTTGGGAAATTCTGTAAAATCAATGAACAAAAGGCATGTCCACTTGAATAATTTTAATGTAGTCCTAAAATAGAAAATTTACTGCATTTGCCTTCCTGCACATGCAGTAAGCATTTCAGTATCCTCTCAAAGAACTAAAGTAGTAAAATAGATTCTAAGACTTGAATCTTTGATTTAACTTGAAAAATTATTTCTCATAAAAAATTAAACATTATTTTTCTGAAATTTAACAGCTGATATCACCTGGATTGTTATTTTTCTTTTTTTACATTGCTGTAATTTGCTTTTTATCTTAAGGCCTTTTAACTGAGAGTTCTTTCAAAGCTTTATAATTTTTATGAGGATGTTGGAGAAACTGTAACTGGGTTGGAGGGGACCATTGGGCTTTGCTTGACTGAGTACTTCTGTGCTACATGAGGAATAAAATATTTGGATATTGGGTGGGAAGAAACAGTAGGTCTAAGCAAGCATGGTTTAATTTCCTGTAACCACTAAGGTGGAAATGTGTGTGAACCAAAATGTTGCAATTGTGTGAAAAAATGAATTACAATAGATCTGGGAAATTAATATTAAACGGTAAAAGTACTTTTTCTTGATCCCTTAGTTATTTGGTTCCTTTTCAAATAGTACTAGTTTGCAACAGCCTTTTTACCTAATCTGTCATGATTTGCCAGTAAAGGACATTGTTTTAGAGCATACTTTAAAGAAATAGAAGCCTGATTTCATTTTTACATTCTGCTTTTTGTGCATTACTAGTGCAAACACACAGTACTCTTGCTGCCTTTAAACCTATTGATTTTACTGAACAGCAAGAACAGTAAAAAAGGTATTTCAAGGCAAAAGCAAATTAACAGGTAGGATAGGTTTTATATAAGGTAGAATGTAGTCTGTACCCTATGCATTTTCCCAGGCAAGCCTACAACAGTTCATCCCAGGTGCTGGATTTCTGCCATTGAGATGAGGAATTCAGAGGCAGATGGGTAGAGTGGGAGATTTCATGCACCACTTCACTGAAGAAAGCCTTCAGACTGCTTGGGCAGCAGCTGATAACCACTTCTGACTATTCAAGTATGCCTTGTCAGCATAAGGGACACTGATATTTTGCTAGTGGTGGGTGAGTTAATAAAATATCACCATCCTGCCTCTTTGTTTCCACTGGGAAACACCTTCTCCCCGTGCTGGGCAGTTGTGCACACATGTACATGCTCTGAAAGGATTGCTGCTCACCACGTGGTGGTTAACCTGCTCCTGTGTTCATGCAGCTGATTTTAAGAGCCCTGCCAGAAAGATTTGGCTAAGAGATAAAGCTGAAGCCAGGCACTGAAGTGCAGAGTGCTGGAGGATCTGGCCAGGCTTAACAAAATTTAAGATTTGGCACTCTTCCACTGATTTTATTCCAGTCACATAATTTTCCTGAGCTGGGGTTTGTAAGACAATGAGTTAAATTTGTTTACATGTCTCAGGCTGACTTAAACAATCAGGAGAAATGCATGATGTTTTTTATTGTAAGTGACATGTAGACAATCAAAAGGAATAAACACTGTAGGAGGGAGTAATGCTGCAGGGCAGTCCATTTCCAAGTAGTGAGAGGTGTTCCAGGTGCTGTTAATCCTGGTGGAGAGCAAACGTGTCAAGCTGAGTCTGTAATGGGTCTACTCACCTTAATTTTTCTTGCTGCCTCCCTACTACCTGAACACTGGCTTAATCCGAATTGCCACTGTGCTGCTCTGACACTGCCACGTGGGAGTTCAAGTCTACATGCTCAGTTCATGGCAGTTGCCGAGTGCTTTGCCTCCGTTTTCATTAAGGGGAAAAATCCAGCTCTCAGCAAGCTCCAGGTGCTGCAGAGGCAGGGAAGGTGCCTCTGGAACAGTTGCTGCAACAGCGGCTGGGGCACAGGGCTGGTGACCCTGATGTGCCAGCGTCCCTGTGCTTGCCCTGTGGCAAGTCGGGAATAATGCCAGGTTGCATTTTGTGGATGAGAGACTCTGTGACTGCATCTGACTTTTAAATCCATAAAAATGGGAAAAGGTCACTTCTGAGAAAATCGTGGGTGAGTCAAAGTCCCCTCTCGGTCGGAGCAGGATCTGCTCAGCAGGGAATGCTGATTCTCCATGGAAGCGGATTCTCAGACAAAGCCAGGATGTAGCACGCTGTCAGAGGGATCTGGGTGTACCAGCTGAGCCTGACCAGATTGGCCCTGGGTCTGAGAGCTCTCTGTGCGAGGAGGCACTTGGGGCTGTGTGAAAATGTTTGCTCAGCTGTGCAACAGAGCAGTGTAGATGAGTTAGAGGCAAGCTGATGCTTCCCATTTTGATACAGAGAGTGAAGTTTAGAAAAACTTATTTTTCACTGTCATCTCTGCAAAATAAACCCATTGGGGCAACTGTCTTATCTGTATCCTGACAAAGGTAATTTTTTGATCCTTGCTGATGAGGTGAGAGGAGACATGGATGGGCTCTTCTTGCCTGTAAATGCTGCTCACATGGAAGTTCAGTCTTGTCACGGTTGGCTCGCCGCAATCAAGGCTGCCTGGTGTGCAGCTATGAGAGGGCTCTTAAAATCCGGGGAACTCGTCCTAGACTTAGGTCCCATCCGAGGCTGCGCTTCTAGAGCTGCTCCATCAGCTTCAGCCTAGGCGCCAGCGGCTTTGATTCTTTCTTGCATACCCGATCACTGAAAAAGTACTTGAGTTGCCGATCTTTACTCACCTACCCACAAAGACACGCATGCCTTCAGGGCTGAATGGCAGTCAGACCACTCACGTGGCTTGGGGAAATCCTGGGATGTGTGCCTGAGACTGCCGCCTACAGAACGCCTTACAGAGGCGAAGTGGTCAGGATTTTTCATTGCACATACCCGGTGATTTAAATTTTTCACATTTCCTGCTTTGCCTGCCACATCCAGAACAAACAAAGCCTTAAATTCATCAACTCCTTGTCTGCTTTCCTTGTAATTACACTTCACACAATCACACCTTCTTAAAAGCCCTTCTAGTATATTTGCATTTAAATGGAGAATGACAGCTTTCGTGTTCCCCGTCTAACTTATAATTAACACCTTTTCTGACTGTTCTATTAACGTCACCTACATGGGGAGAGGCTGAAAGCCTGGGTTACTTTAGAGATTTCATTTCTGCAGCATCACAAGTGCAGATGCTGCTTCTTGGTTTGTTCAGGTCTTCAGCTATGGCACCATAGTTACGTGCTCTATAATTGTCACGTTTTTCCAGATTTCCCAAGTTGCCGTTGTACGTGGCAGTTTATGACTAAATAATAGATTTTAAACATTTCAGGGTGCGAGGGAAAATCCAAGTCATAAACTTCTCACTTGTTTGCCTTTCTTGAGTAGGCACAAAAAAAGTTGTTGCTGTCAGTTATTTGCATCTTTTGACAAATCTTTTTCCTCTTTTGAGACTTCAGTGGTTCATGGACCTCAGGCTGAGAAATCTTGGGGTGTGTTTTTAAGTGCATAGCCATTTGCACTGGGGTTTAGGCTCAGTCGATGAAGGATCTGTCATGTTTGAAGAACATCTGAGAGTTCCCAGTTCCTGCAAAGTCGCTGGGCGCTGCAGGGGCTCAGTTCTTAGGAAAAGATCAGGCTTACTCCTGGGAACTGCTTGATGATCAAAGGCCTATTGATGCTGAAAGGAAGCAAAAGCCTTTTAATGGCTGAGTAATGAATATAATTTTAAACTTGGCAACAGTGGGAGGAAACAAATAAGTAAGAATTTGAACCCAAAGATTACTATAGGAGAGGCTGAGTGAGAAGATGATTAATGTTACAAAAGTAGACATTGTTGTTTTGGTTTTTTTTTTCTGGCAAAAGCCAACTTAGCTTCTACTTAAGCAAAGTGGCAGTTCCCTTCTGCCTATTACAACATCCCAGCCTTCTCTGCTTCAGTTTTTTTTGGTGTCACCTAGAGGGCTCTGTATTTAAAACATAAAAAGAGATGTATTCAGGATAATTTTTCCATATGCTTTGAAGGAAAGGTTGCAGCAATGCTGCATTTTCTTGGAACTTTTTTTTTTGTTCAAAAATATTTGACAGGAGGTTTCTTACAGTCATTGTAGATAAATAGGTGGGCTGTGAGGCCTTGATCTCTTGCTCAGTGGGTCTGATGCCCCTGTCATATAGCCAGCAAACAGGGCTGAATAGATGTGATGAGTTGGAGGAGCTAGAGGAAGCAAAATCTTGAAAAGCTAATTCCCATTCATATCACTTCAGTGTGAAGATATGTATTTTTGGGAAGCATGTACCAAAGCTGATTGATGATGATGATGCAGAAAATTATTGACTAACTGTACCATCTGTTGTGCTTCTGCCCTGTCTTCTTCTCTTCCCACTTGTGTATGTTCAAACCGTGTATTTTCTGAGAAATAGTGTTTGATGTGAAACAGAACTTAAAAGATTCAGAAAGTCACAACTTGTTGATGTCTCCATAAAGGAAAGGAAGCAAAGGTTGGGACAGGGGGTTTTTGATGCTGTTTGGTATTAACTGTAGTGTTGTCCTTCCGTCTCCTTTTGTTGCAGTCACTGTCAGGCTGCTTAGGTTATACCAGTGTGAGAGCTGAGCACAGCTGTGATGCTCAGGAGCTTTCTGTGCCATGCCTTTATCCACTTTTCTTTTCAAGCTGATGGGCTGATGAATGAAACTGCATGTTTAATCTTGGCAGATGTGATCTCAGCTCTATAAATTGTGGCAATTCTTCTGTGGAGATTTTAATAGGAACTGAGCTGGGGTGCTGCAGCAAGGCTGTTGTGATGCATCCTTGTGATCTCTGTTTAATTGTTTTTGGGGATGATGTGTCTTACCTTAAGCAAAAATACGTTTCCCAATCACGATCAGCAGTTTCTCACATTAAAAAAAGAATCAATTTTAATGACAAAACAGCTTCAATAAATTTGTGTTTTCCTGCAGTTGTACTAAAATGAAATGTTGTGTCTCAGTGTTTCAGAGGAAGAGGTTCTGCGTGTTGAGAGGGAAGTGATTATTTTCTGTGTGTTTGCCTTTTAGCCTTTTCCCCCCTCCCTTCCTTGCTGCTGGATAATTCCTTTTGGGAGCCAGCATTAGATCTTATAACAATTAAAGCAGATTTTTATTTTAATTTCATTTTCAATTGGAGAACACACGGGACAGAAGAGGCAGAATTTCTTCCTGCACCAGTCTATTTTTTGAAAATGTTGTCATGGTCTGGATTGTCACATATCAGCATTTGAACCTATGTAGTAAGGGTTGGCATGTCACTGAGAGCAGCTTCAGAGCACGTTGGTATTTTATGGCTTCTGTTACAGACCCAAGTCTGGATGATGTTGCGAGTCAGGGTGTGTGCTTTGCTGAACTTCCTGAACCAAATCCCTTATTATGGGAGCCAGTGCAGTGCCTTCACCTTGGGCTGCTTTGAGCTTTGCAGAATTCTACTGTTTCAGTCTGTATCAAAGCACTATTTGGGTTTTTTTTTTGGGGGGGGGGGGGTGAGAGTGATTTGTGCATGTATCCCTCAACTCCCAGGTTCCCATGTGCTTGATGTGTTGGTGCCAAGCCTTGAGGTCCAATTTCCCAAAGCATTTCTGCAGACCAGTAAGGAAGAGCTTGGGGGTAGTTTTGAGTTTTTTCTTGAGTTCTCATGCTAGGAAAATCTGAGTATCAAAGCTGCGAGTCTGAAGAGGTCCCTGAAGAGCAGGAGTTGGGGCTCTCCCTGCAGCTTTGGCAGTAGCGGGGTCGGGGCTGCGTGTGCGCGGGACGCCTTGCTGGAGCCTGGCAGACGGCGTCTCCGCATGGGTTTCCTTGCTGGCGCCTGGCAGGACATGGAGACCTCCTCTCCTCTTGGCACAGGGCCATGCAGGGCCTGAGCTGACCGTTGTTCTCAGAGGCTTTTTCTGCCTGACTTCCTGACACTTGACCTTAGGGAGCTGCCATGTGAGTTACAGCATAGCCTAGGTTTTCAAAAGGTTTTCATGACACCTATATGAGAAAACAGAATTGGAAGGGATTTTAGCTCTTGTCTTCAGGCAGTTTAAGGTCTTGTCTGAAGCTTAGAGAAGGGAAGGCTGCTGCTCTCAACTGCATTATTAAATTAGTAGCTACTTAGTGTTTTTTCCCCATATCCCTCTGCTTTTGAAACTGTAGCTCCTTCTGTTCAATGAAGTTGGAGGAAAAGTCACAATGAAAATTACATTGACTCGATTCAGACAGCAAGGCAGAGGGTGGACCGTGATCCTGAACAGCAAAGGGGAGGGGAATGACCCCTGGCCCGGCTGCAGGGGCAGTTGGCTGTGCATGGCCAGCAGCCTGGGCCACTGTACCCCGTGAGGGAATGAAGATTGAGCAGTGCTCGGTACTCCCGTGTATGTGTGAGCACCCATGTCCACTGGGAGGTTCCTGAGCAGGCACCTTTGTCTTCTCTTAAACCTTCAGGAACTGGCACTATGGCAAATAGATAGTGTCCCTGCCCTTCCCCTCTACCCCCCCTCCACACTCTTTAGAAAGAATTTATTGCTGGGAAGAGAGCTTGGGGTCAAGGAAGGTTCAGGGAAAGAAAAGGCCTTTAGAGGTATTACAGCTGCTGTCTTTGCAGCAAGCTGCACATAAGTTATTTTACATTTGGTGTCAGGGTACATATAGGAAACATAGCTACTTCTCATCATAAATATTATTGTTGTGAGAGACTCAAGTGGTTTAGGGTTTTCCTTTTGTTTGAACGTGATCAGAACCTCTGAGCAAAACAACTTGATTTGATTCAGTTTGGGTGCTTGCCAGCCTAGAAATAGAAGGGCATCTGTAATCCACATGGATGTAAGCACAGTATTTTAGTAAAAAGCAATTTTCAGGGTCATAATATATGGCCTGCCTTTTTGTGAAACACATTCACTTTAAAAAAAAATCATTTGCAAGCATACAATTTTAGATAGTAGATCTAGCCAATATTGCTTCTAGTTTGCCTTATAATTTTTCCTAAGTTTTTGTGTTTTGCAGTTGGTGTTTCCCACACCTGACTGCTTGAAGCTTTTCTGGCACACACAGTGCAACTGCCCAACTAACTGCTTATAGATAGGAAATTGCTGACATGCAAAATTACATCACATGCACAGGGGAAATGGTTCTATTATACAGTTTACTACAGAAGGATTCTATGTATTTACTGAAGCAGTGGTCTGTGATTCCTGCTTTCTTCTTTTTTCTTTTATGAACGTTTAAAATTGTTTGCAGGAGTAGGGTGCATAGCTATTACTGGACACTTCTGTTTTGCTATATTTGGAAAGAGTTTGACACTAGCAAAGTTAGAAACGATGCTAAACGTGCACAGTCTAACCCCTGAATATGTTTTTCTGCCTTAGTGGTACAAGTACATCCTTACTGCAGTTCCGTATATAGAAATTTGCCATCTGTCAGCATCATTTTCCAGAACTCCACTGAGTCAGGAAACCCCCTCTGCAGCAGTCAGACCTCTTGGTCAACTGCTACAGCAAAGCCAGTCCTCTGCCTCTCCTCTAGGGATGGTTAAACTTTCAGTAGGTGGCTACTGGTGTAGCATTTGGGAAGATGTCACTGCTGGGGAGGACAAGGCTCTTCCCTTGCAAAGTGGACACTTGAGAATTTGCAAGTATGAAGAGGAATATAGGAATTGTATGTGTACAGTAAACTGTGCAGCAGAGTAGAAATAGGGCAGGAGAGAGATGCCTGCATGCTGTCTATAAAGATTAGAGCAAGAGATTCCCTTGTTTTGCAGTAGAATTTCACAGGCAAGGTGTAGTTTAAAGGATCTGCTTTCTGTGAAGTCTTTCTGCTGCGTGTCTGACACAGGTTTATTGGTGCTTTGGTGTGGGGCTGGTGGAGTTGAGTGCATGCGGATGCGGTTGAGAAGGAACAGGGGGATTTGACCTGGTGTTTTCTGAGTTTGAGACCTTTCTAAATTTGTTTGCATGATTGTTTTAAATGCAACTACAAGGGTTTTCTGGTGAGCAGCTTTCAAGCCTGTTTATTGCCAAGTAGCCTTGCCTTGTTTATTGCCAAGTAGGCGAAGTTCATTCTTTGAAAGTGGCAACACCTTCAAAATAATTGATTCTTTTTTACTCCTGGGTGAAGAATTGGGGTAGAAGTCTGAAGAACAAGAATGTTAGTTTTTCACAGTTATTGTTGCAAATGGCTTTGCCAGCTGGTGTGCTTGTCACCCCCACTGACTGCTCCTCAATTTGTTTCACAATTAAATGGATGGATAGCTTTTTTCTGCTTCCCACTGTTCTTGAAGGACTGTATCAGGAGTAGAAATAACTGAGAAGGACGCATATACCTTGTGTGCCACAATATTGTGTTGTGCAGCAAATTCTTGATGTAACTGATTTGTCAGCTGTAACCATCCCAGGGATTTCAAAGTTATTTTTGTTCTGGATGCCATTATGTACAGAAACCAGGGTTTCTGTACAAAGTAGATACTTGTTTATAGCACTGGTGTACCATGTTAATCATCCTTCCTTTCTCTCCTTCCTAAAGCTTGTGTAATGAAGATAGAAACTTGCTGCGGATTCGAGAGAAAGAGAGACGGAGTCAGGAGGTTCTGGAAGACAAAAAACAATTCTCTGAGAAAACTCCCCTCTTTGCAGAACCCTACAAGGTAATGGTATGGCGAGGTGGTGGGGAAAGAGAGGAGGAAAGAGGATTTGGGGTGGAAGAGGAGAGCTGTGGCTCTACATAGGGTGTAGCAGACTTGAGTATGATAAATACAAACACAGCATCTTCCCATCTGTTTTAATTTAAATTCCTCGGAGTATGTGGTTGAATCTCTGTTGGTTGTGCAAGAGCAGTATGGACTTCAGGCTGGTCTCCTGTAGTTTGGGGGAGGGTGCTCAGGAGAAGCTTGGCTGCCTGTCTGCCTGCAGCTGTGGGTATAACAAATGAATCTGATGTTAGCACTCCAGGAGGCTGCAGGTGCACCAAGCTTGGCTTGGAGTAGCTGATAGTGGCTCAAGCAGTCCCATCTGCTTTGGAGAGATTTGCAGGATCAAGATGAGCTTGCCTAACTTCACTCATGGTGATGTGTGGTGATTAAGTTAAGATCCTGAAGAATGTCTCTTCCTGAGCTGGATCTCTTGGGGGGCTTTTGAAATGTCCACCTCTTTGTTCTTGTGTTGCAGACTAATAAAGGAGATGAATTGTCAAGCCGAATTCAGAACATGCTGGGCAATTATGAGGAGGTCAAGGAGTTCATGAGCAACAAATCTTGTCAAAACCTTATCGGGATTCCAAACAGCGTTACTCCTCAGTTTCCCCCTGGACAGCCTGACCGCCCATACTTCCCTGAGAAGGCCATCCGTACATTGCCATCTTCATTCCAGCACCTGACCCGCCGTCCACCCGTGGGACCCATGGTTGTACCCCCTCGTCCTCCAAGCCACTCCAGTCACTACCAAAAGGCACAGTCAGGAACAGAACCAGCTTCAGGTTTGCACAACAAGAGCCACAGCTTACCCAGCGCTCGGAGCCACGGTCAGGAGCACGGCCGTGGTGGCCAGGACGCTCAGGCAGGTTTTCCCCACAGCCACAATGGCAAGCCTGGGAGTGGGGAAGGTCGTGCTCATGGCCTGCAGGCTTCCCCTCTGGCGCTTTCCCCGTTCCTGCCATGTTTGTTGTCTTCTCCTGTGGCACCCCTGTCACCTCTACATTCCAGCCAGCATATCAATTCCAGGTCACAAAACAGCAGCAAAAGTCATGGGTCAACCTACAGTCAAACCAAATCATTACAGGACTTAGTGACAGGATCACAGGAGAAGGAAAGTCGGGACAGCCCAGCTGTTACCTTGACCAGCACCAATCAGCCTTCCTCTCAGACTTTTCCCCCTTCTGTGACATCAAAAGCCAGTGCAATGCAGCAGAAACCAACTGCCTATGTCAGACCTATGGATGGCCAAGATCAGGCATCATTTGAATCCCTGGAGCTCAAACCTCTCCTGGAGGAATACCAGGAAGGACCCAATGAGGATGTCTCAGATTTGAAGGCAAAAGTTAAAGCTGAACTATCCAAGTTGGAAACCCCTTCTGAGCCCAAGGAAGAGGCCGATGACGATCTCTCAGATTTGAAGGCAAAAGCCAAAGCGGAACTATCCAAATTTGATACCCCTTCCGAGCCCATAGAGGTGAGTGCAATTTTTGGGGATGTCTGTTGGAGCAGGGTAAGTTTGGCTGTAGAAGAACAGCTCATCAAACAGCAGTGACTGCCAGAAGCAGTGATGACTGTGTGTGTTACCCTGATTCGAAGGTGCAGTTTGAGGTTTACCTGGGTGTGAGATACCTGTTTGAATGGTGAAAATGTGACACTTCCTATGACTGACTTTTCTGTTGTTTTCTCAGTGAGGCTGCAGCAGGTTTTATGGTTCAAATCTGCCTCTGTGCCCATAATTTTTGTTTTCCTTTAAGGCTTGTTGAAAAGAAGGGGGAAATGATATGGTGAGAAGGTCAAGTGTTGATGCAGAGTGTCAGGACTGTGAATGGTGGTGGGTGGAGGCCCAAATCCTCACTGAATACTGGGACAGCCAGCAGTGCAGTGGATTCTGTGGTCACCTGGGCTTTTTGACTGTGAACACCACAGGATTCTCCTCTGTAAGTTTGTAAATTCTTGCTGTAGACCCACAGGAAAATATGACTTGATACTGCAAGTTTCCTTGTTGTACTCCATCTGTTTTTGCTGACCCAAGGCCACCTCTCTGATTTGTCATGTGGGATGGAGGCAGAAAGCAGGTAAAGCAGTGGGAGAGGAGAAGCAGCAACATTGTACATGTGGTGTTCAGCAAATGCAGCTCCTTTTCCTGTGTACTTTGAAGCCCAGTTTCAGCTGTGCCAAGGGACCAGCACACTGACTCTGCCTGCCTCGTGGCTTGGCTTCCTGTGAGCTCATATGTATTTGGTTATCTGGTACATTTTGGAGATCTACTGTGCTCATCCTTCAGCCCAGATTTTATTGCTATGCCCTGTGGGATGTAGGATCCCATGATCCTAAGGCAGCTGGGCAAGGAGAACCCAATTGTGTTGGGCCGCTTCTGTAATGAAAAGGAAGAGTGTGGGTGCAGTCTGTTTTTCATGGAAAAGGGTGTGGATCAGCTGCAAATGGCTGTAGGCAGTATCTTGTGGGAAATGAGAGGAAACTGTCAAAATGACATTGCTGAGAAGTTGTGAAAAATACTTTCATGCTGAGAGACTTTATTTACTACCTTGTAGGTTTGGCATTGCACATCACACCTCAAAACAGGAAGTTCACTGAGGTCCACATTACCTTATTTGCTTAACCAGATTTTCCTCCTGGGAAAGGTAGAAAGCAGTGCAGGGCATCACCTTCTACATAATCTTATTGTCTCATCCGCATTATTGCCTTATCTCTTTTCCCATCCCCATGCTTCTTCTGTCATCTCATGTAACTCTGGTTTAATATGAATTTTGATAGGGCAGCATTAGCTGTGATGCTGTGTGCTGAATGAGACCTTTTTCTCACTTTCTGTTGAGCATGTGAGTCTGAGTCCAAATGCCCATGAAAATCCTACAGTTGCCAGTGCAGGAGTACCATTGCTCATGCTCCTTCTGTTTCATCTGTGGCAAAGTAAGAACACAGTAAAAAGGGAATTGAAGATAATAAAAAAAAAAGTTATTGCACAAGCCAGGAACCTGTTTTTTTTATATGCTTACTCCACTTTGAAGATGGTAGAGGAACCTTTTCTGTGAAAATGCTGAATGATCCTGCTTTGCAGTAGGGATTTTTAGGCTGTGGCCCCTGATTGTTTTCTGTGCATAGGCAGGGAGGAATAGAGCCATTTTGGATAATGGCTCTGTAAGCTCTAGTGAAAAATACATTACTTTGATTTTTGCTTTTTTCAGTCTTGTCATTGTCACATTTGCTTACTTCTGTTTGGTCTCAGTGGTGAACATCTGTTTGATAATAGAGTCCTCCAGTGCTGAAGCCTGGAAGGAGAAGAGGAAGAAACAGTGAGGTGGCACCCCTGGATATATGGCCTGTGTGCTGGATGCCCTGTACAAGAGAGGCTGCTTGGGGGTCTGTTGGCTGAAAGGTCGTCCCCCTCTTTAGTTCTTGGTGAACCAGGAGCTGTGGAGAGGCTCCTGCCCTGCAACAACCCTAAAAGTGAATAGGTCTAGACTAGCAGAAACTCTGCTGTTCTTCCCTCCTCTCCCCTGAACTGTTTGGCCCCAGTTTACTGAACAGCCACATGCCAAATACAGTTTTTCCTGTGATTTCCCTTGACATGACTTAGGAAAGCCATTTCCTCAACATGTGTGCTGGTTAATTGAATTTCTAAGGCGTGTTTCACCTGCAGCTGTGAATTCATTATTGACAGCTCCTGCTCATGGGAACACTGAAAAGTTCAGCCTTCCAGGCCAAATAGACACACAGTTTCACTGCAGAGTGAATGAATCCACAGTGGATAACAGTGCAGTGACTCACTTTGCATTGACAGAGACACTGAACAGCTCTTTCCCCTCTTCCCCAAATCAAGGCCTTCACTTTCAAATGTCATCACTGTCCTTTTAAGGCATCTTTCCAAATTTGTTGTGAGAAGGCTTAAAAGTGTAGCACACATGAAGAAGCTTGGAGCTTGGATGTATCCCTTCTCTTCATGTGCCAGGTTTTTCCTCTTCTCCAGCACCTAAACAAAGATGCTTTTAAAGCCATTCTCTCTCTCCATGTCTCTAGGAGAGCTGCAGCACCAACAAAGACCCTTGTATTGCCTCCATTGACACAGACTGTGATGTGTGAAAGGGAATCAGTTTGACAGCAGGGGAAGAAGCAGTCAGGCTGTTTTGAAGGAGAATGTTTATAAATCCTCAAGCATTATTAAGGGCATAGTGTATGGAGGAATGTATGGCCCTTAATGCTCATTGAAGATTTGGATTTGTTTTCCCAAATGTTTTTGATGTGTTAGGGTGTAGCTCCTCTTACCTCGTGTATTGAGGCCTCACTGGACTCTCCTGCCTGTGAACTGGGAACCAAATAGGGAAGCAGCCAATTTAGAACCCCTAAGCAACAATGAAGCAGCCCAGATGTGTTAAATCTTTTTGGTAACACTGTATTATCCTTGTGTTCAAGTTGCTATCATTGAGCTGTGTTTTCCTCTGTAAACATTTATCAATGTTCAGCAATTACTAAATACCTATGAAGAAGTTTGGATGGCAAATGTAAAAAGTCTGTTCTAGGTAGATAATTTTTCACTGGACTTCTCTTCATGGCACCTGAGTTTTTCTACTGGCAGAAGCTGTCAGACAGATGAACCCTGTAAAGTAGAAATAAATATAATGTTTTAATTCTGCATCCTTTCAAAATGAAAATCTTTAAAGACATATGTAGCACTGTTGGCCTTATGTAATGAATACACAGTAGTCAGCATTAAGCTACTGTCATCTTTCTACATACAATCTTGTATGTATTTCTTATTTACTGAATAGAAGGGAGATTGTGTTTTGTTAGGGTTTTTTTTTCCTCACCCCTTGTATTCCTTTTTTGACTATTTTATTTTCCTTGCTTTGCACCAAGACAGGTAACAAGGTGTTACTTCAGTGGAGGTGTCTCCTGTGCTGTCCTTTTTATAATCAGAAGTGCCTTAGGTGATTGGAGAAGGTCTTCCATGCTTCTCCACAGGCATTGGGTCAGTTTGTCTTGTTGCTGGTGTGTGACTGCTAAAGAAGCAGATCAAACATGAATGAGAATTGTTACTTTTTCTGACTGTTTTGGGTAAGAAAAGTTTTAAAGGCAAAAAAAGTAAACCTCAGCCTCACCATAAGAGCTGAAACTGAGCTGTCTCATTTTTGGTAGGCTTCCGTAACAACTTGCATGTAAATTTTCAAAGCTGTGCCGTCCAAGGCCTTTCTCACAACCCTTGGGCATTGTGGTGTGAGCAGAAATGAATTGCAGTTAGAGGAAGGTTTACTGTGGGATTCTCTGCTGCTCATTGTCATACCAAGTGCCCAAAGACAAATCCTTTCACTTGGGTCTTCTTCATATTCCCTTTTGGGAATATGAAGTAAAAGCAGTGGTACTTTTTATGCTCTTACATTATTTTAATTTCTTGTTCCACTCATTTGCTGGGTTGCAGGTACATCCAGAGGCAGTGATCTTGATCACTGTCCCTTGGGGTGGTTGCATGGACCACAGGCAGTTTGGGGGTTTCACTAGTGGTTGTGAGGTCAGGATTGCACACAGCTTTTGCATTTTTAAATGCATAAACACATTTTGGCTTCTCTTGTTTTCTCTCACTTGATGAGCATGCAATATCTTAGGAGAAGTCACAGTCAATTCCAGTTGACAGGAAAGAATTATATGTCAGTGCTGTGTTTTGTTTGGGTATTTTCAGCTAAACCAAGCCAGAGCATGCGGGTGTAGTTATGTACACAGAAAAAGCTACTTGTATTTGATTTAATAGGTCAGTCCCACCGGATGCAAAAGAGGATTTTCCCTTGTGTGCATCTCCTTTGGAAGAAGCCACATTTTCTATCCAGGCTGGAAACAAACTAGCAATAAAATGCCAAAGCAGCTCTGATGGCTCACGCGAATCAGCCTCCACCAAGCTCTCTGTAGATTTCTGAAACTCTCCGCACTGTTTCTTGCTCAAGTGGAAAGTGCCAAAGGGACAGATGTTGCCAATTTGAACCGTACAGGGGGAAGGCAAATATTGCTAAGCAACCGAGCGCTTGAGAGAATTTTTCGGAGAGGAGCCAAGGGAGTTATGTCTGGGAGCGCCTGCAGCTTCTCATGGCTCGGTGTGAGGGAAGAGATTAAAAGTTCTTTCCTGTCAGGGCTGACGCCGCCAGCACAAAAGACACCATAACCTATTGACACTGATTAGGGCTGACAAGGCAATGTATGAAAACAGGAAATCTGCCCTGCCATGTGGGAAGGCAGTAAGACATGTTCAGAGAGGTAAGTGCAGCACACAGCCGGTGCCAGGGTGGGGTCAGCAGTTGGCTTCAGCGGGACCAGGTGAAACCCAGGCAGGTACCCAGCCCCATGAAGTCCTGTGGAGGCCGTGTCTGGGTCTGCCTTTCACTTCTGACTGGGAGCAGGTCACTGAAGGACGGGCTGGCAGGGAGAGGGGGGTGTTTTCAGTGAGTCTTGTGATAATTGCAGGCTGCCTCATGTAAATGGAGTTAACTTCTCTAGTTACTGAAGGATGAAAAAGCTTATAAACTAGGCAAGTCTTAAAACACCTGTGTGTGGTTGTGCTTCTCCCTGGCCAAGCAGTACTTCATAGGTAAGTGCCAGCCTGTAGGTCTTTGCTTTGGTGGTCACAAATGCCACTGAAGATGTTTCTTCAGAGAGCGAATCTGCCTATTTCAAGCCTCTGAATTATTTTTGCCATAGACTTGTGGTGTCTTGTTCAAGAGATGTGTTTTCAGGAGTGAAACCCAAGATTCGTCTTCCTACATTGATCATCACATAAACACTCTCCTAATGCTACTTTGAGCGCCTCCTGGACTTTGATCTGATTCTTTGCTTTGTTTGAGTGTAGGGAAATGTTTAGCATGTGCTTTGTGTTGCATTTCTTACTTCATGGGATTTTTTTTTTTTTTTTTACTGGCTACCAGTGAGCCTCAGTGGAAGTGGCATTTTGCAGCTTAATATGCAGATATGGAATATGGATCAGCACAATGATGTGGGTTTTGTCAAGTGTGGTGGTACTGCTTTTGCTTCTTGGGCACTGATCGCCACAGTGCTCTTGCCCCTTGTGGGTGCTGCAGCAGGAAGATGCCTCACTGAGGTATTGGTCAGCTCTATAGTTTTCAGTGAGCACCTGCATCAAGGGGAGAGGAATTCCCCTGCTGTTTGTATGAGCTGGTACAGTCCTGCATGGAGAAGGGCTTCCCAATGGCCCTGGGTAGGGCATGAGATTGCCAGAGCTCACCAAAGCTTGACTACAGCAACATGGTAATTTTTAAAATGAAGTCAGCAAGTAGTAGTGTTCCTGCTCTGGCATGCTACTCAGTATAGTCTGTTTTTATATGAGTTATGCCTCTCTTATTTGTTTCCTTGTGTTGTTATTCTATGCTTTGAAGTTTCAGGTCTCATTTTTCATTTTCTCTGATGTCTAACAATGTTGCTGTCTGAATTATCTTTAACATCCTTCTCCCTCCCAAGCTTTAGATGCCAGTTTTTATCTACATAATGATGAGCATTTATTACTTAGACAATGAAATAGTGCTGTATTGTTTTAAGCCAGCAGAATATTTTAATTCCCTGTTGGAAAAGGTGATATCCCTAATTTTTTGATCTCTTGCTTTTCGACACACCAGCTTCTCCTCCAAACTGCTTTAGCAGTGTTACGTTTTCTTGCCAATTTGTTCCATTGCTCTAATGGTTCAAAGGATATTAGATATTGAGATGCTCTTTTTGCATGCAATCAGGGGTACCTTGGCAGTCCATTGTACTCCAAGCAAAAAGTCTGTGTGGATTCCCAGAGAGGCTCTGCCATCAGCCCAGCTTCCTTTGCACGTACCCAACCACAGGGAGACAAACTGCTGCTGACATCACTTTGTGCTTGTTTCAGACCCAACAAGGACTGGATGCTGGGAAGTGTCCTCTGTCCCTCCCTTCCCCACAGCTTCCTTCATCTAATAAAAGACACTACGGCCTTCCATGAGTCCCTCTTTTCTAGGATACTAAATTCAACCACTTTGGCCTCTCTGCCTGTTCTTCAGATGGAGCTTTTCTGGAATTAAAGGAGGAAGGAACAAGGGTGATGTTTGCTTTGGCTGCTAAGGAAATAGAGCTCAATAGTACTTGGCTTGTGGACTAATTTTTAACCAGTTACGAAACTTGACCTAACCTCCCATTACTTACAGAAACTCCAGTTTAGGTGACTTGTTCAAATGTGCACTTTCCTTTGAAGACAAATAGTAACTTTTGCTATTCAAGAAATTGCCATGTAGCTTAGGTTATGCTGCAGTCAGAAATGTTATCTCGGCTGGCTTACTAAGCTTCACTCAGTGAAAAAAAACAATTGACTGTTACAAAAGCTCTAAAAAACCTACTTAAAGTTTTCAGATCTTTTTCAATGCTCGAAGTTAGAAAGAATAGCAAGAACACAGCAATATTTATTTCTTTGCCTTTTCTTGAGATGAGAGAATTCAGTTTCTGTATTAGCGTAATTTTAAGAGAATTTGTCTTGACTTAAAGCCTAAATTCAAGTATTTGTTTTAACACACTATTGAATTGAAAGCACCCCCAAGGGGAGAAGTGAGTGAGTACTTCCCCATGATTTTTAAGGTTAACTGCTGTGTGTGTTTACAAGTATGTTTCTGTGTCTGTAGAATGAGCACGCTGGCAGAGTGACTGAGCATTTTACAGGTTTGTTGTAAAATAAACAATGTGTGGAGTGATTTCTTATTAACTCTTTGGTATCTATTTCTTCTAAAGCTTACATTTTTTAAACTTGGTTTAAGAACAGTAGTTTTTTTAAACATGACTTATGCATGTTGTGTTTTGAATAGCAGTGGCTTATGAAGGATGCTAAAGGTTTGGGAAGATATAGGGTGAATTAGTGTAACAGGACACAAAGTTATGTTATAGATTCAACCTATTCCTCCTCATACAAGGAATACTTTGGTTTCTTTCATCAGCCTGTCAGCTCACTGCTGTTCAGACCAAGCTGTAATTCAGACTTGGCTGGACACCATCTGTTCTCTAAAGGTGAAAAGTGTGGTATATTCAGCCTGAATGTTTTCACTTGAAGCAGGCTTTTTACTGAAGGTGCTCTTGGGCTGTCACGTTGCTTGTCTCTTTGCATTTTTGCTTTGTTAATCCTTGGCTGGGTGTGCTGAAGGAATGCCATCTGTGCTTTACCAGTGCAGAGGACATCCCTTGCCTCCTTGGTGCAGCTCAGCTCCATTCCTGCCCCTCTTTACCAATACAGTATTGATGTTACCACAATAATATTGCACATTTTTCCATAATGAAAGCAAGAGGAGAAGCAGTGTGGTATTTATTTTTCTGTTTGCTGTGGTAGCAGTAACCCCTTGGGTATATCCTACCCTTCTCTTAGACATTTCCTTGGAGCCTTCTGTGGTGCACATGTAGGGAAATGCTTGTCCAGCTTTCAGGAGTCTAAGGATTGCGTGTGAAACTATTGCAATGTAGAGACGTTGCCTGAGAGGACATAAAAAAGTCACCCTACACAAAGGTGGTGTGCCCTATCAATGTATCCTATCATGGCTACAAATTATGAGCCTGCCTGTTCACATCCCTGCGGTATTTTAAATTATTTGAGTATTTTGCCATTAGTTCATGGGAACTTTTCACAAACATTGGCATCGTGTGAGCAATTATGTATGAAAGAAATTATGGGCAGTGAAGCAGTGATACAGAAAATCTGGAAATGTCTGTAGTCTTCTCCAATTTGCTGTCCCTAGGATGTATCAGGAAAAGATGGAGAAAGATTTTCCTTAGGCAGAGGTTGGTTGGTACTTCTTGTAACCATCTCTCCTTGTTTGGATATGGGATTCAAGCCATTCAATCAGTATGTTAAATAAGCAAAAAAGCCATTTCTTCCCTCCAGATTATACAAACAAGGAAAGAAACAGTGAACTGATCCTCTCCCATCCTCTCAGCATAGCTTTGTTTTCTGATAGCTTTTTGAGCCTGGGAGGCTCATGGCCTGTAGCCTTCCTATTACACCTGACTGACAAAGATCACTTCTCAAATGCCAGCCAGGTACCTTAGCTCAGCACCTCCTGCTTCGCTTGGCTGAAGGGAAAACTTGTATGTGACAGCTCTGCAGTGTGTAAGCCTGGCCATAAAGAATTTCTGTGACTTGGGGAACACCGTCTGCAGCCTTTAATGCAAAGTTTAGGGAATGATAAAAGTGTCTTTTAAGGAACCTTGCATTTTGAATCACGACAAAGGCAAATGTCTTCTATATACAGATTTAAAATATTATGGACTGGTTGTTCTAGGCACAGCATAAGCAAAGAAGGTTCTAGAAGGCTCTGTCCAGCCCTGGACTCTGTTCCCACCTGGCAAACAAGCTCAGGGTGAGCTTTTTGCTGAATGCACAAAGCTGTTTGCTGGGGAGAGGATGAAAGTGTCTGTATGTGCTCAGCTGAGTAATAACAAACATCTCCTGGGAGCAGACCGTGTCAACTTCAGATGCTGCTTTTACAGCTGAAAGTATAAGTTAAGCTGCTTTCAAGTTAGGCTACCTTCAAGTTATGCTACCTGGTCACTCTGTTTAGCATGCAAAATTGAAGAGTGACCAGGTAACTGGGTGGACAGGACTTGCTTTGGTTTCCCATTGTTTTTAGCAAGACAGGGAGCTTCCAAGAGACTTGTCCAATATTTGTCTTGAGGAGGATAACTTTCATCTGTGTAGACATGATAATGGTGATAATAATAAGGCACCTTGCTGTTCTAACCACAAAACATAAAATCTAGAAATAGGTTTTTTTTGCATTTAGTTCAGTTATAAAACAATAGTGATAGTTGCCTTTGCAAGCAAAAGGATATCCTGCTATTTTTTCCCTTGCAAGTTAAGTACCTTGGTTTAGAAGCATTTAAAGATATTTCTTCCATTTCTGTTAAAGTTTAAAAGTAGCATGTAGGCGCTTTCTGATTTAAGAACTTCATTTTCTTAGGGAGAAAGATACAATTCCTATCCTTTCAGCACATGTGTTTTCTTCTCTTTTTCCCTTTGGGAACACCATCCTTAGATGCACTAACAAGCATCCCTTTATTCATGTCCCTCCCACTTGCCTTCTCCTTTGATGCACTGGTCCTGGTGACTGATGCCTTTTAGCTCCCCTCCAGGCTGTGTGGTCTGTCCCAAGCAGTAGCACAGAGATGTGCCAGGTGCTGGCGTGGGACTGGTGATGTTGCTCCAGGCTCCAGCCTGCCTCTTCAATTTGTTTTATTTCCCAAACTTTTATTGGCAGTGTTGGTAATGCAGGGAGGTGCTGAGAGTGCTTTCAAACAGCTGGGAGAGCCTGCATCTCCAAGTCTTGTTTACTAAGTCTTTAGGGGAGGTGCACCAAGTGCCACCACTACCATCATAAATCTAGCTCTGCTTGTTTTCCAAGAGGAAAGTGGTCTTTGGAAATGGAAAGCATTTCTGAGAGATAGCAGCAGTTAATTATCTGAAGTGATCCTCAGAACCACAGGATGCCTCTCACCACCAAAAGCCCCAATTTCCTTGATGGCCTTAACAAGCATATTTATTATTTTCTTATCTTTTGTTGTTTCAGCTGCAGTAACCAGCTTTTTTCTGGAGTAGGCTAGAGTCAGGCTAAAATACTGTAAAAGTTTATCTATGAGCATAAATTGCAATGAGCTGGTACTGGAAATGAGAAAATACCTGAAACAGTGGCTTGCTGCTCTCACGCAAATGCTTACATTGAAAGAAAATCATGCATTCATTCTGCGGGGAACAAGGGGACACAACCTCGGCCTTTTATGGACACAATACTTACAGATTCGCATTAAGCAGTATTAAAAATAATTTACTGGAGAGACCTTAAGGGGACAGTAGGTAAGAAAGTTTTGTGGAATCAAGGGGTCAGAACTAGATTTTTGAGAGCTACTGTACAGATGGTCGTTGCAGTGGACAGGTGCTCTTGTGTGGAGGTTCTTTATGCAGAGCAATTTACTAGAGAGATGATCAGCCTTGGCTGGAGTCCTGGTCTGCAAGGCAACGTACAGGTGAAGCTGTGTTTAACTTCCATGCTTACTTTGTTTGGATTTCAGTTATTTTATTATTACATGGAGGCTAACAAGAGATGCACAAATTTTTGTCAGCAGCTCAGGATTTGTAACGAATCCTTCATTAAAACATATCAACAGTCTGTTCCCCCAGGACACAACCCCCTTGGCTATTTCAGTCAAAGAAAGACAAAACAGCAATTTGTTTTTCTTACCTCGATTGAACACAGGGAGGCCCGTGTATTTATTTTTAGATTGAGCAAAATAATCCATCTCAGGGTTAGAAAAGCGTGTAAAATCTTTAAAGAATGTTTTATTTCCTGCATGCACCCACGCAGGAACAGGACAGTACAACCATTGTTTGCTGAGTATTTTGATGTAAAATGCTTCAATTGCCAGGATCATTCAGTGTCAGCTGAAGAAAGCTCATGGGAATGGTTTGATTTGTTTTCAAACCTGCGACAGAGCAGTGACAGGCTGGGGCTGCTGTCTTCACTTGGAGCTGCTGAGTTGACATGTGGGCACAAGCAGAAGAGAAGGTGGTGTGGCATTTTTTTTAATGGAATAACTTTGATGTTGCGTTGGAAAAGAGAGGAGTGGACTCAAATGAGTTAAGTGTGCTTGTGGAACTGTCCACAGGGAGCTTGGCTACAGGCGAGCTGCTGGTGAAACCCTGGTGCCCACAGAGGACCTGAAATAGCACCCAGAGAAATTATTTTAGAAAGCTCCTGTGGATTCTGAGACTGGTAGATTGGATTTGTAGTCTACAATGAAGTCTTGTGATGTCAAGCAAGCAGCATAAACACAAATGAGAAAACAAATGCAGTTATAGCATAATTTCAAAGACTTCATCTGGCTGGATAAGACAGAATCCTGCTGTGCATTTCTGTGGTGCCTCAGCATTGTTTTAGAGTGCATACAGCAAAAAGCATAAATAGGTTTTGTTTTTCATGAACTACAGAAGTTAAACTTAACACTGGAAGCAATGTCAAGCAGATCTACTTTAGCTTTGCTTTGATTTGCTGGAATTATTCCAGTCTCACTCCATTAGGATGAAGAACTAGGTTGGTGAGAGGGGAGACCCAGGATGTGTTGCTTGTTTCTGCTCATTCTCCATAGCTTAACCCACCCATCTGGCTACCTGAAGCTGCCACAAAACTCAAACAAGTGCATCCCCAAAGATGTATTTCTTACAGCTGCTGCAGTGTGTGCTGCCTTGTTACTGCTTTCCACAAAGAGAATCTGATATGAGGTTTTTATAAAATTTCAGCTATTTCAGTTTTATTTGTTTTTAATTTTCTCTTTTCATCCTTTTGTATTCTACCTTATGTTTGGGGGTTTTTTTTGTTTTGTTTTGTTTTTTTTTTTTTTTTGTTGTGGTTGTCATGTTTCTGTTTAAATGGAGTGAGCTTTCTTCTTCTGTGCCAAAAATGATGTGTCTTGAGTAATTTCTCCTGTGAAAATTAATCCTAGTCTTGGGAAACCTGCTGAGAAAATTGCCTTCCCTTCTCACAGATTTGTTGTTCTGTGACAGCAGCTTTCTGAATTTCCTGGAACAGCTCAAGCTGCTGTTAAAGAGACTCTGCTGCCAAATAGTACCTCTATGTTATTTTACACTAGTAACGAAACCTCAGACAATATTCCCCGTAATAAAATGGCCTTTAAAATCTGTAGCCATAGTTTATGAAGTCAGTCATTAAGGACATACTGAGCTCTTTATGATTTGAGATTTTAAATAAATTATGTCTATAAAGGTTTCATTACAGTAATGAAAGTCCCTTTTTGTTGTATATTTCCGAAATGTTTTTGAGATTAATAGAAAAATAGCACCAAGGAAAACCTAACTATAGGCGAGTATTCCCACACTTGCATATGAGGGAAGTGTGAAGTCAAGGAAGGGATGGTCTCTTCCTTAAAATACAGTTTACTTAGAAGTGTTTGCACACTTTAGCCTGATTTGTTATTGACTTAATCCAAAGCTCACAGGCAACAGTGCAAAGACTTACACTTGTAAGCTTTAGCTCAAACTCCATCTTTTTCCTTTTAAAAACACTAATACTTTTTGCACGAACTTTGAAAAGGAAACAAGTAAAAATCCAAATCCCTACAATTTCTTAACATGAAAGAAATCAGAAGAAAATCTTGTGTTGTCTACCTGCCTGCATCTTTCTTACGTGACACAATTTTGAAGGCTTTGTTAGCTTTTCATCCCTTTTTTTTTTATTGTAGCAGCTGCAACAGTGATGTTTTCCCAGGTTCACCCAAGTGGCTGTTGATGCCAGAACTGAGAAAGTTGTGTTTTGTTAGAAGAGTTGGGTGCTGATGGAACCTTTGGGCTGGAAATGAAAATGTGGTTTTATGCCTAAGGGAGCCATTGTGGTTACTAAGTTTCACCAGGATGTGCTTCAAAACCAAAACTTATTCAAAAATCAAAACTTATTGTTTCCAATCCATTTAGCTACAAGCAATTAAAATATCCCTGATCCATAGCTCAGGGAATACAAGGCCATGGACTAGGTTAGAGCACATGGGAAAATACCGCGTTGTACATGGACTCTGTGTGCTTTTTAGGGAACAGAAAATTTGCTGGTAGCAAAGCATGCATTGATTGCATGGCAGGTTTTCTTTGTGTTGTTCTCATAACCTAAAATACCCACGTCTTAAAAGTTTTTAAATTATTATTTTCTAGTTACGCAAATATTTGGTACAATATAAGAGGTGCTACAGATTTGTAAATGAAAATAATTGTAGGACTTATGTTCTGTGATATGGAACACTTAAACAGCCTTGGCAGAGAATCTGCTAGGTGTCTTGTGCTCCTCAAGATGGTGTGTGAAAGCCTTTATGAATTTTCATGTTTATGTATTTGTGTCGATCAACAATATGGTTTGAGCTTCAAGCTTTGGCAGCCTCTTTCAATACATGGCAGAACGTTATTGCATCCATCATCAGGATTAGTAGAGGCTTGGTTAAAATATGACTTGTCTCTTGTTGGCTGGGTCATTTTGGAAACGTGCCCTGTGTGTGTCCATCTTGCATCTGTCTATAGCACAGAGAGGATGGATTTTTAACTGCACAAAAATACAGGTGAGATGTTGCTTTGGAGAGTAATTTGGCTTGCTATCGCTAGCGTGACTTGTGTGCGAGGAGGAGAAAGCATCTAATGTGCAAGATCTCCTGCTCTGACTGGCTGAGCATAGATGGGTGAAGTGAGGACAGGATGGTAGGTTTCAGTCTGATTTTTGTCTTGCCTGTTGTTTTCAAATTAAGCCTTCACACAGAGAAGTATGCAGTTTTGTGGTCTTCATTGCATTCAAGTGGCAATGACTGTGCAGTTGGCATGAAAAAATAAATTTAAAACTAGATATTCCTATTCAAATACATTAAAGCATAGTATTAAATGAGAGGCAGCTGAAAATGTGATTGGTTTGTTTGTTTGGGTTTTGAGAGCTGGCAACCTTCTCTGCTGATAGTTGCAGGGGCAAAGCTCTCATTAGAAAACAAAGAAAACCTGGCAGCAGAATGAAGGGCATGGAACTCATAATTGGCTTTTCTCATTGTTGCTGCACCACTTGCTTGGGTTTTGTTGGTGCTAATAACTCAGTCTGAGATCAGGCAAAGAGCAATAGCTGGCATGCTTGAGCTGTACATGCACACATTTCAGTTTTAATTAGGAGGAGATACCAGGCAATGCACTTGTGCTGTAGCTGTTCCTATCCTGCCCAGCCTGGGTACCTGCAGCACCAGTTTCTCTTAAGATGGAGACGGAGAAACAAGGGGCTTGTATGTGCACAGGATGTCAGGGGGCAGCTCCAAATGGGCTGTGACAGCAGAGGCTTGCAAATAGCAGGGATAAGCAGTTGGGTGGAAATTACTGAGATGAGAAAGAACAGAAAGGTCTGTGACACCTTAACACTTGCCTGAGAGGCAACCTGTATCTGTTCCAGTTAACGTCTGCTCCAGACCTCCTGTCCTCGTCCTTGCACACTCTGTGTGCTCTGACTGCCCCTGGCCTTGTTTGAGCCTGCACATCTCAGCGGTGTCACACGGTGGCTTCTGAAATAATGCATGGCCAACTCTCTCTGAGAGGTGTTTTTTTTGACATCTTGCTTGAAACTACTCTGCCACAGAAACTACTCTTGCCTCCTGATGAGGCAAGCTATTTAAAGACCAGGGAGAAAGCTTCAGCCCCCTTCTTCCACACATGAGAGCCATACGGTCCTTCAGCTCCACTTGGCACATGTGACAGAGTGGGATGAAAATGTGTGCTGTAATTTTTAATGGAATATCTTTTAAAAAAGAAATAACCTTAGAAGCTCTCTAGCCCCATCTTCATTATGAAAAAAAAAAACCCCTCAAAACAACCACTGCTTATTCTTTGTAGTGTCTATGGTCCACATATTATCATGGCCAGTGGGGCATCTCTTTTGGGTGCCTGGTGGTTCCTTAGGCAGTTTAGTTTGGGTTTGATTTTTAATTTATTATCCTGATTTCCTCATTCATTCCCTAACAGAGCAGTGTGAGGCTCGGAGCGTGAGCAGAACTATGTGTTCATGAAAGTGTGTGGATTTTGGAATTGCTCGTGAGGAGAGGACATGTATTTCTGAGATTTTCGTCACACACTTGCTATGCAGTGTGAATTGAGTGCCTGCGCAGATTTTAAATTGTTTTCTAAATTAAGAGCTCTCTCTCTTCTTTTGTGGGTATGTGCACCTGTGCATTTCTGCATGCCTGTTGTAGTAAAGACAGACTAATTCCTCAAGTAACTTCTAGGCCTTCTTACATTTGTGTAGATGCTTGAAATCATTTTGGCCTGAAGTTCTTTCCAGTTCATGATCAAAGTAGTAATGAATTCAGGGACTGTTTTCCTTTTTTGACTTTTAAATCAGTATTCTTATTAATATTATTAGTAATTAAAATAGTATTATTGCTGCAGGAACTAGCTGTTGTAGAAGCACAGGATCAGTTTGGGTAGGAACACTGTCTCTAGAAAACCAAATCAAACCCAGCAAGCCAAAAATTCTGGATGTCCCATGATTGTGCTTGACCTTGACCATCAAAATATTTTGTAAGCGATGTTTGGTGGTGCCTGTGTCATTCCCAAACTGAAAGAGTGTGGCATAAGGAAATCCAAGCTGGAGATTGTACAGATGTCAGTGTCAGACAGCAAATATGCATCAGGCTTAACTGGAGTTGTCTGTCTGCATGTTACAGTGTTCCCAGGAAAGGCTATAAAAGATCTAGCACGGATAGACAGCAATGTGGAATATTTGGTCTCCCACACCCACAGTCCTTAGTGGAGCTGAGCTCCTTTCAGGGTTTTCTTTGGCTTTATGGCTTTGTAGCTCTTCCTGCAGCAGCATTGTATTTCTCCTTTCCCCTAAACTCTTCTCTTAAAGCTGACAAGGACATCCCTTGCTGCTGGGTGGTAATTGTGGTTTAATGGTGGTTTAGTGGTTTAAGCTGAAACACAGCCAAGATGTGACTTGAAGGAAAAAAAAAACCAAAACAACAACAAACAAAAGGGGTTAAAACACTCAGAATGCAGAAAAGCCCAGCTCCTTCAAATGCTGGATAGCTTGGTAAAAGAGGAAGTGTCCTCAGTCACTGGAGCTGGGATGGATGGTAAGGGGGTGTGCCCCACAGGTTTGGGGCACAGGGACAGTCACAGTCCTACCTGAGAGCAGAAACCCCATGCAGTCAGCTCACTCTGACCAGTTTTGGTGTGGTTTTGACCCTGTGCTTGTTCCAAACACTCTGCGATTGTAATCTCTAGAGCAATCATTTCACCATGTATTTGATAATGGTGTCCTAAAAAACCCAACAAAACCAGAGGTCCTTATGCTGACAATGCAGACTTGTGTGGTGCTTGTTCTGTGTCGTGTATTTGTTTTCCTTTAAATTTTGTGCCATGAGGAAGAAAGTGGTTTCTGCTAAGCCCCTGGACCTGTGAAGAACCAGTCTGTGAAGAACCCTTGGGGGTTATGGTAAATCCTCCCGACAATTGAACTGTAAATGCTCTGTGTATGTACACCTGTATCAATGTCAAAGTCTTTTTAGGCTCATCAGAAAGAACTCCAGGAATGGGGATGTGGGTTGTTTGGCAAGGATAAGAGAGGTCCAGACTGGCTGTTACAGATATTCTCTTATTCTCAGGTTAATTGCATTCACTTTTGTCATCACTTATCATCTCATAAAACTTAAGTTTCTGAAATGGGTAAAGTAAACTGACTTTGGTTTGTTGCAATCAATCCATTATAAAGAGAGTTTTGAAATATTTTGTCCAGGCAGGATCTTAATTTCTTACCAGTTTTGTGGGAAGTTTTTTTCTATGGTGATATCCTGGGATATCTCAGGAGTTTCTGAAGCATTTTGCTCAGGAAGATGCAAGTGAATGTGTCTGCTTTTCACCACTTATTGAATTAAGAAGTAAATTAGGCTGAGCTACCAGGTTAAGCCTGCTGAGAAGAAAAAGGAAAAGGGGTGCCTTTTTTGGCACCATGAGTTACAAAGCATTCCAGACTCTTGCCGTGTGGTAGTTCCTTGCTGTTTGCCCTCCCTGTCTGCTGTGGGACACATCTGCAGGCCTTACTTTCATTGGTGTGACTAATCTGCCGGTGCCTCCGCTTTTGTTTGTTTGGGTTTGTAAGGTCAGAAGCAGCTCTCCCTGTGTGACTTTCTGAAGAAATTCAAGGCTTTGTCTAATGATCACTGCTTCAATGAGAGCTTTATGTAGACTCAGACAAATGAGGTTGCAAGGAAAAGGCATTCCTCATCTTCTCCTTCCAATGTAAATAGTGCAGCATGTGGGAAACAGATGAGTGGACTTCCTGTGAAAGGGCCAAGGATGACAGTTTTGGACTTTATTGAAGTATTTGCTTGCATTGCTCTTTACTGTTTTCTGGGGAAGATCCTTCTGGTTGGGCATTGTAGCTCACTGTCCACTTCTGGAATGTGAATAAAGTCTTCCTGGCCTTTCCCTTTCAGCAATTACTTTGATAACTGAACACTTCCATAGAATCTCTTGTTTATAGACAAGAAATTGATCTGGCATGCATTTTGCTCGTTACAACTGCTGAGCTCTTTGGTTGTTTTCTGTTTCAGCCTCCTTTAATGGTATCGGTTAGAAAATGACATGTAAATGAAAGATACTTTTAAAACACATGCCTTGTAGTAGATGAGAAGCTGATCTGTGGAAGGGAAGTGGTGTTCCCCATGGCTAGGGCACATCAGTGTGTAGAAGCACGCATACACTCTGAGAAGGGATATGTTAGAAGACCCTGCCATTAAAATTTGGGACTGGGCTTTTATAGTATCAAGTGATTGAATGTCAGATCTCTTCAGGCCAACTGTGTCGGCTCAGCAGTTTTAGATAAGTTATTGGTAGTATCAGTAAAATGTTTGTTCCTTTATCAGGTACTTTACCAGGTCTGCCACATCTTTATCTCACTATCAGGATGTTTAACTTTGGGATTGATGAGTCAGACTGGTTTCAGCTTTATTTAACACCAAAAGTCCTGTGATACCCCCTTTTTCATTTATCACCAGTAGCTTTGCAAATACCATTTGCCACTGGTGGCATTGCTCGAGTCATTTTACCTCGTTCCAGGCAGAATGTCCTGGTGGAATCTCCAGTCACCTCTGCCCAGGACTTGAAAATGAGGCATTTTAGAAGTGCATAATTAACTGCCCTTCTGATGGGGGTTTTAATCCTTACTAGCATTCTATTACTAATGGGCTTCCATGAAATTTATTGAGCTGTTGGTAAGCAAATGTTTACTAAGTGCGTGCCTTTCTCATGTCAGTTGGTAAAAAACCCAAACTCATGCTGCTTCCCTCTTTCTTGTTACAGCAAACCAACCCCATTGATGTGCAGTCCATTGAAGAAATTTTGAGGGTAGGTACTCTTAAATAGTAGATCTCTGTCTTTGCTTGGATTTTGTATGCCTTAAGGTAATGGTTGCAGAAAAAATACCTCTCTGCTTCTGTTCACTTAGCAGATGTAGCTGTCACTAGTTTTGGGGTGTGCTGAGGAGAACTAAAGATAAGAGTCAGTCTTGAATACAGCTGGAGTTGTAAGATTAGTCGTTCTATCAGTACATAAATGTAATACAGTCTGGTGCAGTTCAAGACTGACAAGTCATCCGAGAGAGACAGATGTACTCCTACATCAAGTCAGGGGTTTGCCATTCCCAAGTGCCCTTCCTCCAAAGGCTCTGGACAAGTTACCTGCCTCATGTCTGTGCTGCCAGCCCCAGCAGCGTGGCCCTGAGCAGGAACACACATGTGTCCTTCCCACCTGCCTGTGCATGGCACTGCTGCTGGGCTGCTGCTTCCTCACTGTAATTCCAGTCTGCTCATGCAGAGCAAAGCCATGTCTGATGCTGTAACCTGTGAGCAGCACAGGCTCCAGGTGTGGCTGAGTTGATGTTATCCCTTCCCTGGGCACAGTGTGAAAATGCCCTGGGATTCCCAAGCCAGTGGTGCTGATCTTGAGGAGAGGGTTCCTTGATGTCAAATGCTATTCTGAGATGCTGAAGTCCTGGTGGAACAGTTTGGTTTCTGCAATTCACTTCCCTTGCTGTTGCTTGAGGTTGCAAAATCCTGATGCCTTGATAGCTCTCCAGAAGCTGCTGTTGGGGCAGTGTATTAGTTGGAGGGGAGCTGCGCACAGGTGCCCACTGGCTACTCTGTGCTAGTTGGGGTTGCAGCACAAGGACTCCTCCTAGAAGTCTGTCATCTTTTTGTGTTTCACCAGGCATATCTTGTGTTCTTGCCTGCTAATAATGCATATCACTATTTTGATAGCAACCATGGGGAAACATGCCCAAATGCATGAAGGGGCAGATCCAAATGAATCTCTGTGCGTATCTCCAAAGCTCCTGATAAGCTGCTCCTCTCAATCTCTTTCCAGGAAATGACCCGCTCTTGGCCACCTCCCCTGACAGCTCTTAATACGCCTACTAAAGCAGACACTTCCAAATTTCCATTCCCAACAAAGGTAAGACACACTCTTTCTGGCAGGACTTTTGATAAACTAGAACAGAGCTTTCTGGCTCTTGCATGTTTCCATCTGATTTTGTCCCCCTTCTATAAGTAAGGGCTGTTAGGAGGTATTACCTTCAGAAGTAGTCAGATAAATTAAAGTAAAATTGGGGTGAATAGAAAGTGCTTCAGCAACTTAGACATTTGTTATAATTGTGGTCTTCAAATACAACTACTTTTCTGAGACATTTTAAGTATCTCTGCTGAAGCAGAAAATTCATTTTATCTTTTTGTCAACAGAAATATTTGCTGACTGTGTTAAACGTGTTTAGCAGATCTTAGAAAATTTAAAAAATATTTCTTCAAGAATGCACCTAGCCCTAATGTGCTAATAACTGCTTTTTGGGTGACAGCACATTATTTCTGTCCATGCTAAGCTACGTCAGGCCAACTTAGACTATTGGACACTTTGACAAGCTAGTTGAAATGTTTATTACAGTAAGGTAACGCATGAAAAACAAATTGTCAGTACACAGCTCTTACGAGAGAGCTCATTTGTTTTATTCTCAATTTGCACTTTGTCCTTTTTTTCTAGGAATTGCAACCTGAAGGATCTGTAGCAAAGGCTCAAAGTAAGTAGATAGCCAAAGGAAACATACAATATATTTATTGACAGATAATTTTGTGTGTTGTGTGTTATACATGGCATGTCAATTGATTGACATTGATGAAGAGGCATGATTTCTTGTGCTTTGTTGAACAGTGATGAATTTAGAAATGGCATAAGAGATTGTGTACGTTCATTACCTAGACATTAAGGCAGCTGTTCATCAGAGGACAAATGATATTCTATTAGGAAACCCCATTTGGAGTGATGAATAATCTGATGCCAATTATGTTCTGGAAGAAAGTGATGAGTCTAATCTGGTGCTCAGAGAACATAGGGTAAAATAGGCTACAACGGAGATAGATAAACCCAACCTATTCATTTTTGATTTCCAGAGCAGTATGGAGCACCTTCAGAAACATTACCAGGTTCTCAGCCAAGAACATCGTAAGTAACCAGACCCTGTTCACATCTCTATTGTGCAGTTAATTAAAGAACCTGGAAAGAACTAAATTTTGGGTTACTCAATTTTTTCTGAAGATTAAGGTTTTATCAGTCTGACTTTTCTCAGAAAACTTCCAATGCAGAGAATTTTCACCAACAGAAACATTATTGTTTCATTATGGAATCATACAATCGTTTAGGTTGGAAAAGACCTTTAAGATCATCCAGTCCAACTCTTAACCTTGTAATGCCAAGTGTACTAAACCTTGTAATGATTACAATGACTGTGTTAAAACCAAAACAAAACTGAAGAAAAATCCCAACTATTAATGCACCAGGTTAAAGGTATTTTGTTCTTTTTATCTGTAGCTATTTAACATCACAATTTTGTGCTCTTCAACCTACAATAATGCATCCAACTGACATAAACTACAAAAGGTCCAAACTGAATCTGATTGATCCTGGATATTGTTTTGAAGCCCAGGAGGGCTAGTAAAGCTACACCTACAAAAAATGTAAAAAACAGGGCTGAAATTTTAAAGAAAAAAAAAAAATAGGTAGATAAAATAACTTGGAGCTGTCCTTGTAAGTGAAAGTGGTTACCTGTTAATTAGGTTAATTACAGAAGTTGCTTGAAAGCAGTTTTGTGTGGGCTGACATTAATCTTACAGGATTAACTTGGCCAAATGCAGCATTGCTAGATTCTGAGCCCTCAGTAACAAACAGAAATCTTTCCATGTCTGGAACGCTCAGGGGTCCATGTGCAAGGCACTTGCTGAACCATTACATTTAAATGTCTGTCTGTTCATATGATACGTTGTTATTCCATGATGTGTTCTCCCATGGAAGGCTGCAAACTGCCAACTACAAAGCTTAGTCCACTTGTTTGCCTTTTCCTTATCACAAATCATTTAATTTAAAACCAAACAAAACCGGTCTAGTCACAAGTAAAAGCAAAACCATGTCTCCATCTTGGTTGAGATTGTAGAATTTTTCACTTAAGCTCTGTAGGGTCTGTTAAACATCCCTTTTCCTACTGTTCCAGCACAATGCAGAGGAGCCCTCACTCACTGGGAATGTGGGATAGTGTCTTGCTGGGCAGTCAGCTGCTCCCTTAATCTCTTCCTTATTTTGCTTCACTTTTATCCACCCCAGTTTGCTCCTCAATGACATCTGGAAATTTTCATTGCCCTACTAAAACTAGTAGTTTTAGCCTTCCTCCCCAGCTACCCCTATGACCATCATCATTATTTCAGTTCACAGCTGCTTGTAAAAATCCCTTTAGCCCTTTAGTCAGTTTTCCAGGCAGCAGAGAGAGAAGAGACTTTTCCTACAGACAAGAATTGGAAAAGACTCCTTCCTTAGCCCACAGGGCCAGAATTATAAATTTGGCATGGTATTGAGCTCTGTCCTTAGCCATGATCCCCTCTCTGCTAAGTGTCCTTGCTGGGCACTTCAGAGCCAGTGCTCATCTGCAAGGGATGTGTGAGCCCCTGCTCGGCAAAGGCAGTGGAAGCAGGAGGAACAGGCTGGCCTGGGTTTGTGTCCGAGTGAAGTTTGCCCAAGGACTTCCTCTGCATCTTTCCCTTGAAGTGATGCATCCCTTCCTTTCTGTGTTTGCTTTCTCTGGCACAACAGGCCTGCCTTTCCGTGCTGTTCAAAGTGCACGTGACTGTCTGAAAATTCAGCTGCCTGGAGTAGCTTGTGTTGCAAAGTGTAGCTGGCTGAAAACAAACAGTGATTGTGCTGGTTAATTAGAAGATGAAATCCCAGGGCATCTGTGTGCCCAAATTAACATTCAGCTTTTCAGAGCATGCAGGGATTTCCCAGATGGATTTCATTCTTGAATGCAGCCCTGAAGTTTGCACCTGGCAGTGCTGGAATGGAAGCAGCCCTTCTTTGAAAAGGGGACATGCCAGCTTATTCTTGGTGATGCATCTTTAACCTGGCTAGCAGAGAGGGACCAGCCTGTGCTTTCAGTGAGGTTGTTTGGCAAGTGATAATAATTTTAATGCTGCTTCTCTCACTAAAATAACTCTTTTTAAATAGCTTTAGGGAGATTAATGGTGTGTATATAAGCTGCAAATGAACAGGTCCTGCAAATGAAACCTTGGCATCTATTAATTCCTGAGCTAACTGGAGCATTAAAATTATTGAGGCAGATTTATTTTCTGTAACTAGGCTATTTAACAATTTGTCAAACTTTTTTTGGGAAACTGGCTTTGTCTACCCTTGTGGAAGTATGACTTGAAGTTTTAGTGTTCTTCCTTGTTCCCAAATAAAGCATAAGTAGTTGCAGTGTTCTTTTATGCTGATGTATTTTATTTACCAGCAGCTCAGGTGGAAAAGGTAGTCCTTTTTATTACAAACAGTTAAATCAGATTTAAAGAGATCTAGATAGTGTCTTTGCATGTCCCTGTCCACAGTAGGGGTTTGAAACTAAATGATCTCTAAGGTCTCTTCCAACCCAAACCATTCTATAATTCTGTGATTATCCTCTTACCTCTAAATGAGATAAGTCTTTAGTCCACAATTCTTAAAGCAGAACAAAACAAAACCAAAAAAACCAGACAATAACCCAAAACCAACCTTAAAGCCTTTCAGCATGTTTTAGCATCCCTGAAAGTTTCTTCACTACCATCTTTAAAGGACTCTGTCCCCTTAGGAGTTGTAAAAGAAATTAAAAAGGATTGATTGAGCTACCAGTAAATACTTAGCCAAACTGCCCAGAAGTGTGGAAAGTGCCTGTACTGTCACTGGTCTTTTTTCATTTCTGTGCCTCATCTGTCTGGCAGTGAGCTTGGGCTTTGGCCCACAAGCAGAGCTGGCTTGTGCAGGATTGCTGCAGGCTGCTGGCTGTTTGCCTTCTGTAGGAAATTTGGAGCTCTCCTTTTCCAAGGTGGTGTCTCATAGTGCTTCCCTTCAGTGTTTACTCTAAATGAAGAGGCAAGAGGTGATTTCCAGTGAGAAGGTGTGTGAGGAAATGAGGCAGTGGAGGGTAGATCAGAGGGTAATGGCAGTCAAAATGCCTGAACAAAGAAAGCACCAACTTTTTCCTACTTTCTCTCCCTTTTTTCAGGGTGATGTGGTTCACTGGGAATTATTTATAGTTGTTTTCTTGCTATAAAACATGTTGTCATGAGGGTTCAGAGTCCTATTTTTCTTTTTCGGCCACAAGAAAAATTTATCACAGAAAGCCCTTGGTTTGAAATGAGGTTGAAATAAGTGGAGTTTTGACCTGATTGATTAAAATCTCTGTCTCAGCTCCCAAGCTTTTGATCCCATTTTTGGAAGGACACTTGAATAATCCTCTGGGTTGAGGAGTCAGTTGCCAGCTGGTTTCAAGATTTGAATAACTATACTTTTGAATAGCCAGGTTTTACCTGCCTATTTTTAACTCCTTCGGGATGCCTGCATGATTGCCAGAGAGACGGATAACAATCTGGGACTGCTTTGGGTCCCTCTCCTTCCCTTCCAGCAAATTTTTAATTTGCAAATTAAAAATTGCAAACAGTAGTTACCACCTGCAGCCACAGGACTGAATGACGCTTTTGGAAATGTTTGTGGGCAGCCTGCTCTCTTCTCTAGCAGTAGTGAAAGAGAGCCTCCCCACTTGTAAACTGCTCTGAGTACCTGAACTGCTTGGCAATACTGCTGAAATGTGCAGGAGCATGGAGTTCATTGAGTAGAGAAGAGATGGGATCTAGGCTTGACCTTGGCATGGACTTACACGTGTGATAGGAGACTTAAGCAGCAAAACGAGAACCCCTGGACAGAAGAAATATTTGTAGCCCCTCAGAGCAGAGTGTGTGAACATGCACAGCTCCTGGTGCTCCTGATGCTCTCTGTCCCTTGGTGAGCCAGTGCAGGCTGATAGCATGAGAGTCTCTTACTGTACCAGTAAAAACCAAAAAAAGTAAAACATTTTAACCATTCATTTCAGGTAATGACAGGGTTTCGTAGACTGTGCATGCCAAATGTGCAGAAAGGATGGGGGAGGTTGGTTTGTTTAGGCAAGTACAAACCAAATCTTTATCAGTGCCTGCTGCTTCAAAATGTGTCTGCCTTGGCTGATATTTATCTTCTGGTTGTCTTTCAGAATGCTCCAGGACGACCTGCAGCTCAGTGATAGTGAAGAGAGTGGTGACGATCAAGTCGGTTTTAGCTGTTTTATACACTAGGCACACAGACTTCCCTTTAAACATCACCACTTGTTGCATTGTTTTGAGTTCTGAGCTAACCTTTCCTCCCCCTCTCCTCTTTGTCTTTGTGAACAAAACAGGTTGTTGAAAAGTCACCTTCTTCACTTGCTCCTCCAAGGTACAGGTTTGTTCCCAAACTACTAGCTAGGCCACATAAAGAGAAAACCAAAACTGCTGTTTATATGTGGGGGTAGGAGGGTAAGGGTTCCTGGTTTCTCTTGTAGCTACAGACTTTGGTTTCTGGCTGCTCTTGAAAGTCAGCTTTAGTTGTATGGAGTTTTCCAGAAAGCTCCAATTAGGAATGAGTTATCAAGGCATGCTGGACCTTGCCTGCGAACCAGAACTATATTTCCTCAATTGCTTCTTTCTCTTCTCCTCCTCCCCTCCACCAGTATGTCTGTAGATCACTCTGCAGCTAATGGGATTTTCAGCTGTAGTGGCGATGGGTGAGATGTGAGTCCAGTTTTAGCTCAGAAGGAAGCCCAAAACAGCCAAGTGGGTAAAGAACAGGAAAGGGTTAGGAAGACTCATTGAGGCTGTTTCAGCTCCTCTTGATAAGGAAACTGATTGTAAGCAGTTCCTGCCATGTATTGTTAGTCAGAAGCAATATTCAAGATAGATTGAACAGCCATATGCCAGCATTTGAGGAAGAAAGATGAAAAAGCTCAACATTTTTCCTATAGGAGAACAGGAGAGCACTGACATAGATTTTTTTTTTTTCTTGATATGTATATTCTTCAAGCACAAGAGTGATCTACTCTAAAAGTGGTCTAAAAGTCAGACTTGCAGAAGAGCACACCAATACTTGGCATGATCTGTGTCCCTGCAAACTCTTAAAGTTGGAGTGCTCTCATGATATCGGTCTTGGATCAGCAAGGAGCTTGCCTCCAGCTCATACAAATTTGTTGATACTGATGTGGGAAACCAAAGCAGAAAAAATACATTAAAATATCTACATTTTAATTTTGGAAGCCCATTTCAAAAACAAAAACACTGTGCATAAAAGGGACAGCTCTTCCTTGATTCCATCCACTCCATTGTCAGTGTGGAGAAAACCACTTTTTGTTAGAGCAGGGTGTTGCAAGAAATGCTGCTGGCTGATGTGGCTATTAATGAGGTGCTTACAGCACCATGACCAAGTAACACAGATGAAGTGAAAACTTAAAAGGGAGAACAAAAAAACCAGAAACCATCCTGAAATATATGTTCCTGCCTTGTTCACTTTTATTGGAAGTTTTTCATTTTGAGAGTTGGGTTTTTCAGAAAAGCACTGGGCAGTTTCAGTGCTTTTTAAACTTTGATTGGCAAAATGCAGCTCCACATTGTAGCAGTGACATTCTGCTACATATTTGACTGGGTTGGAGTTGAAGGTTTTATTATTTCCAGCAATTTTGTATTCTGGTGCTTTATTTTTTGAGTATGCCAATGTATTTCTCTGGCCTTCTCCCCTCTCATCTCAGTGCCAAAACATGGGCTTTCAGTTTTATTTTTGAATAAAACTGTCAATATAATAAGTAAGTAACCTTCAGCCACGCTGCTTTCTAATTTTATCTCATGGTGGCCTTGCAGTTCCTTACAGTCCCAGCCCAAGAGTGTGGCATCAGCACATTCCAGCAGCTCGGAGTCAGGGAGCACCAGTGACTCAGACAGCTCCTCAGACTCGGAGTCAGAGAGCCACTCGAGTGACAGTGAAGCGAACGACCCTCCGGGAGCACCAGCGCCTGAGGTGAATGCAAAGAAAGGCAGAGGCTGCTTACACAGCCCCTTGCCTCACTCTGCTGTCTCAATGCAGTCAAGGCAGGAGACCTGGAACACTGTCATTGTTCAGGTGTCCCCTTGGCATCTTTGCTGCGTCACTTAACTTTTCTTGCCCTTTGCTTCCATTCTAGAGTTTGTCAGCCTTAGTTACCCTTACTGCCAACATAATTAGACTTTCAGATGCCCAACCTGGAAGTGTTCCCCCATGTCCTATGGGACAGTTGTCTAGCTCTCCTGGAGGAATCAGTGCCTTCACTGGGGAGACAAGAGAAGGCACAGAGGGAAAGCACAGCTGGGCTGTGTGGGGCCCACCTCTGCCTGTGCAGGATTTCTGGGTGCCTTTATGGGCAGTGTCAGGGTGAGACTAGTTTCCTGATAATTTAAGACGAGCTGCTGCCTCCCTGCAGCTCCTGTGTATGAGTGACAGATTCAGTTTCTCCCAGGTTGCAGCTGAAGGGATCAGACCTGCAGGAAGGGCTGGAATATGCTTAGTCTTGCTGCTGTTGAATTTGGCTTGGATACTGCTGCACTGGCATTTCTAAGGCTTTTATTGGGGAAAGCAGACAAACAGAACTTGGTGCCTTAAACTTTCATAATTGTGAGACCATGCATTTTTAAAAAAATCTGCAGAAGTGCTTATGTCCCATGCTTTCAAACAGTTCTTTCAGCTTGCAAAACATTCTCATTATTGAGAATGAAGTAAATGGCTTCATTGGGAAGTAAATGGCTGTGTCTATAGACCACAGCTGATGCAAAACAATCCACTGGCAGTTTTGAAGCACTCTTACAAAGTCCCTTGTAATTTATTTTTCCTCCCCTTAGCTCTAGCTCTTTCTTTTCACCTTAGAAGTGCATGAACAGGTAGAAGCTAAAAACAAGCTTTGAGACAGCCTATCTTTCTATCTCACTCTAATACTTTTTGCCCTCCAGCAGCTGAGTTACAGACTTTGCCCACTGCAATATGGTGTCTTTGAAGGAAGATGCTATAGTTCTCCTCTTTTACTAAATTCCGCATGGTTTCTCCTGAAAATACTAATGAAGTCCTAGCTACTTGCCATTGACCTTTTTATCCTTTTTTTATTGAGCCAACTGTTCATTCATGATGCTCTGGAGTAAGTTAGTGTACATAGCCTGTTTGGTTATAGTCAGTTCTTCACATGCAAAAGCAAATACTTTGAGACTTCTAGGCAACAGTCCCTGGGCTCTGGTAAGCTGTGCTAGGATGGAAACAGCCCATAAAGGCATCAGGTTTGAATCCTCCCTTTCTCTTTTTGTATGCAGCCTGAGCCACCAGCTTCTAATAAGTGGCAGCTTGACAACTGGCTGACCAAGGTGAACCCACCAGCAGTGCCAACAGAGAGCCCCGATGACAATGCCCGAGGGGATGGGCGTGAGGAGGGCAAGAAGCAGGAGCGGGGCAGCAGCAGCAGTTTCTCCCAGCAGCACGCTGAGCTGAGGGAGCCTCCTCACAAGAGCCAAGTGGCCAGGGCTCCCCAGGAGGCTCCTCTTCCGACCAAACGCAGCTGCCAGAAACCTCCTGCGCCCGCCGAGGAGCCCTTGCCCAGGCAGACTGTGGGGATCAAGAGGCCCAGCAAGGCCCTGGCGCACGAGGGGCCCAAGAGGGGCCTGAAGGTAGAGAGTGAGCCTGCTCTTTTGGAGGTCACAGACCAGTCTTTCAGGGACAAGCCCAAAGTCAAAAAAACAGTGAAGACAAAATCCAATGAAAGAAAAGACCTGAAACCAGGACTTCAAGAGCCCTCTGAGAAAAAAAAAGGCAAGGGCTCCCACCAGGCCAGCGCCAAACCTTTCTTGGAGCCCAGGCTCATGGGAGATGCCCAGGCACGCAGTGCTCTCAGTCCCCTTCCTCAGGGCCAGGGCACAGCCCCCAAAAGGACCAGCAGCCACAGGCCTCAGGATGTGCACAAGGAGAAATTGCCCTTGCCTCTCGGGGAGAAGTTGCTCTCACCGGTGAGGGATCCCCCAACCCATGAGCACCTCGTGGTGAAAATAGATCTCTGTCACCTGGTAAAAGTCCCTCAGCCCCCCAGGAAAAATGGGCACCAGAGGAAAGCAGAGACCAAGGACCTTCCTGGTGTGAGGAAGCAGGACTTGAAGAGGAAAGCCACGATCACTCCTGAGGAGTCCCTTGCAAAGAAGAAGGTGAGAGGTGGAGTGGGAAGTGGGTTTGTACAAGGACTAATGTGATGTTTGAAAAGCCTACGTGGACTTCCCACTTCACAGGTTGGGAGTAGAGCCGTTATCCTTCTAAAAAGCTATTATCAAGGGGAATGTGAATCAAAACTGTCTGCAGGTGTTTCTTGTTGGCCACAAATCCCTTCCTGGGCAAATGAAAAGCCCTGTAAGCTGTCTAACATGTTTTAGTATTTTAGAATCCATTTTTGCTCTGTTCTCTTGAAATCCTGGTTTTCTCAGACAATAAAACCAGTTGTAACAGTGGCTTTCCCTTGAATTAGAAGACAGCCCTTTATTTAAATGAGGTGATCGTTGCTCACAAGCTGACTCCCAAAGGGGACTATGAATATACCTCCAGCCAGCTGGGTCAGCTGCACGAAGCGTTGGCTGCAGACCTTGTGGGGAATGGGTATTCCCTCTGGATATTTCAGTCCCTCAGTCTTCTCACAGAGCAGGTGGCTCAGCATGGGTGGATGAATAACCTTGGTTTGGGTTTTATTTAGTTTTGCCATTTTATGAATTTCCTGTAGTTGTGAGGGACAATTGAGAAGAGCAGGGCAACTGTGAAAAAACTTGAGAGACCCCAGAAATTCCTGCTCTTGCAGAGCAATGGTACAAAGGGAAACAGGCAGTCAATCTGTCTAAGAGATACAGGAGAAGAGCTATTTGACATTAGACATGTCTTCTCTTGCAATCTCAGTGCCTGACTGCAGAGAAACCCCCTTCAGAGCCTCACTGTCAGTTCTGTCAGTGCATCAGTACCCTTGGGGGCTGAGGCCTCACAGCAGCCAGCTGGGTCAGGTACAGCTGTCAGACATCTTTGGTGGCAGTGTGGAATCTGGAACAGAGTGTAAGGATGTGATCTCAGTGCTGGAGCCTTGTCCTGAGCACCCTGCCAGAGACAGCCCCTGTGTCACAGCACACCCCTGTGAGTGGCACAAAGCTGGCTGTGTCCCAGACATGAGTACAGGCTGGGACAAGAACTCACTGGGAGCATGCCGGCGGAGAACGACCTGGAGGTTCCGCTGGATGAGAGGCTGGACACGACCCAGCAGTGTGTGCTTGCAGCCCAGAAAGCCAAACGTGTCCTGGGCTGCATCCAAAGATGTGTGGTCAGGAGGCTGAGGAAGGGGATTCTGCCCCTCTACTCCTCTCTGGTGAGACCCCACCTACAATGCTGCATGCGGCTCTGGGGTCCCCAGATTACCGGTGCTTCAAAATTCCACATATATCAGCATCTCTGTGATAAAAACCAAACCCCCTGCACATCTGGAGTACCTGTGTGTAAGGCACGGGAAAGTGCCTTACTTTTGATTATTGTTAGTAGCAACAGGTTTAGCACTTCCATCCCTGCCACTACAAAGCAATTAATCTATCCAAGCAAAATTAGATAAAATGTCATTTTAGGTTTCTCATCAATGAGCTTGCAATTTGTTGGTTCCAGTATCTTTTTTTAACCAGACTCAATCAAACTTAGCTGTGTTGGTCTGTATATTATGTGAACTTTGAAAACCTAAGTGATTTTATGTTTCCTTTTCTTTTTCCTTTGTATTAGAGAGGAGAGAAGGAAGAGACTGATAGGAAGAAAATTAAATCAGAGAAAAAGTCCAAATCATTGCAGTCTTCAGCTAGCAAAGACTCCAGTAAATTGAAGTGAGTATACAGTGGTGGAATGGCAGAAGGATGCATCAATCCAAGTCTTTCCTAAACAGCTAAGATCAAGGAACTCTATCTCCTGTCCTTATACTTGTGAGTTTGCTTCTAACATAATGTTTCTTCTGAAACCTAATCTACAGCAGATTTGCCTTTACATCCTAGAAGCAACCAGTCCAGAAAGCAGCTGTGTAGGTGTGGGTGGGTAAACGCAGTGAGCATTTCCCTTCTCCTCTGAAGTCATCCTGTTGTCTTTGTCTTGTTTTCCTAAGTGACCCAATGGTCACAAAACCAATGTGCCTTTTGAGTCCTGACTGTCTAGAATTTCAGGTGGCCTTTGTTACCAGGAATGCCTCCTTTTTTCCCAGTGCAGCATTTGCAGTGCTTCTGGTAGCTCTGCTGGAGCTTCCTCTGTAATTTGCATACCAGAGCACTGCCAGCGTTCTGGCTAGCCCTTTGCTCCAGTGAGCGCTTCCAAGAGCATGTTTCCAACTGGGCAGCGTTCCCAAGAGGGGAGACTCATGCCTCAGTCATGGGCTACTGCATTCAATTCCTGCTTGCCTGTGGCTTGAATTTGAGGTGTTGGCTTGGATTGCTATGTAGTGTTGAGGTTTGTGTCCTGACAATAGGAGTAAACTGCTTTTCTGAAGAGAAAACACTGATGTATTCTGGAAGCACTGAAGAATTGGGATTACCATTCAGTTGGGTGAAGGGATATTTGAACTGTGGTAGTAATGCAAGAGCTTTACTTCTGGATCTTATTCCTCCCTTTTTCTCAGTGAAAATGAGCACCTGTTTTAGTCATGTACTGGCTTTTGGAGTGGGAAGAATAGGATGCATTTTTGGGAAGAGGGTGCACTTGGGCAGGTCGGGTGATGGTTCTATGCTCTGTGGAGCATCAGCTGTACCAAAGATGGAGAAGCTTGAGAGCATGTGTGTGATGTGAGTAGAGACCATGGGAAAAGTATGTGGTGAAAGAGGAAAGAGGATTGTCCCATGCACAACAGAATGAGGGAGCATGTGCACCATAACACCTCAGTCTCCTCACTGGGTTAAACTTAATTTCCTCCTCTTCTGATGTTGCAGTCCACAAGCTGGGATTCCCTGCTCAATGTTTTCTTGGAAACTTTGAGAAACTGAATAAAAATATGTAAATGAGCAGTGGTGAAACAAAGTTTAGAACTATTTGGTGCTACTTAGGGATGCTCATCCTAACGTCAGATGATCAGAAATCTAATGTTACTAAATGTGATAATCTCTGCCATTTAAAAGCATAGCATTTTAAGTCTCTCTCAACTTTGTGAGTGTTGTCTAGTTGATCTAGCAAGTCTTAAAAGAGCTTAATACTATCAAAGCACATACATGATCAAGTGTCAGGGTGAATATCTCTGACCACAGAAAATACCATGTACCAAAAGGGGAGAGGCAGGCAGTGCTGCAGTTCATTTGCCTTGTTGGGTGATTTGCCCCAGGGATTTTAGTCACTGTAATCACCTCCGTCACTGAATGAAAAGGGGCTGTATTGGAGGCATGCTTTTTTTGCAATGTCCTAATATTCTGGTTACAAGTGTTTGCTCTAAGGACAAATTCCGAGACTATTCTTGCTTGAAAAGCAGCTTGCTTGTATGTCGATGGTAGGTGAAGGTTTGCTGTCTGAAGCACAATGAAGCCCCTGAAGTTTCATTTCACTTTTGTTGAATTCTTTGTATTAACAGGTCATCTCACACTTCCAGAGGAGTTTAAACAGAATTGGCACATGATGTAACTAAGTTGGTAAAAAATCCCTATATTGTATGTACACCTCATTAATGAATTTGCTTCCCATCTCCAGAGCATCAAAAGCTTTGTCTGAAACCCAGAAGAAAGATGTGCTCCTGCCACTGCCAGCCGTGTCTGCTGCACAACCTGCCCCAAAGTCAGCCAAGATGACCCAAAAGAGACCCAGAAATGAGACTGATGAGCTGCCTGACATGGATAACCCTGCCAAGAAGAAGAGCAACCACAAGGATCCTTTGTTTGCCAAGCACAGAAAAGTGGAGGGAAATCATACAGAACTGTCGAAGGGCATCAAAGTAGGTATCCAGGATAACTGGTGGGATGTTTCCTCCAACTTGGGTGCTATGTGATTCTCTTCAGAAACATACTCTGTAAACTCCAAAGGCATGAGAATCATGTTTATGCTAATTACCATTTCAGATTGCAGGTAACTGCAAATACAATACTGGTGAATTGGTGTAAAAATAAGTGTGCTTATAAAAAGAAAGAGGGGATTGCTTAAAAATAAGAAAACAAGGAACCTGTGGCATTAACTACAACCCAGGTATAAGCTTTTATAGCTTGTTTACAAAATGGTTCATGATCCTTGCAGCTGGTTCTTTGCATTTCTGGGTTACAAAATTTGATTACGTGGCTTTTTACTGGAGACTTGGGCGTGTGGTCTGGGATGTTGCTCTGTGTGTGGACAGATAATACTGTGGACACTGTATTAGCTGGCTCTAACTGCTTGCTTTTTCCTTTTCTCTGTAGTTAGTAATGGGGAATCAGCAATTGTTGTGTGGTTAAGGTAGAAATAAGTGTGAATAGATCTTATCATTCTGCCTTGGCTAGAGGACATGAAAACTGCTGCTTGCAGCCTCACTGCTCTCTTGGTCATTGTGCAAGGAAACCTGCTGCTGAATTTCTCTTAGCTTGGGAGAAGTTTGAATGGTGTTAGGCATTACAAGCAGTCAGGTGAGAAGCAAGCAGGGGTTGCTGGGGAAGAGAGCCTGGAGAATAGACTAGGCTTGGGACAGATAAACATTTTCACTTGAAATTTAGGAAAGCTGGGCTTTGGAATTGGGTTAGGCATATCTCTCTAACCAGCTTTATCTCTGTCCTTTTTCAGGGATCTGCAGGTGATGTCACAAAGCCTTTCCCAGTGCCTTCTTTGCCAAATGGTACCTCTAAGCCAAGGAGACCTCTGCTCAAGTTTGAAAAGTAAGTTTTTGTTTGATATCCCTCCTCTTTACTTTCTGAAGGCATGAGGCAAAGCTGGCCATGAGGCCACCCTGGCTTCTGCTTTTTCATGAGCACTTCTTTGGGAGGAAAGAGAGGGAGAGAGATATGTGAGATCTGCCCTGTACTGCCTTCTCATGCCTACCCACCACAAAGTAAATGTTTACAAGAAAGCAAAGTTTTACAACAGTTTTGGTTTGGGAGAAGCTGTTCTGGAAATTAGGGACCTTCTCTCTTGTAAGCAAGTAACTTGAATACAAGTTTTGGTCTCTTATAGATAAGTGTGTGGTTGCTGCCAAATTTACTTTGTTTCAATTAAAATGTATTTATGGGTCTGTACTTCAGGAGTGATGGACAATGTAGCTACTGTCTTTCCATGGAAATGGAAATTTAACTTGTTCCCATAGAAGCCCAAGCTCTGGTGGTTTTTATTTCTAAATGTAAATTTTCAATATTATTCCAGCATATATTTTTTAAGAAATCAGTCAACCCATAGCATCCTCTAGATAAGAAAGTAAAATGGATAATTATCCTACCCTTTTTCTTCTGTTTTTCCTCTCTGTCCCCAATTCAGGCAACATTCAAAGGAATACTACATTGAACAGGCCCAGAGGCTGAAGCACAAAGCTGATGCAATGGTAAGTCTTGATCTTGTGCTGGGAATGCTGACCAGGTCCTGCACTCAGCCCTGGTACCTGTGTGTGTGGGAAAGAGGTTCACTGCCTACCATGACTTCCATACTCCATGCATGGAGTGTGTTCAGTCATGTGTTGGGAAGCTGTCTTTATTTGCCAGATGTTCGGATGTTTCTCTTGGATGCAAACACATCTAGAAAATGGGATTCAGAAGTGGCATTGTCAAGAGCTTTGCTAAGAGATATAAAAGCATCCTTGGAAAACAGATGGAACAGATAGTTTCAAGCCAGTTTAAAAAGTCAGCAAAATCAGGATCCTGGCAGTTATTGAGTTGCTGGTGACTGAGACTTGGAAGTGGCCATGGCAGACCTGATTTTCTCTGCTCTGTGCAGTTTAATAGTGTGCACAAGTGAACATATTGCTTTGCTAATTATGGCAGATAATTATCTCAGATAATGTCCATTTGCTACTTTCTGTTTACCTGTGAAAATGAAGTGAGAGAATGCTGCAGTGGGAATCCCCCTGTGAAGCAATCCTCTAAGACTAGACCACAGTGTCTAAAAAAAGTGAAGATAATAAATTACTCAAAAAAAACATTGAGCAAAGAGAGATAAATGGACCACACAAAGCTGAAGACTGGGATCACATTAAGGGTTCTGCTTTTCACTCAGAGGCCAGACTGAAATCTTTTTCTTTCTTCAAATCCTGTCTAACTAGGAGGAGAATTCAAGTATGTTTAAGGGAAGTATGTTTGGTCTTAGTTAAAAAGTGAGAATTTTCTTCCCAATAGACTGACAAGACTGGAAAGGCCTTTCAGTACCTGGAGGCTGCCCTTTTATTCATTGAATATGGGATTGCCTTGGAATCAGATGTGCTGGAACCAAAATCAGCTTACAGCATATTCAGTGACACCATAGTTCTCATCAAGTAAGTGGCTTTCAGAGGGTGACAGTTTGGCGTGTTTGGAGGGGAGGGCATTTTGACACACAGTCCTCTGCACAAGATCTTAAAAGTTCCTTGTGCCAGGACTAAGAACTTGGGGCAGGTTTCCTGACTTTTCAGCTGTTTTGAAGATAATGGCATGCACTGTTATTTCATTAATTGTGGAGCTTCAGAGTGCTCTGATAGCTGACAAGTTCCTATGTATTTTGTTTCCCTAGATTCATTATGACTTTGAAACCATTTGCAGACTCCTCAGTCTCTTCACATGGAAAAATCTTTGCTGTGTTACAGTGAGTAACTGTGCTTCTGTTCCTTGGTGCACTGCTTTGAAACTGAGGGAAAAATCCATTGCTTCTAGGGGGCAAGGAACGAGTTAAATGGGAGTTAGAGTTATGCAAGGAAAAAAAAAGCTGTATAAAGGAACAGAAAAAAAACAATATAAAAACCAGAATGAATTGAAACATCTCTAAAGTAAGGTGGGAGATCACAAGGGACCACATGTAGAAAGCACAGGGTTTAAAATTTGATCTCCTGGTAACTTGAGAGCACATAAGGGCTTTCACCTAAGGTGAAAGAATGTGATTTGGCTGCCCATGTTTGAGCTGTGTAACTGAAACTGTAGCTGAACATGGATAAGGCACTTCTAGATGGGGGCTTACTCAGCCTTTGGCACTTTTGAGAGCCTGGACACCTGTTTGTATGAAAGACTAGAGAAGACCCTTCCTTGTTTCTTTCTTTTCCTTGTGATTTTTTTTTTTCACAGTCTTTTTTTATCATGATCAGAAGGAGGAGAAATTTTGAGCTTTCTTGACCTTCCAGTAGAGCTGAGGTGTGCCTGCCTCTGTCCCTCAAGGCTGATGAGGGCTGGGCACAAACACTGACACTCGGGTGTGTTTCTGTCCACAGCATGCGCTGCCAGTCCATTCTGCACATGGCAATGTTTGGTTACAAAAAGGACACTGCAATGAGGTATTCCAGACTCCTGAATGACCACTTCAAGGTAGGGCACAGATATCATGAAGCTGCTAGCTGGATGGCTGTGGTAGTTACTGATGTCAGCTGAACAATCCAGAACTAACTAGACTTTTATTCCTTGCTGCAGAGTAATTTCAGAGTAATACAAGCACCTTCTCCGGGTGTTGCAAGGTAAGATTTAAAAATTTGTTGTCATGTGTCATTGTTTCAATGACAATGAGTTAGAGCTTTTCTGTGTTCTGTGGTCATTTCATGTGGCAGCCTGGTAGCTGTCTTTCAAAATCTATGCCTGAGTAAAGGTTGTTTGGACTTTGACAGTGGTCTGATTCCTGGTACATTCCACCTTGCACAGCATAGTTCATTGAGAAGTAAGTGTTCTCTTGAGAGCAGTGGTGGAAGCCCTGTCATACCAGTGACTAAAATTAGGTTGGTTGAAGTGGTGGGGGTGTGATGAGCCAGGCTGTGTCTGGAAGGCGGCCGGCTGACCACATTTATCTGCCCTGGGTCTATAAATAAATGTATGTAGGCTGACCTGGCTGCTGTAAGGAGCTGCCAAAAGCTCCAGCCTCCTCAGGAGGGGAGCTTCAGTTTTGGAAGGCATTAGGGAAAACACTTGGGTAATCTGGTGAAGACTTTCACAAGTAGGTGTAGATTTTGGAAGATGGATGGGTGGCCCTTTTTGGTGTCTGCTCCCACATTTTTTCTTGTTGAGTAAAGTCCTTCTAAATCACTTCCAAAAACTTGGCCTTGCCCTCAAAGTACAATTGCTTGTGCTGTAGCTGAACACATCTCACTTTTCAGCAGTCCACTCCATGCTGCAGGCCTGGGTGACACTGGATAGCTCCTGGCATGAAGCAGCCTTGTGAAAGATGTTTAGCTCTGAAGCTGAATGTTCATGATGGTGTTTCTTTTCTGCTGCAGAAGCACAGGCTTGCCTTCTCCTCTTTCTCCAATACCCTCTCCTGCTGGATCTGTGAGTTCTCAGCCGGGATCAAATGATAGCAACGGCGTTGGCCACAGCAGCATTGGCAACAGCACTGGCTCTACTGTCACTGTCTCCTGTCATATCTCCAATGTCACCTCTTCCTATGTCAACATCACCTCCTATATCCTACATGCATATGAAATTTGGGAAAAGGCTGATGCACTGGCCAGAAAGAATAAAGGTAAGTTTTTGCCCTTTGTCTTTTCTGCCTCGTGTCATGGTTATGTGTGTATTTGCTTCAATCCTGACACTCAGTGCAGCAAGCACCATACCTAAAGTTCAAAGCATGAAATATGTTGAATATCTCTTCCAGGGCATATTGGCAGAGATACTTGATGGTGATATATTGATGAGTGTTCCCATTAAAAGGTTTTCTTGGCATCCTCAAATGTCCAAGAGCTAAGGGATGAGGGTGTCAAGTGCAGGAAACCAGCCAACTTGCTTCATGGTAACACAAGAAGCGTAAGGGGTTTGAGTTTTTTTGTCTTTCCCTTTGGGGCACTGAGTTTTTCTGAGTTGGTTAGCTTTGTTTAAAAGTATAATTTTGGCCTGTAGCCTTGTGTTTTAGTTTTTGTCAAATTTCCAGGTAATTTTGTCTTGAAAATGGTGATGCTGGCTTCTCTGCCTAACAGAGAAGCTGAGCAGCACTTGAATTTGAGTCCTTGCTGGGCACGTGCCCAGTATTTGCCAGCAGCAATTCCTAGAATTGCTGCAACTTTTTTATTTTACAGTTTTGTTGTTAAAAATGTTGTATTGTCCTTTGGTTCAGGCAGTGGTGAATACAAAAAAGCCACAGGGTGGGTGCAATCCAGCCTGTGACATTGTCAACCCACATGGCCTCAGCAGTGTAATTTTCCCTACAACACAAAGTTTTGTGAGCCAATGATAGTGAAGAGATGCATTTCCATGACCTGTTGGCAAACCTGCAAAAGAAAATAAGCACAATGTGCCTGGCTGGATTGTTGGAAGTCTGTGAAAATCCTCACAACTAATGAGGCAGTTGCTGAAAATCGTAAGGCTTTCCAAGTCACCTTTGAATAAAAAACTGTTTGTTGGCTCTCCTCTGAGCAAATCTGTGCTTGCAGCAGTGGTTCATGTGTGGCATTTTTAATTCTGCCCTCAAAAGGCTGATAAAAGACTGTCACATAGAAGCAGTGGATGGTGCTAATAAGCCAGAGGAGTGAGTCATGGAGGAAAATGTGTGGGAGGGCAGCCTGAGCACAGCCTTGCATCAGTCAAGACTAAATTCAAAACATGCTCTGTGTGGCTGGTCCTGGTGTAGGGGGATGATGACTGGGGTACTAAATACTCTGTAGGGAGTGGATCTTTTCAGGAGACCATGTAGGCTTGCTGGTGGTGTCACTGTTCAGGACAGTTGGAAGCATTTCAGAACTGGAACTTACTGATAATCAGTGTAATGTACAAAGAGGTATAGAGAGTGAAAACGTAAAATGAATAAAAAAGGCCACATCCTTGATTCTTTTATGCAATTCATAGGGCATAAGAAGAGGAAGAAAGAGCAGCAGCCTTTAGCTATCAAGATCTTATAAGCAGGGAAGTCCAGAGCTATTGGAAAGCAGTGAGCTGTAACTGCTGTCCAAGTCACTGGTGCAGAGCTGTAGTGCCTTCTGGAGGTGCCACTGACAGGTGCCAGCTCCTCACTGTAATTCAGAGCAGCACTGTGGATCACGTGGCTGTAACAGGTTGTCTTCAGCCTCTGAACTCCCCCTGCAAGAACAAGCTGAGGCTGCAGACATGGACATGAAGTCCCTCTCCTTTCACCTGATGCTGTGCTGACAGAGCAGGTTGTCTTGTGTTTGCTCAGACAGGGGCTTTGAATTCCTTCCACTCCCCATAGAGGGCATGGATTCTGTAAACAAAAGCAGGAAAATCAGAGGGTATGTGTTCTCTGCTTCTGCATTAGCAAGTATTAGAAAGGAAGTGTTGTGCACTCTACTTCTGAAGAACACTCCTTGCACAGCCAAGCAGAATTTTTCCACCTCTAGCTTCAGTCTTTGGATGTCAAAAAGGAGAGCTGAGAATGACCAGTTTCTGAAAAGGTATTTAGCAACACAGCTGAGCTGAAGAGTGGGGAACTGGGCCCGTGTCATTGGGAGGCAGGTCATGCAGGAATGTCTTGGAAAGGTGACTGCAAAGGAACAGATGTGAGAATTTCCCACAGCTCATGGTCACCTGTACAGATGATTGCCAGCACAGAGCAGGGCTTGCAGCCTGCCAGCCCCTCACAGCAGAGTCAGGTGTGCTGCAAGAGCCACCTCCTGTGCGGGAGGAGGAGTGGGATGCCTGGAGTTGGTGATGGAATGGGATGAATGTGAGATCTGCCTGATGTGCTCGGTTATAAGCAATCCAAACCAGAGCTGTATATAGCCTGGCAAGCTACACAAATAGAGAAATCCTGACATCTCCAAGGTTTGAGGATGGCTGGAGGAAAGGGATCACAGCTGTGCGTGCTTCTGGGTGCTGCTCAGGAGGAGACTCAAATTTGTCCTGTTTAGAATTTGGGAGAAACTTGAAGCAGGGACTATGGTGCAAACACCCAAACCTATCCTGCTGCCCTACCACAGAGTCTCTCTGTCCTTTAAAGTCAGGACTTTAAAGTCAGGAGGTGTCTCTGTGTGTAAATGTTTTCCTGTTGCCTGCATTGCCTGCTGTGCTCATCACCCTTCCCAGCCCTGTGACACTGCTGAGCTGTCTGCACTAGCACTGTTTAACAGGACTGGCCAGCTGACTGTGTGCTGCTGCTGTCACTCCTGGCCTGTCAGGCGTGCCTGGTGTATGAAACCAACCAAATGTTTTCTCTCTCTCTCTCCCTTTTTTCCCAGAGTTTTTTGCTGAACTCAGCAGAGCGACGAGTGCTCTGGCACTGACCAGTAGCCTGACAGACCTGGTGCACTACATCAGACAGGGATTACAGTGGCTGAGACTGGAAGCAAATATGCCTTAACTGGTTCTCCAGGTGGTTAAAAACCTTGAAGTTTTTTTGCACTTTTGAAGCCTCAGAAACAGTTTAATTTTTGTTTTAATTATTCAATACAAAGCACCTGCAAGGGAAAATATTTTAAATAAAGTTGGAAGTTATCTGGCTACACTGGAAAACCCTTGAACTGTGTTTTTCAAGGGTAGCACTTTGCTACCTTGAAAAAGAAGAGACGGAGGATGGCACCTTCCTTTAAAACGATGAAGTGCAATGAATTGTCTGAATGGCCCAATGTATTGATGGTCTATAAACATTTCTTTTAAAAATAACCAGCAGGACAATAATTGCACATGATGCTGACAAGAAGGAAATCTGCCTCTAGAGGTGGTTATGCAACATCCCACAGTCTGCAGCAGTTGTGTGCCCAGACAACATGCCAGAGGAGTTGCTTTTGCAAGCACAGATGCAATCTTTGGTGTCTTTGTTCCTCAGAGAGCAAGTAGCAACCTCATCAAGCACCGAACAGCGTTCTGTTACAGGAAAAGCAGCAAAAGGATCTGCTCTGCCTGCTTTCCAGCCTCACCCTCCTGCTTTTGTCAGCCAGCTGACAAAATTGAGGAAGCCATTGCCTTCAGTGCTGCAAGTTTTCTTTTCAAGTTATCACAGCTTTGGTCCTCCTTGCTGTGCTGTCATGCACATCCATGCCCCGGGCATTCCAGCTGTGTTACTGAGGGGCTGGCTCAGCTCTAGCCTTGCAAGCCAAACGCAGTTGGGGTGGCAAAACGACGTGGTCTGTTTGGAATAGCTCTGCCTCTTTGCTGAAAGATGTCACCATGAGGATACTTTGTGGGGCTGATTTTTTGTCATTTCGGTGGGTAGGGGTGGAAAGCTGCACTGGTTCACTGTAATTGCTTGTACATTGTTCTAAGAGCTTCCATGGGAAGGAATTGCTTCTGGTTAAGGAGGGATTAAGTGGCCGAATGTGGAACATATGATAAATTTTTCATTTGGATATTTGCCTGAAACCATTGAGGGTCTTGGTGAATATCCAAGAGCCTGATTTGAACCAAAATAGGGTGGTCTTATTGTGGGAGACAACTCCTGTGTTCTCTCAGCCATGCTATAAGATGGGCCCAGTACTCAAAAACCTGTCAAGGGGACAAGAAAGCATTATTTTCCTTGTCACAGTATCAGTGAAGGCAGCACCCATGGCATTTGTGTATTCAGTGAGATGACACCCTTCTCTACCCAAAGATTCCTTGTGGTGTGACAGCAGCATCCTGCCGTCCTCATACTCAATAGTGTGCCTTAGCCTGCTGGTCCCTTCTCACATGCCTCGCCCTCTCTGTCACAGACCCATGGGACTGGACAAGAGAAGGATGGTATTCCAAAATAATTGTGTTTACTAGAAAGAATTAGCTCCCTTTTCCACATAATTTCATGATTAGGGAGGAACAGGTCTGCAGATGTGCAGAAGTAACCCCTTTGTAAAATACCAGCTCATGAAAATGGACAGTGAATAAATATCAGCAAAAGGTTTGCATTTCCAAAAGTAGTTTCTGTAGAAGTGGCCCCTGCCACAGGGAAGCCTGGGCTCTTCTTGGTTCTGGGAGGAGGTGATGGGAGCATACTGGTCCCAAGCACAGGGAAGCTCTCCTGTCACCTTCCCTGGCAGTGCAGGACCACCGGGATCATGGCTGTGCCTTTCTGCACCTTGAAGGGATTGGCCTTTTATGTTCACTTTGTTAAAAGCCTCAGAGCATTTCAGGGATGTGCTGTCCTAACAAGTGGAAGGAAGATCTGTGTCCCCCCTCCCCATTTTACCTATCAAGCTTTGCTTGCACTCTTTCCCCCTGGAGCAGCGACTGCTCAGAGTAAGCAGGGTCAGAGAAGGGCTCAGCATTAACTGTTTTGTTCTCAGGAAGTGTGGGGATGGACAGCTAGCCTGGAGGCTGATGTGCACTTTGGAACTTGATCCCAGACTGGTGGGTCGATGCCACCTTTGGACTTTGTCTTCAGACAAAGCTATTTCTAGGATCACCAGCTGAGAAGGAGGAGGAAAGGTGAAAGCTTTATTGAACCTGGAAATCCCTGTTGGGAGCCTGCAGGAGCTGTAGCAGAGTGTGAGGGGAAAGCTTAAGGGGCAGCAGGGAGAGGGGTGTCCTGGTACTTTCCTTCTGTGTGCATCCATGTCTCTCCCTGCTGCCAGGAGAGGTGCTCGCTGCTGTGCAGAAGTGGTTGTGTGAGGGCTGCTCCCATTCCCAGGACAAACTGCCCTGGGCTTTGAGGGAAAGAACATCACAGGCAGTTTGTGTCACAGGCGTGCGGGGGCTCTTTGGGGGCTCTCAGTTCGAAAGCAATCTGTGGGAGCATCACTCCCAAGCTCCACAGCAGGAAGCTAGGTTTTGTTTCAGGACACAGAGAAAGACTGTTCAAATAATAGGAAATTTTAAGAAAAGCCATCATATTTAAACCTTGAGCCAGGTCAGAGGCCTGCAGAGGGTTAGGAAGGAAGCTCATAATTTTAAAGACCTATTCAGGCCTTTAAAAAAAATAAACAAAAATTTAATAAAAAATAAAAATCAAAACGTAGCAGTGGAGGAAATAGTATTTGTCATTCAGAAGCAAACTATTAATCCAAGGAAAACCAGGGGTGATTGTTTAATCCCAGAAAGAACGGAGGCAGCTATGGTGGCAAAGCAGCATCATTTCCATGCAATATTTATTTAAAAGAAATAATAATACATGCGTTGAAATTGTCAAATATTCTATTTTTAAGATGCCATTTATTTAATAGTTGAAAATCCCACTTACATGGAGATAGAGATCTCTTGTGTTACTGAAAGTCAAAGTCTGACTGCAATGTCCTTGTTTTTGGTTTTGTCCTCTCTCCTCCCTCTTGGTTTCCATGATAAATCTGTGCATCTTATTTTGGGGATGTATGTCCCTCTTGTATATAACCTTTTTCTGCCCTGTGTGTGATGGAATTTCTGAGATGGTTGATTCATATGGGGGAAATAAACAATAAATGAATGTTTGTTATGAGGTGTTTCAAGAGTCCTTGTGTTCTCAGCTTCTTGCAGAGAAATTCTAGTGTAGCTTTTCTCTGAATGGACTCAGTGTTTCCCTTCTGAATGAGGTTTAGGTATGAGTTTCTGTACAAGAAGTCTCTTGTTCTCTTTGCTGCCCCATTTGTCACCCCTTGCCTTTTCCTTAGTGACCAAAAGTTGTGCAAATGTAGATGCTCAGAGTGGCAGGAGCATCATGACTTGGGACATGTTCCTCCTACCCTCCCAAATCTGATGCAGGGAAGGCTGTGCTGGGCCAGCTGCTGCAGCCAGCAGAGCCTGGCTCTGAGCCCTCCCTGACAGGAACATCCCACAGGTTGGTTTCAGACAGTCCAACGAGGTAAATTAAAAAACCAGGAGATGAGGCTGAAGTGTTGGCTGAAGGGTCCTGCTCTGTGTTAGCCACAAAGGTATTGCAGGGCTCAGTTTGTGGATTGATTTCTGAAGGGCTGTGAGGAGGATTTCCCCCAGGAAATCCCACAAGATTTCATGCCCTGTGGTAGCAGTGTCTCATTGGTTGTGCAAGGGGATCTCTGCCACGGCCTTGTACTTCTCATTGGAGGCTTTTCCCACTTTTTGTTTTCTGAGCTGTTCCTTGGAAGAATGGGTTTTGGCATCTCTCTGCGCTATTGGGATACAATTTGTGACTCAGGTCTGTTCTGCAGCAGGCATTGCTCCCAGGATGTTTGCTAATGATGGATGTGGTTTTCTCATGCACTGTGTAAATTGTAGGGATGCTGACACCTGGTTAATGCCCACTGGAAATGCTGCTGTTCCAGGTGCTGTGCATAGAAATGCACTCTTGGAACTGAGGTCAGTGCAGGGCTGGGGCAAAGCAGGGAGGGTTAATTTTGGGGGTGGGATGGAAATGGGGTAGAACATGCCAGCAAGGAGGGCATCCAAAAGCCAGGCACATTGTGGGGCCATAGCAAGTGTTGGCTGCCCTGCTTGGCTTTCTGCCCAGGGCAATGGCCCCCCTGGGCTAACACAGCCAAAAATATTTTTCCAATAGTACTTTGTTGTTGTTTCTTTAATTATTCAGTCTTTATTGCCCAAACCTAATTTTGCAATCCTGTTTAATTTATTTTGAGATTTTTTAAATTGATTATAGATCAGCTTGCATTCTGCCTTTGGCTTGGCTTATCCTTTTCAAAAACAAATGTCATTTTTGGCAAAACAGCCGAGTTAAAGTCTACTGCACTTTCTCAGCCCTGTGCTGCTGTCCAAACACTAAAATAGCCCCTTGGCAGCCTGTGCTTTCCTTACATTAATTGCAGTTTCAGCAACCCCTGTCACAAAACACCAACACTGTTCCTTGGCTATCATCAACCTTTCTGAATGTGTTTCCATAACCTTTGTGTTCCTGAAACTTGTGCATGCTGCAGGAGCAGTGTGCACTCACTGCTGCTTTGTGATGTCTTTTGTCAAGGTGTGGGGTTCCCAGAGTTCCTGCTGGGTTTTCTCCTCTCCTGCTCAGTATTGCTGAGGGGTTTTTTGGGTCTAGCCCTTTATGTTGCAGCATTAAGGCCATGTTTTACACTGTCACAGGCATCTGTAAAACTTGTGGATTGTTTAGTGAAATCTTGATTTTACTGCTGGCCAGTTGCATATGAAGAAATACTTGTAAATGGAAAAAATAGTTCAAACTTTTTTTTTTTTTTCCGTTTCCAAGTAATTAAATGCATCTGTTTTTTCCCTTTTTCCATGTGGGGTTTTCCCAGATGTCTGCTGTACCTTTTCACTTGGAAACTATAGCTGTGGTAAATTCAAGTCTTTGTTTAAAATTTCATTTGAAAGAATCAGAAAATCGTGTCAGCTTAACAACTGTAAAGGAGTAATTACTTAGACAATGTAGTGCCTTGGGAGAAGTTGGAATCTTTTGGACCAGGGACGTTGTGGGCAAAAGGTAGCTAGGCTCCAGCCCAGGACATGGCAGGCAGGTCAGAACTTGAGGGGCATTAGGGTTGTAAATCTTGCAGTCAATGCACAAAATCTTTTCTAAGATTTTTGTCCCACATAGCTGGGAGAAATGAGCCTTTCATTATATTCAGTGCTAAGTGGAATAGTAAGCTGAGTGAAGGTAGATTAGAATAAAGAGTCTGGCTGAGGTAGAAGGGGAAGAGAAACCTGCAGATCACAGGCACAGCACTTATTTTCACACCCTAAACCTGTCTTTTGACAGCCAGTGGGTTTTCTGTGATGATTATTAAACAAGAGGCAAACAGTTCATTGTATTGCTGTAGCCAGTGGAGGAGAAGAATCACTACAGACAGAGGCATTACTTCCCCCTGCTGTTATTTAGTGTAAGGGCAAGAGTTGCCCTGGAAAACAGAAAATCCCACACTGCAATTTGGTAGCTGACACAGCACAGTTCAGACATGGTTCTGGTGCAGCCCTGTTCCTCACAAGTGATTCCTTGGCACTGTGTGAGTGGCACAGACCATACACCACTAGAGTGCAAGGACTGGTGGCAACTGGAAAATGGCAAACTTGTTTGCAAGAATATTGGTAAAGAAATAAATGTGGAAATTTTTAAATTGTTTTTAAGTGCTCCAAGGACAAATTAATTCTCCTAATAAATCCAGCAGTAAGCATAGAAAAATGGTACACAGGAGCTTATATCCTTTAAAACATAAATGTACATTTAAAGCTGAGGAAGTAGAAAACTCTATAATAAAACTAAAGAAATCTGAAATGAAATTAAACCTCTGATTTTTCTTCCAGTGACAGTAGAAGTTCAGGTTTGGGAAACTGGGTTAGATGGAAGGAGGCTGGGCAGTAGCTCTTGTGTCTTGGATGAGGGCAGGCAGCAAAATATGCTGTTCCTGTTGTGATTGACAACTCTCCTAAATAGGAACTTCATAAGGGATTTTCTCTTTTCACAGAAAATTTCAGGATATAGAATTGCAGCGTAGCAATCAAATGTGAAAGAAGATTGTGCAGCTGACAGGTAGTCAGAGCAACAGAGCTGCAGGAATCTGCTCTCATGAAAAAAAATCATCTGGTGACTATTTTTCATCATCAAAGTGAACAAATCATCTCCTTGATTTGTTCACCAAATCAGGAATTCTTGGAATTGATGGTTTGTACCTTATCCGTGATGCGTTGTTTTGATTTTTTTTTTTTTTTTTTAAGATTAATTGTGTCTCTTTAACTGAGATGATTTAATAACACATTCATTCACCATCTGATGGGCAGAAGCCTTTTCTTACATGAATTCTTTCAGGAGTCAGGTGTACTTTGAAGGAAATGTAAAGAATCTGTGAATCATAGAGATGAGTTGGGCTGCTACAGCACTCCAACTTCAATTTGCTTTTCTCATCCCATTAACTAATAATTTACATGTGAAATTCTTGTTGCAGAGGCCCTACTCCAGGAGTTCTCCTTTCTGGACTGGCAAAGAACCTCCCTGAGTTTCCATCACTGCTCAAAGTGCGCAAGTCACAGAATTTAATTTCTTGCCACCTTTTTCATTTAATGCCTGAGCTGGAGCCTTTGGACAAAGCAGCTGCATGGTCAGGCCCTGGTACCTGAGGGCTCCCTGAATGGCTCCTTCTCAGCTGCTGGGCAGGGAGCAGGGGTTTGGGGATATTTCTTGTCAGAAAGCCTGTCGGTGCAAGGAAATTCTCTGCTTGTCTGAAAGGGAGGGAAAGGGCAGGCACTGATATCTTCTCTCCCTTCCAATCCCTTGTAGATCAACACAAAGAGATTCAAATCCCAATTCTTACTACTGCCTCTACAAGCTGAGAGTCCTCTCAGAAGAGAAGTCCTCTCTCCAGGGAAATTGCAGGTAAGGCTGGAGCTGCTGGGAGAGGCTGGGTTGAGGAGAGCCTTGTCTGCACAGGGGTGTGAGGTGAGAGCTGCTGGGACAGGGAGCTCACCCTGAGTGAGGTAACTGCTGACTCCAGACTCAGCTGGTCCTACAGTTGAGCTGTCACAGCCAGTGACTCCAGGGGAAGATGGTAAAGCCTCCATGGAAAAATCCAAATTGCAGAAGTGAAGCCAAAGCTGTTGATTTATTATTATTATTTTCAGTTTTAATAATCCAATACAGTCTGTGACTGTACATTGAGGTATCTCTTCAAATAATTTAATTTATGCAAACACATAAAGTTCTGGCCATAATAATTTCAATGTTAGTGACAGCAGCATTGAAAGAAAGGGAAGCTCATAAAGGAGGGTACCTAAGGTTTAACTTTTCCAAGCAGCTTCCGTGTTCCATTAGAGCAGTTGTTTGCCTGGGGCTTGATGAAGAAAGGCAGGAAGAGGAATCAAATAAGTCCAACAAAGGGATACAGAAATCAGTTTGGGTAAATACAGAACTGTAAAAAAAAAATGGGGAGAGTCTTTGGAAGAGAAGATGCTGGAGTTTCCTATGCCTGTTTTCCTGAGGTCTGCACCTTAGGCGTCAGAATTTGAGTAAATACCACCCCCAGCCCTATGGATTAAGAGACATTGTTGGTTCACCTAGGGTTAGGAGCAGATGTGGACAGTTTCTTGTACTGCCAGGTGTCCACTTCTTCAGCTTTAGGGAAGCTCTGGATTAATCTGTGCCCAAGTGTGTGAAACAGAACTTGGCTCACCAGGGTACAGTGCAGGTGGATTATCTGCAGCAGTTCATGGTCAGGAGGGCAGCACTGTCACTCCCAGGAAGACAGACTTTGTTTCATCCTCCAGGTGCCATCAGGGGATTATTTATGGTATTTCTGCAAAGGCTCTGCTGTGTAGTGCTAATATTTCCTCTTTCCTTTTTGAGATGCAGTCTTGAGCATTTCAAGGGGACTTGATGCTGTGATCATTATTTGTTTTAAAAGCTTAGGGACTACAGAAATTGTCATCTGCCGTCTTGTTAAGCAGATAAACCATTTCAGTTCAGGTCCAACAAATGCCAGCTCTTACAGATGAGAAGCAGTGTGGTAGGGCAAAGGCTCATCTGCCCTTCTGGTTAGATTTCGTTTGGCTTAACAGGGGGAAGAAGGTTTTAATCCAAGTCATCCTCACTAATGGTCTCAGGCTACAGTATAGAGGTTCCTCAGTTCTGCACTGTGCTTTGCTAAAATATCACAAATTTCTAGAGAAGAATGAAATGTTCTCCCTGCAGATGCCAGGATGCTTTTTCCAGCCACATTGCACTGGGAGAGACAAGCCCCAAAGCAGTTGATACCAAACTGTTTTCTTCTCACATCAACTCACCTGTCCCTTCAAAGGTCATGATCCTACTAAAAAAGCTAGAGGGCTTTTTAAAAGAAATATTTTCTATTGGCTTTGAGCTCAGGTTGGTTTGCATAAGAAATTACTTCAAGGTCCTACTGAATCTAGGGGGTTCCTGTTCTTCAGAAGAGAGTTACATAAATCAAGATTCTGTCTACTCCCATGCTGATTTTCTTCCTCCTCTTCTTGCCTCTGCAAAACATGTGTTCTCCAGTTTATCTAAAGGAGAAAAAATTGCGTTTTCATTCAGTTGTACAAACCGACAAGGCAGCGATCCGCATCTTCCCCTGACCACCGGGAAAGAAGAAAGATTTCTGGCCCCCCATTAGGAACACCCAGAGTGTGATGTTCCCAGTGGTTCAGACAGCAGTGTACAGGGCAGGGTTTCATTTGTTGCTCTTCTGGCAGACGCTCATTCTCTTTTGGCTGGCTCAGCAGTATTTAGCAATTGTTCCTTGCTTACGTGGGAATAGTTCTTGGATTAGAATTCAGTCTCTCTGTGCAGTTAATTTGTTGAATTATGTGGGAAAAGAAATGTTATTTTGCCCTTAATCATTGTTAACAGAAACATAACTATGACCAAACTCTCTTGGATATACATACATTTTTCAATATAATGTACTACAAAAGGCATGTATTAAAATTTTCTATTGAGTGTCAATGGTTTTAGTTACAACCTATAAAATTACACTTAATGAATCCCATAATGTTTCACTTACCAGTGTCTCTGTCTATTACAAATGCTGAACTGGGCGCTGCCAAAGGAGTATTGCACTGACTCTCATAATAATAATAATAAAAGGGTTCATTGCAATCGTTCCACATAATCCTCCATAACTTGCTGTTTCCAAGTTTGTGATCCTTTGATGCTTATTTGGCTACAAAATGAAAGCCTTGTCTCCAGATAATGAAGGAAAGGAAGGTTGTCCTGGACCATTTGAAGTCTGAGAATATTTTATTCTTTTATTGTTTACAGCTAGACTTGAGAAGGTTCAAAAAGATTTTTGCAGGACTAGCTTAGTGTAAAGGCTTCTTTCTGACTTGTAGCACAGGCAGTGACCATAAAGGAGGTATTATCTTTAGGAATCAATTACACAGTAATTAAAGCAAACTGCAGATTGTTTCATACAAGAGGGACAGGGAGTGGAGAGCTTTTTCAATATGGAAACAACTTTTGTATGTACAAGCCAGAAAGCTTGATTTCTTCTAAAAACAAAGTTCTCTCTTTAACTGAAAACTTCAGTTTATTCTTACTCTTTTACACCTGTTCTGGAAATCCAGATTGCCATTAATAACTGCACCTGATTTCCTTCAGGAAGCTGTATCTAATTATCCAAATGGAGCACTAAGACACAACAGAGTAAAACAGGTTAAAAAAATTTTCAGCTTCGTTTTCCATTTGAATTAACTCCATTGGAATGACATTTCTCTGCTCTTAGGATCTGAAGTGAGTGGTTTAGTGTATAGAAATGGAGAATAATTCCCCAAAAGAGTCTTCTAACAATCCTAACTATATTTTGTTCTTTTCAAAGGCATATCAACACAAAGCAGCAGGATATACAAGAAGCTTAGCCCAGAATGTCCACTGTTGAGAAAAGGGCATTTGGATCCCACATGGAAGAACACAAGAGGGAGTGGCAGACTAGGAATGGTGAGTCCTGTTTCTGATGGATGAGTATCTACTCAGATGAACTAAAGCCAAGACTGAAACAAGGACAAGGTTAAGGCATTTGATAGATAATTAACCTGTTTTAAAGGAATTCAGACCTATTTTGGGACTAATTTAATGACAGAAGTTTGTATTTCCTGATCAGACCCCAACATCGGAGGTGTGTTATACCTGAGTCAGTGGCCTTGGGAAAGAGATAAGCAAGATATCAGCAGAGCTGATACCAAGACCAAGAGAACCTGTCCCTTCTGCCCCAGGGAAGGGGGCAGAGCTTGTGCTGAGATAAGGATGAACTTGGGAAGGAGATTCACATATGGGGTCCTGTTGTGAGCGCAAGTTTCTTTTGGTAAGGAAATTCATCTTCAGTCACAATTCAAATTGGGCTTTCCAATGGCAAAAGCATTTGAAGAATTAAGATCAGAGGACAGAAATCAGAGATCCAGTCTAAGGCTAGGACCAGGGTCTGTGTGAAGGTGATAGAAAGGACTTCCAAATGAGCATAAGCAGCCACCTGAAATCCAGTTTAATACATGGAGGACAGAGAACACTTCTTCTAAATTTAGGGAAGAGAGAATCTCCATCTAAAGCAGTGAATAACCTACCAGTGTACTCTGTCCATTTCTGATGGACACAGATCTTTAAGGTCTTACACTACAATGCCCACCAAAAGCAACAAGAACATGGAAACATGAAAGGTAATCTCTTGAGCTCTGTTATATATATAAAAAAGCTATTTAAAAAGCCTTTTTATCATGATAACTGCTACCAAAAATCCTGTGTATTAACAGAATATGAAGTGCTACCTAGAAAGCCTTCGCTTTTTTTCCATGGCTCATTTGATAGGCCTCAAAACACTGACTGGGAAAAGGGTAGAAAAGTCACAATCTCACAAATTGTTTCTAAAAAAACCCCAACTCCCCCTTGATTTATGACAGATTCTGCTTGATTCTATTTACAGAGGATCCTGCTGCTAAGGGAAATTGATATTGGCACTGATGCTTCCACAAAATGCTGCCAAGGGTGAAAATGAGCCATCAACATCACAGCTGTGGGAAGGTGTAAGTAGCACTGGCTGCCAGGTTGATATGTAAATGTGTGTATTCCTGTATCACTGCGATGCAAAATGTTTGAAGGAAAAATTGTTATTACTACTGAGAATATCTTTCTCAACCTCTTTACACAAGTAATAAAAATACTGCAAAAGCTAAGCTGGCCCATTTCCTGGAAATGCCAATTTGTTTGTTGGTAGAGGTAGGCAAGAGAGTTTCTGACAAATATCTAAGTACAACACGTTCAGCAGAGACTTTCACCTGCCTCTGAGTTGCAGGCTGGGAAGAACAAATCATGTGTGACATTTCTAGGGAGGAGGAAATCAACCACCAGTCATCAGCTGCTAAAGCCACAGAACAAGATGTTCACTCCCATTTTGGTTTCTTTGATTACTGGTTTATTTTTTTTTTTTTAGTATGAGAGTTACTACTTTTGTAACAATGATGTTTACTTAATAAACCAATTTGCTTCTTTGCTGCACATTTTTCTCTAATAAAGACATTTATGTTCTTGAATTTTTATTTCCTCTTCTAAACACTGACATTCCCCTTTAAACATGAGGTTATATACCAAGATATTTACCTTCAGCTGTTTTGGAGACATTTGATGTTTAGCAGAACAACTTGTTTCAGCTAGAACAAATAAGGGTTATAAGGGTTATCCATTTTACCTGGGGTAGTGTTGTTACAATCTGTGTTGTTCTTCACCTGTATCAAAGTGCTCCTCCAAATCATTTGCATCTGGCAGCTATTTATTCCATACATCAGCTGTGCTAAACATAGGTTGAAGTACGTGACAAAAGCTACAAGATAGTGGCTTATGCCACATTTCAGATACTTTCAGATAAAAAATCTTTACTTTATAAAAATACTTTCAGATAAAAATCTTTCAGATACTGCCATGGATAAAGATAATATTCACACCAAAGTTCTTCCTGAAAGGGAAAAAAAAATATTTTTACAATTGATGTCTAAGCGTATGAGGCAGATGCCTGTATATTTAACTTTCCAAAACACAGAAGCTCCTAATGGACACCCAGCCTTTCAAAACCCGGGCTGCACAAACCCTTCTGGGTTAACAGGAATTGACAGTAATTCTGGCAGCCAACACTGCCCTCCAGTGTGGGTTGTGTTACCTTCCTTCTGCAATGGCTTCCTTCTTCAGGGTTACTAAATGGATTCAGTGTGCATTGCTGAATGTGTCATCCCATGACTTCATTTAACTTCACCTTAAGATAAATATTGATTTTATTTTAAGAAAATAATTTTAAAAGCTATGGTTTATCAGCTGTTACTCTCCTTTCTATGTACTACTGCAAAAATAAAAAGGTATGTGTAAATACATTATTATTGGATGTGTAATTTATATTTGCTTTGTTATATTTAGTATTTTTCAAAAGTTCTACAGACCCACCGGATCACCTTCACAGATGATGTGTAACACGTTGTAGATTTGCTTTCTGCAGTTATAACAGACATAATGGAAGTTAATATTATTTCACTATTCTCTCTGCAGTTTTCTGATAGTCCATGTGGTATATATACATCTATAAAAACAGGATCTACATTTCAAATCAAAAATTCCCTCAAACACCCTCAAAGCATAAAGAACTGTTAACCTCTACAACTCATCTCATAGTCAACACACTGTTTGTGTATACACCATCACCTCACTCTCATTTAGAAACAACTGGTGTTACAGGCATAGCTGATTTTATCACTGAATTCTCTTTTTTGTATCATTCATCTGAATTTCAATCCCAAATTGCATTAAAAGAGAGCTTCAGTGCTAACACAGAGGATGCTCAATACTCCCAAACACCAAGTTGCAGAAAGGTTTATTTAACCCCATATTCTCTGTATGTTTATTAACATATTGGACAGCTACTGGAGTTTGCATTTCTTAGGAAAAAGAAGGGGTGGGTGTTATTCTCGGTTTTTTTTTGAGGCTTTTTTTAAAGCTTTTTGATGTTTACATTCTTGTAATGGATTTTTTAGTGCACTTTTATGTAAATAATAATTGTTTTGTATTCTTCTCTGTAGGAGGAGAATTTTGATAGAGTGTTAGTTTAACTAGTGTAGTTGGAGAGGTGACAATGTCATTCTCCAATCCACTGTTACTTTTAGAATTTTATAAATATTAAAGTTGAAAAAATAAAGTTATTTTTTCTTGTTCTTATTTTAATACTAGAACATCTTGTGTGAATCTTATTATTTCTGTGACACACAGTGTCACAACTGTGACAGGTGGGGGCTGGGGGAATGTGTCTGTTACTGTCTGTCTTTTGCACTGTAGAGAATAATTCCCAGTCCAAAAAGTACAATTCCTGCTCAAAACTGTCCACCTCAGGGACTTCTTTTTGCAGAATTTGGGCAAACATTTCACTACACTGTTCTGTGAACACTGTCTCACATGGGATGTTTTTATAATATAAAAAAAGCTTATATTATCCTAAATTAATATACTTCCCAGAATTATTCAAATAAATGGTTAGGTCAGGGTGTATTGTATTTGCAGGTGCCCTCAGGGCAGGGAGGAATAATGAATCTGACTCCATGTTCTCAGAAGGTCAATTTAATATTTGATAATACTATATTATATTAAATAATACTGTACTAAACTATACTAAAGAATACAGAAAAGATACTGAATGCTAAAGAGATACTAATGAAAAAACTCGTGACTCTCTCCAGAGTCCAGGCACAGCTTGGCCCTAATTGGCCAATGAGTCAAAGCAACTCACACCAGAATCCAATCAGGCAATCACCTTCAGGTAATCAATCTTCCATGATACCTTCCACTTGTGCACAAACACAGGAGAAGCAAATGAGATAAGAATTGTTTTCCTTTTCTCTCTGGGGTCTCTCACTGCCTTTTCAGCTTCCCAGGAGAAAAATTCTGGGGAAAAAATCATGCCCAGAGAATGTGGATGCCACATCGGTGCTGTAATTCTTTACCAAAACATACTTGAGAAGGTGGCTGGACCTTCATTCACCGACATTCCAATCTAGAGGACAAGCAGGCAGGCTGAAATTGCACCTTTGGTTGTCCTGAGAACAGTGAATGATCCCCTTGGTTCCAAGAACTACAACAAGCTGGTTTGTGATGCTGTACTTGCCCCTACAAGCAGCCACGGTCTCAAACTGCCTCCTCTGCTGCATGAAGTGGTGCAAACCCCTCAGTTCCAGTGCCCACTGCCACGATGAGCTCCCTGGTTTGTATCTCATCTGATCTGTGAGTAAATAAATTCTGATGGAAATGCAGCTCAGCTTGGCTTCTCCCCAAACTCCTGCTGGCACCAGCAGTTGTTCCCAGTCCTTCTCTTGCAGCAATAGGGAAGGTTTTGTGCCAGGCAACTGCGACTGCCAGTGTCAGGGGTCAGCTCCTCAGCCTCTTGTCTTTGTCACCAGCTCCCACAGCTGTCTGGCATCCATTTATTCTATTCTCTCGGTTTACTATCAGCTTGAGACTTTCTGCTGCACAAATGTTGCTTCCCCTGTGACCCCAGCAACCTTGACTTGAAATGATCTGTGCTGTTTAATCCTGAGGTAGCTTGGCTGTGCCCTGGGCATTGATTCAGTTTCTGTCCCGTTGTGTAGGGACACAGAGTTGTCAGATGCCATCAAGGGGCAGGACACATTTCCTTTTTCAATTCTCTCACTGACACAACCCCAGAACTGATCCCTGGGGTAGGCCCCTGGCTTCCAGTTGGACCCAGAGCTGCTAATCCCAACCTCCCAGGCTGGTGCCTCAGCTGGTTCAGAAACCCCCTTGCTCAGTCTGTATTTCATCAGATCATCCATGAGGATGGTTTGGGAGACAGAGGCAAGAGCCTTGCTATGGTTGAGGTAAACAACATCCACTCCGCTCTCCTCCACCAAGCCAGACATTACACTGCAAAAGGCTGATGGATTGGGTTATCATAAATCATTGCTGGCTGCCAGTCCTCAGGAATCTACCCCATCACCATGACCACTCTAAGATCACTGAGCACTGGCCCCTAGCCACCCTTCACACAATATTAGGAGCCTTCCTCTTCTGGATTTATTAGCTGTGGACTCCTCATTCCTCATTTTTAAGGAGGCTATAATAGCAGTGTAGAAAGCAATCCCCATTTTTAATTTTTCACCAATAAACCTTTTCACTGGAGCACCAACAGAATAAATTCTAATTTACAGATTACTAGTCCCAAGGTGGTAATGACAAGCCAGGAAAGAGTACAAGGCAATCACATTTATATCACTCCATCTGGGAGAGGCAAAAGCTGAGTGCCTGCTTCAACAAAGACCATGACACACAAACATGTTGCCATTGTTTTCCATTCACCCTAAGAAAAAGACCTGAAGGAAAAAATGCTGGTTTTATTCTTCACCATTCTCCAGAGACGTTTTCTGACTTGAAATCTGAGACCAGATCTCCGATCAGTATCTTCCAACGTCAGCTCACTGCTCCAAGTCATTCCAGTGGACAGCTAGAAACTTCTGGAAAAATTAACATTCAGGGATGTTCAGGAGTGAGGGTAAAAGTACAGGACAACCTTGTAAGAATTTTAGTGAAATGGGAGTTATACTATTATATAGTTTTGTATCTCTTGCACAAATGAGTAAAAAAAAAAAAAAAAATCATAAGCCTTCTGGCCCTCTGTTTTTCCTCAGTAAATTCTAAATCTCCAAGCTGATAAATCACTTCTCCCTTCGGTTCTTTTTAAATAAAAATACTGAAGTTCTATTACACTTTTCTAGGCCTCAGGCTACATTTAAAAAAAAAAAGCCTGGGAGAGCAACAACCCTGCAGTGAGCCTCTGGGGAGGGAGTTTATGGCAAAAGTAGGAGAAACATTGTACTACAGATCCAGTTGGAGAGCCCTGAAGTGGGCTGTTATTCTCTTTGATTTTTTTTTTTTCTTTCCTCCCACTCCCACTTTAGTCCATCTTTGCATAATCTCTTTTATTTTGTTCCAAATCTCTTTTATTTTGTTCAAGTGAAGCAGCAGCAAGAAATTCCCCCTGCTCTCTGTTTTTTTTTTTTTTTTTTAATTGAGAAGAACTGCTGGTACTCAGCCTCTGGTGGGAAAAAGCATAGGCCGAGGCAGAGTCCTGGCTCCCTTCTCTCACATTATTCACTCTGGTGCAGTTAGAAGCCAATGCACACTAATTGCTGTGATCCCACCATTTGGCTTTTAACTTAAATAGCCATCTGTAGGAGAATCTCAGCTGCTTTCAGCAGCCAGAAGCACTTGAAAACAGCAGCCTCTAACATTGTTTAATTTTTACTTTGAGGTCATGAAAAAGACCACTAACTGTTTCAATGAAACTCCATAGGATGGGCTTTGGCTGGATGATTTGTTTCTGCTTTAGGATTTAATTTGAACAATATGGACTTCTCCCCATTAGCATAAAATAAATCAGCACTTTGCACTAGTTTCCCACGCATCACTTTCCACAGGCTGCCAGCATTAGGGATCATGTGGACAGATGACAAGCACTCAAACTACTTACATCTATTACAGTCCACTGGTCACATCAGCTCCTGGTTTTGATCATTCTTTACCTTGTATATCACTGTTACTTGCTTCCCACAGTCACCAGGTTTAATATACACATGCCTTGTAATTCAGCCACACAGCATATTTAGACAGTCATAAATTCAAATCAGGTAGCAAAGGTTTGAATAATAGAAGCCATTTTTTTCTCAGTAAGGCAGTTATTTGAAATACACCACAGCTATAGTTGTAGGATTTCAAGGAGATCAAGTATCAGAACTCATATTTTCCTTCCCCAGCTTTCCATATTTGTGTTAGCACATAAAATGCTGCTTTATATAGAAATGATTTTGTTCCACGAGTTTAACAGAGATAAGTTTGAGATTTACTGATCTGGAGTCCAGGTATGGCACTTCATCTTCAAAATCACATGGGATGAAACAAATTATTAACTTAATGAAGGGAAGCCATTGATCTCGCTGGAAAGAACAGGGTATTTCTCCATGAAAGATTTGCAGGCTTCTCCTTCTCCATTCCACCACTCCTGCCTTGCTGCTCTGTGCCATAGGGGACATCACCACACTGCTCCAAAGCTGCCCCATCGCTTATCCTGGCAGCCCTCCAGGCTCTGTGGTGCCCTCACCCCTTCCCCACAGGCATGCCCTGCTGGTGAGCTTTCCATGTTTGCCCACACAGCACCCCCTCACCCTCAGCAGGACTAGCAACCTCCAGTTCTACACCAAAAGAGACAACAGAAAAAAGGGATTCCCACTGAAGCAGCAGTGATGGACCCTGCATCAACATCCCTGCAGCCAGTGCCACACTGCTTGGTGCATTTCCTCCCGTGCTAAGCAAAACTAAGTGGGCACACTTGGGTGTTAGTTGTTGCAACCATGAGTTCTGAGGACCAAGAAACTACTTAAAATTAACCCCATTTGCTGGATTTTTTTGTGAGGCAGGTATGTCCTCAACTATCGATGAGTTAAGACATAGGATATAAAGGTTTGGGGAGATTTACAAGGAAAATAAAAAGGAAGTTAAAACTAATCAGAAACTAGGGCACAGGCAGGAAAAGCATAGGATTCCTGGCTCTGGGTCCAGCAGACAGGGTTGGTGATCTGGGTGTGTCTGTTGTGGAGAGTTTCTACAAACAGTTTTGCAAAATACAGCAGAAGTCCCAAATATTTATAAAACATTTAGAAACATTCAGCTTTTTGCACCAAATGAAAATATGTGTCCTACCCATGGTCAGGGGTTTTACCTACACATTTCTATGGTCATCTCTTCAGATCCAGCTATCTCCAGTCCAAATTAACTTGTAGTGCTTCTTGTCCAGACCAGTCTTGTTACTCATATTGTTAACTCAAATGCCAGTTTTAACTGTGAAAAAATTGGACCTGAGGAAAGTAGCTGAATATGTACCTAAATACCACAACAAAACAAACTGCAGATGCTTCTCTGAAAACCATGTCAGACCAGAGATGCACATTTTTTGCTGAACACTTTATGTTTCAATTGGCAGCTCTAAGCTAAATTGCTCTGTCTAACCCCAAAACAACACATATACAGAAACATCAAAATTTCATGCAGAAACCATTTTTGAAAATGAGGGGATTTTTTTCTTAAGACTCTACACCAACTGACTAAACATTTCTAGATTTATTAAAATATACGAAAGTCAGATGTTGTCCACCTGTTAGGTCAGATAAAAAAAAAAAAAAACCAAATTGCTCCATGCTTCCATCTGAATTTTTGGTGTATGTATAAAAACTTCATTTTGTACAACTGTTAGAGCAGCTCTGAACCTGCCTGAACCAAACATTGAAAGGAGTGGCATCATATTTTGTATTAACAAAAGATAATTTTCCCTGTTTTGCTAGACAACTCCAGCACAGCTGCAAGCAGCCTCCTTGGATGCAAAGTCTTCCCTTCTTGCATTCACCTCAGATTCCAGTGCTACAAGAGTTTAAAGGTGGGTTTTTAACTTTGATAGGAGTTCAATAAGCATGTGCATTTGTTTGTATTTGCAGAGTAGACTACAGCTGGAAAAAAAAAAAGGGGCAATTTTTTTGTTTTATGGGAGGAAATGAAAAAGACCAGTGCCATAGACAAGGATTTCATTAAGATGAAGAAATTCCAGTTCTCCAAAAGGAAAAAATTAAGCTTTGCTTGAAGATCTTTCATGAAACTATTTGTGTGGTCTTTATCATTTCAAACTCTTAAAGTGTGATAGCTGCAGAATTGCATGATTTTCTGAACTTGTCTTGGAATTTGAGTTTGAGTTTTTCTTTAGCCTGTTTAAGCCCTGGATTCCATTCCAACCAAGTAAAGACAATTTTTGATCAAAAAGCTGTTGCACCAGTCTGTAATCTTCCAATGAAATCTATCAAAACTCTAACAATAGGCCTAAAAGGAGACACTAAAACTTGACAACCAAAAAAATGAGCTGCAATTATGTATCATTGTCTCATCCTCACTGCATCTTCTAAAGCAGACATCCTCCAGAGCACATATAGAGCATGGTTTTGCATGTCAGCAAGTACTTCCATTACCCTAATGTATGACCAAAAAGTCTCACAGTGATGTTAAAATGCTGGAAGCAGCAGAAGAAAGCAAGACATTTTTCACATCAGAAAGTGAAATAACCTGAATTAATAAAATGTAATTAAGAATCGGTTAAGATGGAGCAAACCCAACTTATTCAGATATTATTTTCCATTATTTTAAAACTTCTTTTTATGTAGTTACTCTTATTATCCACTATCCTTTCCCAGACCAGAAGTGGGAAAGATCCGTTAATAATGAAATCTTATCTAACATTGTCAAAGGCTATGGACTGGTATAGAAGAACAGGAGATGCTGACTCAGAGCACACAAAGTGGGTTATTTTTGAGGGAAAGAGTCTTACATATAAACCCAGTATTATCTAGTTGTTATTAATGTTTTTCACTTGTATGTCAAAGCAACCCTAAAGGGAGTCAGGGTCCTTAGCAGGAGGCCTACAGCTCTTTTGGAAATAAGAGAAGCTTCATCTGCTGGCAGAGTATTAGTGGGCAAACACTAAAATGGAGGGCAATTATGAATAAACTGCTGTACTCACCACACCTTCTAAAACCAAGAGGGGAACAATTAGAAACAATTCCAATGGCTGACTGGAACAACAGTGGAAACACTGAGAGAACTTCTTTCATTTTACTGGAGCATCTGACCACATGTCTAGGAAGAAGCCCCCCACAACAGAGTCCCATTTTTGTTATCACCCCATTAATGAGATATCACAGATGAGGTAGAGCAGATACAAGAGCTTCTTATTATAAAGTTACAAGAGGGTAGGGGCAAGAGGAAGACTATTTTCCCTGAAAAAAAAACAAGGAATAATTTTAATATTTATTTCTTTTTATAAAGAGATAGTTTATATATCCCATTGCAAGCAAAAAAGCCTCTGAAAATTTTCACAGAAGTTCATACCAGGCTGATTGGAAGAATTACTAAAAACAAAGAAAGAGTGTTTTGCCCAAACATCTAGTCAGGTTTTTCTGAATTCTTCCTCAGAAGCATGTCACCTTGATGTCATTCTCACCACTGCCATCACACACCCTATAAATAACTGTATTTCATACACTGGAGTATAAAATTAGATTTCCCTGAAATTTCTGGCTGTCCACTGGTTTCACTGTGGTTTTCTGAAGTGAAATGCTCATTTTCCTGACTGTCATCTGAAGAGACCATGGTGCTTTAATTGCTGCTGAAAATGCACTGTCATAGTATTCAAGCCCATTTTTCTTTGGGTGTTTCTGTTATGGAATTCTCAGCAGATGAAATGCAAATCTCTATTAAAAGGTAATTTTCCAATTTTTAGAGAATTTATAAGTCCTTTGAAGCCCCATGCATATTGGAATTGTTTCAGACACTGCTTTCCAAAATTTGAGCACATTCTAGAGTTCAACTTTTTTCATTGGGAGGGATTTTTGTTAGGTTACCATAGAAATGAGTGATGAAACAGAAGCTGGCTCCTGGTGAATAAAACCCACAAAAAATCAACAATCAAATCCTCTCCCATTAACCCCCCAACACAAAGTTTTAGCAAGAATTGTCCTGAAGAGGAGAAACAAAAGATTATTACTAACCTTTCCCTTAGGGCTATAGTGTGCATCCTTAACTTGCATTACATTTGGTTATTGAAAACCATTTATGTGTTCACACAACCAGACATCAGGGCTGTTGTGTAGGAATTAACACAACATTATTAGGAGAAAAATTACTCTTATTTAGAACCATCCAGTCCTTCAGACAAATCTCCTCTTTCCTTGTTTACCCATTATGTAACATTCAGAGACTGCAAGATGTTCTATTCTATCTTGTGAAGAAACACCTGAAAGGACACAGTTTTACTGAGCTGATTTTGGTCTGAACTGGAAATATCAGTTCATTTGGACTTCTCTGTTAACTAAAAGGTCTTCAAGTGAAAAAAAATAATTGGTAGGTATCTTCTAGCCATCAAGCTGGTACCAATACACTGACTTAAATATAATTAAAGCCTGTGCCCAACAGCTGTGTTTGCAAAGCTGCTGAAGGTACAAAATACTATTTTTTTTAAGAAGAATGCTTACATCATCAATGTTTGGGCCAAAACACTATGAGTTCAGAATTACTCCAAGCAGCAGAGTTTTTTTCCCATTATAAGGGCAGTCCTTGGTTACAGTAATCAGCTCACACATAAGCTCTTACTCTGAAACATGATGGTCCTTCCTAACATTTTGATACCTCAGTCAATAGTTGTGACTTTGGTTTGGAGTCACCTTTAGTTTCACAACGTTAAACACTGAATTTCTTGATTTCACTCTCTAAATCTCAGCATTTCCTTTCCACTTCCTTTTATCCTTCAACCTTCCAAGCCATCACCTCCAACTGTCTTCCCTCACTTCAGAGACTTCATCATTGCTGGTTGCTTATTGTCTTGGCTGCTTTCAGCCCTCAAATCTCAATTCCCCATCTGTTCTTCCAGTCACTGGTCTTTCAATGCTCTTTTTGCTATTTTAGCTTTTATAATCTTCTGGACTTCTTAGACATATTAATTCAATTTATGTAAACTACTTCTATCCCTGATCTCTGTCCTTGCTTCATTCTTGTCCCCCAGGCATCTGACATTGTCACTAAAGCCTTATACTCTTGCTTAATCTCTCCATTTCATTTATTCATCACATGCTCCCAGCTCTCATTCCAAATTGAAAATACAGCTTTTTGCTGTAGCATTTCAGAACTACACTTTTTTTATTTCTTACATCCTCACAAAGGGGGCATCTGTATCTGAATTATTTATATGCAGAAGACATTTTGGTCATGCACGTTGTGTGACTACATAAAACCCGCATTGTTCTGTGCCTCTGCACCACCTCAGAGGGTTCCAGGATTCTGTGTGGCGAAAAAGCACAAGGGAATTTTTTTTAGAAGATCATATTTTCCACTGACAGCTCGTTCTGAGCTGAAGTGAGTGCGCACAACAGTGACATTTTTAGCTGTGAATACAAACAAAATTTTTGAATACAACCTAACCCTAGCATTCAAAGGGCTGTTGCTATATCCACTTTCTTTGGTTAATAATCAGCCCAGCCACATCTACCTCTGACCTGCCATTCAGCTCCAGACTTGTGGTTTCTTTGAATTTGGCATAACCTACGTGGCTGCAAAACACTGAGCACCAGCCTCCACTAGTCTGGAGTTGTCATTAAAACCTACCTAATGTATCCTACAGACAGGAAGCTGAGGATTCTGTGAAAAGCAGATATATTCTCAGAGAGATCCTGCCACCAGACAGTGCCTTGGAGAAGCCTGGACTGCTTCCTAATGTTCTCCTCCCATTTGCATCAGTAGGCAGAGAATGAAGTGCTTTAGTAGGGGAAGATATAAAGTGTATTCCTTGATGAATGAGGATGAACTCCCTCATGTGAGTTTTATTTTTCTTCATTGACTGGTTTTGCCCAGAACAGAACAATAAACAGAACTCATTAATTGTAACATTAATGAAGTCCATGAAGTTTGGGATCAGACATTATCTGTTCAGTTATCAGAACCCCTGAATCCAATGCAAATATATTGCAGAAGAACAGAGACAGGGATTACAATATTGTCATGGTGCTCATGACTTCTTTCTAAGACTTTCCTGCTAGGCTCCACTCATGCTTACATCTCATCTCCTGCACTCTCAAAGTGAATGCTCTTTCTTTGCCCATGAAATGAGAGCTGCACCACAAGACAGGATTTTTGTGCATTTCACAACCCTGCTCACAAGAGAAGAGCAGACAGCTCAGCATGGCTGACAAGCTGCATGAATTCATCATCAGAGAGAAACTGGTGGCTTTAGCTTGCATTGGTATGGAAACAAACTGTGGAGCAGAACCAGTAGGCCATAAAAAGGTGCCAAACCATCTATTGGTGTTCTTGATAACTTTCACCTGAAGTTAAATTTTCAGCTATTTTCCCCACTAACACACAACCCAATTTTGGTCCCAGTCATATTTGTAATAAGCACAAACACACCTGCTTCATTTTCTCAGTTGGTTTCCTAGCAAATGCCTGCACAGTGGGGAAAAAACCTTGGCCTTTATTGGCACTAACCAAAATGCTTGTTAGTAAAATGTGTGAAATAACATCCAGTTTTCCAAAGATACTGCGATTCCTGTCAACATTTCTAGAATCGATTTAATTTTCCTGATAAATAAGTAGCCTGTGAACACAGAGTCACATTTCTCTTTTGCTTGGTTAGTATAAAATGTTTAGAACAGTCTCTTAATCTCAGTTCTACGGGCACAAGCTGATCAGGAGCTTACTGCAAAGAAAGAATCCATTGAGGATTTCTAGGGGAATCCAGCTTTCTGTGATGGCTCATATCAAATACAGCAGATACAAAAACTCAACAGACTCCAGTTTTACTGCAGCCCTTCTCTTTAATGTCATGGCAACACATCCCTTAATCTTTGTCTTTTTCCTAATTTGTTACTTTTTGCCCATACTGAGTGTTCCTGAAAATACATGTCTGAAAGCAAACCCTTAAAAATTTCAGTCACTACAAATCCTAGAAACGGATTCAGCTTCTTAAACAAAAGTATTACAAGTATGTTTGAAATAGAAACTTGAGGGGATTAATAAAATCTAAAAGTAGCAGGCATTTTACCTTGCCTTGTGGAAGGTAGCTTCCCCTGCCCTCCCCCCAGCTCTAGACCTCTCCTGATGGTATAACAAATGCCCTAATTTTGGTTGTGTATGTTCCCTGTTTCCCTTTCAGTCCTCTTCCTAAATTAAGCTGGGCATTGGGATATCAGCTCAGATAGATATCAGGAAAAGGTTTTCCACCTACAGGGTGGCTGGACACTGGAACAGGCTCCCCAGGGAAGTACCAAGCCTGACAGAGCTCAAGATGCATTTGGACAATGCTCTCAGGCACAGGGTGTGACTCTTGGGGATGGTGCTGTGCAGGGCCAGAATTTGGACTCAATCCTGATGAGTCCCTTCTAACTCAGCACATTCCATGATTCTGTAACCTCCTCCCTCTAATACCAAATCTATGCACTTCCAAGAAGTTGATACTTCCTTTTTTCACTTTTAAAGATTTTTTTTGTAACATCATTATTTTAATGAGAATCTTTCTGATGATTACAGAGTATTTTTCTATAATCTGGGCCTATCACTGGTCTTGGAATTCAATATACACTTAAGAAAGAAATTCCAGCCTCCTGAGTCACAAGAATGTCTCAAGATGTTAAGATTCAAAATGCAGACCTGATAAATAAATTCTTCTAATTGCAGTAAGATCAGAATTTGTGATTTGTTAATCAGAACTTGTTAATCATCCTCACCATAATCCCATTTAAAAATGCACTTAATTTAATGCTAGGATTATACATCTTGATCAAGGCTTGTTCTGGGCTGACAATGGGGCACAGACACACTGCCTAGGTACAATGAGGCTGTGGGAGGAATAACAATGTCCCTATTCATATATCCAGACCCTGCAGCATCTGAGCCATCTGCTGCTGAAACTGCAGATCTGGACTGAGGAACGCCAGATTATTTCCCTCTTCTGTTATTCAGACAGCACTTCTCTTCTGACATAACTAGTAGGCACTAGGCCTGTGCTCATTTGTTCTGTTAGAATCCCAGAGCACATTTTCACTGTCAGAAGGCACTTTGCAAGCTCAGAATAACATGCACTGATAGAATTCTAGCCCTTAAAAGAATAAGCCTAAATGGATCGAACTGTAAAAAGAATTCCTTTGTCAACACAAAAGGGATCTGAATCTAGAGTTTTAGTTATAAAGAAATGGCATGGTAGAAGAGAATAGCAGCACAATATCTGTAGCACAGAACAAGTGAAATGAAGCTCAGTAAATTGTTCCTGTGAGAGGTTTCAATGACTTCAGTCAATTATTGGTGTGAGAAAATTTTGCAGTTTGTCTCACAGTTCCAACGAAAATTAATTTGGTTTAGAAATGATCAGCAATACTTCTGAAACCTCCTGAATGGTCTGGGCTTGAGCCCCAAGAAGCACAAAGCATCATTTGACTTCTCAAAATGTCACAAAGTTGCTTAACAACAGTCTATATGGACATCAGCATTGCAGAACGTTACAAAACCTGTGCCAGATGAAGGGCTCCTTGTGCAAAGATCAGATTTTTACCAGCTATTAAAGCTGATGGAATAAACAACATAAAAATGGGGTTTTTCCCCTAGAAAACAACAGCCTCCTTAGTAGTTGCTGAAAGCCTGTTACAGTCACTCACTGGCTAAACAGGTTTGATTCCTCTGAATATTTTCACTCTCTGCTAACAGCAGCAATTCCTCTGCATTCTGTGGAGAAGAGAAGGAGCTGTACTTTGATTTGTTTCAGAGTTGATTTTGCTGTTTTTAATAATGAAAAAACAAAATGTTTGCACAAGGTGGGACTGGACTGCGAACAACCCGGCCTAGTGAAAGTTATCCCTACCCATGGCAAGGGGTTTGAAACAGATGATCTTCAAGGTTCCTTTCATCTAAAACCAGTCTATGATTCTACATACTCAAGAACTATGTTAACTGGAGTATGTGAAATACCGTTTTTTTCTCCATTACTTATATACATCTTTATATTTACCTGTCCAGTTTGTACTACTAAGTTTTCAGAATTTTTGCTGGAGGTTGCTACAAAATATAAGACTTAGTCTGATAAAAATGTTAAGTAAAGAGTCCTCCAGAAATTTTTCATTTTTGTTTAAATGGAGGTAGGTATACCTGAAATTTGCACAAAGCAGTTCCATTACAATCAGCCCAGGCATTCCACTTATTAAGGCTACACTACAGCTACACAAAATGATCTCTCACTAACTGCAGTAAAAAGTTCTCCTTGTCTGGTGTACTTTTGATGGCACAAACATGGCAAAAGAGATTCTGCTGCTTCTTGTTCAAAACATCCTTTTTATACAAAACAAACAAACCCCAAAGAAACAAAGTTAGGTCCAGCAAGAAGCAAAAAAGAGGGTGTTGCCAGGGAGGGGCACAGGAGAACCTATCTCTGCAGGGGCATTTCACACAAGCCTTATCACTGGCACACATTAGAATACACCCCATTCCCGCTCTTTATGTGGACTGGAGTCCCCAAATCAGACAGCGCAGATGTCCTACCCTGTCACATGTCCATACTGTGCTTGGGCACACACAGGAGGGAACAGAAAGCCATGGTCAATTATTTGAATACTATTAAAACATGATTCTAAAGTGGTGTCTGACAGCAAGACTTGGTGATTTGAAATCAGCTGGTTGGAAACTCCCTGCCAATGGCCTGATGTCTTTCTATCAGAAGTGCTGTGAAAAAAATGCATCCAGTTTGTGTCCAGCACCATTGCCTCCAGCCATTCAACCTGGCTCAAAGCTCACTAGCAGGAAGGCCTGTGAGATAGAAAGGTATTGTGTGTGCTGGTCTGTGTCTATTGTGTCTGTTGGATGCTCTGCTTCTTGGCAAGGACTGCTGAAGAACAGAGCAGTCCTACAGAGTCACTGCAAGGTGCTTGCCCATTCTTGTTTGAGGTGGTGTGAAGTGGCCTGGCAGGAGTGGCTGCACCTACTCCCTGTCTAAATAAAGACACATATTGTTAATAACACCCTTTCTCACCCCATATCATATTTCCCCTTTACAATATTCTATCTGATTTCTCTTATAAGTTAAACCTCTATAGGCAGGAAAACATGCTGGCTGCTGCTAAGTTTGTTTTTAGCATATACAGAGGAGGAATGGAAAACAGTTGGATACAAGTAAAATTTTAAAGGCTTGAAGGATGGCTTTGCATAAGAAAGGTTTTAAGGGTTAAAGATGTAAAAGTTTTTACAGCATGGCTTTATTGAAAATTTTTCTCCTAGAGACAGAGGTTAATGCAGCTTGTGGTGAACCTTTCAATTTATGCTCATCCTTAGGGTAAGCAAGAGTACATATTTTGCTTTGACCAAGATGGCTAACATGTATAAATCCAGGGATGTACGTAACTAATACAAGTGACTTTATAAAATATTGACTGTGTTTTTTTAGCCAGACACATCCTTTTTGCTTCAAACTCATGTTTCACACTGTAAGTGCAGACACAAACTTCTAGAAGTTTTGTAGAAACTGCAAAAATTGCCATTATTATCCCAGAAAGCACAGTAAGTTTTCAATTTTTAGCCTCCAGTTACTAAAAGCAAATGTGCTTCCACATTTTTTAAGTGCTAAACTTTAAATCAATGGAGAATAAGTTACACTGTTAGTTTGGAAGACAAAACAGTTGTGCTAGAGGTTCTGTAATATGAATGACAGGGGAAAGGAAAGAGAATGGTCCACTGGTCTCATAGTAAAAAGATGAAAAGGACAATGAACAACTCTGTAAGATTTTATAAAGGGAGGGAGAAGAGATCTTGAGCGATGTAACTAATGTCTTTAGCACATTGTACTGGTCAAGTCTGCTCTGCTTGGAAAGGCAGTAAATTTGAAAAAGTTTGAATGCAAAGTGAGGAAGATCACCCACATCAGCCCTATGCTTATTTTTTTGCTAAGGCACCTGTTCCTAGTGCTGCTGGCTGCAGCGTACAGGGCTTTACAACTTTTTGCAAGTTCTCCACAAATGAAACAAACTGCAGTACAAACACAACTATCTAGCTGTGGTAGTTGTTGGAAACTGGAAATTCAGAGCTTGAAGGGACCTGCAGAGACTATTCAATGCAACCTTTTTCACACTGTGCCAATAATAAGAGTAATTTTGGTAACCTGTTTTTAAAAGTAATCCCCAGTTATCAAGGCTCCAACACCACTTTGAGTAGTTTGCTTTTATCCTCTTGTACTCAAAAAGACTCATCTCTGAATGATATAAAACTCATTTCCTTCAAATCGAGGCAATTCCTACTCATCTTTCCTATAGTGGAAAAGAAGTGTGAATAAACTAAAAACATGCTTACCTTTCAACCGAGTGTAAGGACAATTAAATCACAGATAGGATCTGCTACTGCTCTGACTTCCACACCTTCTGCTTATCAGGGCTTTTTTGATTTCCACAAAGCTGTCCCTTTTCATTTATTTTCCGTCTCATTTACAAACCAGAGCCACAGAACATGTGTCCAATACCATCTCCCCTGTTTCCCACAAAGCTGGGACTGCCCTCTCCTCCATGGCTCCATCGTTCCCAAGAGCTACTCCCCTGCTTGGCAGGCAGGGAACTGGAGGGCTGTGGCCCAAAAAAATCCAATTTGTGAGCACCTGCATCAGCCCAGGTGCTGCTCAGGCTTTGTTGACACAAGTAATTTCAAGCCCACAGGTAGTTTCTCTCCTAAGTACTCAGCATCCGCTCCTCTGGGACTGGCCACCCAAGGTAGAGGAAATTTTTTCAGCAATCACAAAACAAGTTTTTCAGCAAAAGCACAAACAGTGCAATAACCAACATGAACACCAAATAATAAATATTAATTATCATTTCTAGCACACAAGTTCTATAAAAGCTCAGAAAAAAAATACAACCACTCTGAAAGTGTCTTAAAAAGCAAAGTTATTCACAAAGAGGAATCGGAAACATCAATTAAAAAGCACTGTAAACATTGTTTATATGAATTATTCCTCACAAATGTTTGTTATTCTTATTTCCTCTGCATTCAATTAATGCTGTTTGTTGCCCAGGGCACTCTTGATCTAATATCTAAAAAAGCATTTAAGCACTTACAAAATTTTTTATTAAATGAAAGAAAAACAGAAGATGCACATTAAAAAAAAAATCACCACATAGGAAGCAGATTTAGCCAAACTCTCCTACCCTAAATAATATTGCAACACATAAAATTCATACGATTACCTCATTATTATACTCAGAGAAATGAACATAAATGAAAAAGATATTGTTATCTATGGAGCTAATGGAAAAAGGGATGAGCTTTCAAATTTTCCTTTGCATTTTATTTCACAGAAGTCATCTGAAAATCTCTTGAATTTCATTAAGAAATTGTCAATTTGTAGAAATCGTCAGCTGGCACCTGAATTTGAAAGCTGACATAGAGTTCTTCACTGTTACTGGGTATATTAATACTGGTTTGAGAAGATTTACATAAAAACAGAACCTGTGCCTTCCTGTCCATTTACAGGTCTCAGAGTAGCTTCATTGCTGTGGGACTTACACACTGCATGCTTTCAAATATATTTATCTTCACAGATAAATATAAGCTAAGGACATACTACTGGTCTTGCACTCGAGACAAGGAGCTCAGTCTCAGGAATAAGGGTCACTTGCCAAAGCTCACACAGGAATATTCTGATGGAGCCATCTGAGACAAGCCCCTTGCCTCTCTGCTCCTCTTGCCTGTACCAAGTTACTGCAAGGCAGCCCTTTGGGACCCAGATTACCCAGCTCCTGCTCAGCCAGAGCCCCACAGCACTCACTGGCTGCTGAAGGGACCTGGCACATATTAATGCTACTCAGTTGGGGAAGAAACAGTGGAAGAATGACTCTTGATAATTATTAAACTGATTTTGAATTTAAGAATCATTAAGCCCAAAAACCTGAATTTTATTGGATGATACTGTCACACTTCCACTCCGTCTCCCACTGAGTAGCACAAAAAGCAAGCAAAGGTTTGCAGTGGTCATCTTTGAATAATCCCTGACCAGGAGTGGGTGGGTGTATCAACTGTGTAATTTAAAATAAATTGTAAATGATAACAATATCTAGACTAGCAAATGAAGCAATGCCTAGGAAACTCCCAGGCACTGGAATAGCACTGTTTATGCTGGTAAACTAGTTGTGGCCCAAGCCAGATTTTGGAAGCTAAAACCTTCCAGGAGCCATTTCCAATAGGAAATTCACAGGTATACAAGCACAAACAGTGGCCATTACAGCTAATCTCAAGAATCTTCGTGCTCCTGTGCAGGTTTAATTTATTAGAAAATAGTCTAAGTATGGCATTTTTCCTTAACAAGGACATTTATAACTTCAAAAATGTAACTTTTTTTGCAGATACAGCTCTTTTGAGAGTGCTGTTCAACTATCTACAACGGAGAGGGCTTTCCTTTCCTCCCAGAGGGTGATGTAGCAGCTCTCCTGCTGTCACTGCACGGCTCTCTCAAAAGGCCACTCCTGCTGGTTCTCAGGCACCGAAAGGTTCCGTAAGGACACTCCAGCCTCACCATAGGGGATAGGATTGAGTTCAATTGAACCTTCCTGGGAAAGAAACACAAATGCATTATCATCACTGAGCTACACAAATGGAAAACCAGTAATGTCAATATAATATTAGTTCTCCTCATGTTTTTCCTTATTATTAAATTGTTTCAGTAACAGACTATTTTTGCATATCTGTTTCTGTAGTGTTACTGCATTTATTCTTATTGTAAGTTACCTAGTATTTTAATTTTTATCAATATTAACTCATCACAGATAAGACTGTCTGAGATAAGTTATTATAGCATAAATCATGATAAGTAATTATAGAATCTAAAATAATTCAGACAGATGAAACTCACTTGAACACTTCAATTATCATTGCTGATGCAGGACCTTCTATGAAAACAACCTGCAAACCAGAAACCATTCCTACAAAAATTTGAGCAGGTCCTACCCAGGAAGGGAGGTCAGCTGAGGTAAATTAAATTTTGATTATAAAATTTAATCTGCCTAATTTTAAGAATGCCATCCAGTGGTGACATAAAAAAATCCTCCCAGTCAAAAAGCAACTACTGTGCAAATGAACATCAGAAATCTGAGTGACAAGTAGAAAGCTGAAATTTCATGATCTATAATATATAAATATTATACACACAGTAACAAACAGCCAAAGGAAAAAAACTGGACTTACCTGTGATTTTTTCCATGCATACCAAAAAATAGCAACTATAAGAATACAAAGCAACACAAGGGCAATACTGACTCCTGCCACTAGAAGAGCAAAAAGAAAGGTAACCATGACTTTAAGCCATTAGGACAAGGAAAAAATTAATACCTACATTTGTGCGGGGTAATTATGCAGCATAAAATAGTTATATGTGGCACTAAAATATAGGTCTTGATTTTTCCTACAAACAAAAATCTCATTCAGGTCTGGGTTTGTACAGAAATAAGCCAATCATGTCACAGATCATTACAGTATTTTTTTTTTTTGGCAGTGCAAATATGTACTGTAATTAATCTCCAATTTTAAATTTTTTTTTGTGAGCAACAGTTACTGATGATCACAAAATTAATATTAGTGTTATGGATATTATTAAAAGAAAAAAGCCCAAAGTAATAGTAATAAGAAAGCAAATTACTATGGTTTAGTCTGGTCAAGTGATACTGTTATTACTCAAATCAGCAGAGAAATACCATGACTTGCCATTAAGGAGTCTCTTAAATACTATTATATGAAAACATAGTTTCTCAGGCTAATGCCAAGTCCATACATAGCTTTTGTATTCTATAACCAACTGCAGTAAAATAAGTTAAAAATTCAAAACTTAAGTAAAGACAAAATTATTTAAGGAAAAGTAAAATGTGTTGAAGTTGTCAACTTACCTACTAGAGTTGGAAGACTTCTTACTGCCAAAAGGAAAATAATAAAAATTAGAAACTTGAGAAAACTGCACAGCCATGTGTAATGAAGCTAAAGCTGGCTTTCTACCAGCTTTCTACCAGCTATAAGAAGCAGAGACTACAGGAGGAGGAAATAGGGAGGGCAGGTAAAATCCCTGGTACTCAGCTACTAACACTACCCCAGCAGCTGCTGTGGAGACCACCACCACCACCCAAAGCCCCACAAAAGTAGGATTTGAAAAAGCATTATTGTTCTGAGCCTGCAGCTGGGAAGTGTCATGCAGCCTGTAGCTGTGGTGTTAGGAGCAGAGGTGGGCTTGAGAAAGCAGTCACTCCAGAAAGCCCAGAGGGAGCAGCGCAGCATTTGAGACACACCCAGGGGCAGGTGCTGCGCAGAGAGGTGTCACAGAAAAAATCGAGACACTTCACAGGTCTGGGGGACCTTTTCTGCTGTCATCTTCCACATTAGTGCTCTTTTCTTGGCACAGAATAGCTAGCCACTGATCATGGAAAATGCCTGACATTTTATTTTAAATGATACATTTCCTGCTCCTTGACAGACAATTATTTAGGCTGTGTTATTTGAGATGTCTGAAATATTCTTTGTGCTTCAGCTTCCACCTCTGTAGAAACAGGTGGAAACCTGTTTAAATCTATCACAGGGTTATATTGCTGCTAAATTGGTTTGTGCTCGAAATTCTTCTAAGGACAGTCCTTGGCTGCTGGAAAACAACAGCACAAAAGTGGAACAATGTATTCACAAGACTCATATGTGCACACCTGAGGGAAGAACTGACTCAGGATTTGAAGGAAGCAACAACTTAAAACCCAGACCTGGACCATAATCACTCCCCTGTGTTTCTGTTTCAGGACTTGATGTACTAAATTCCTTAGCAGGTGAAAAATCCGCCGTTGTCTCTTCATCCTGAGCGTTACAAAGATATCCTAAAATTAAAAACATTTCAATAAATTATTGCCTGAGTATGCCATATCCTTTATTAATAAGGTTGTTTGATAATTTCAGTTATAAGATTCAAATGCTTGTAACTTGGATAAACTTGCTTGCTGTTTTACATTTGGAATGTTTCCCTCCATCCCTTATTTTGTGTGGACATTTCAGTTGAAATTGTTAAGATATTTCTCAAAAAAAGTTTGGAAAAACTCCCCTTACTGCCATTTACTCAGCTTAAAAAAACCCCCATAGATATTCTTTTCAGTATTATTTCCTTTCTCTGGAGTAAGAAAATGAAATCCATAAGGGAACAGTAGCAGAGCCTTTACTAGATTTGGGCACTCTGTGAAAATTACCAAACCCATTTTCATTTGCTTTGATGGGGGTTCATAGGATATAGCAGCTCAGCTCACCTGCGATGTTTATTGATATATTCACCTTCATTCTCACTTTTCCTCTTTCCCTATACGCTTCTCAAATGGGAAGCAACCACATTGATAGAGATGATGACACTCATTTACTTGCATTAATTAACAAATATAATTAACATCCCTGCTTTCACATTACTTCTCCCCTTCAATTGCAAATTAATGAAAAAGAATTGGGAAGAGGTGAAAGATACTTTTCCTGAACTTTTTGTTAATGACAGGAAGAGAGGAAAACTATACCCTTTTGTAAGTTATTGGAGCATTAAGGAGGCCACAGTTGTGACATAAAAAACAAACCAAAACAAAACCTCTCCTATTGAAGCAGAAGTTCCGGGAGATTCCACATGGATTCTGAAACATCACAGGGGGGAAAAACTCTGCCCTGTGAGATTCTTGGGCACCCAAGTTAAAAAAAAAAAATCAGCATCATCAAACATCTTATTTAATTCTGGTCTCCCCTGGGATTTGCTATCTACAAAGCCCTTCCTGGAATGATAGCATCCCCTCCAGACATAACATCCATCCACAGCTTCTCTGGAAGAGAGCAAACATGTGCACCCAGCAGTACTTATGGGCAGATGCTGCCTCTCTCTGAGAAGGTGCAGCACTTGTTAGCAATGCACTGAAGTTACTCCAGGGTTAGGAGAGAAACTTGCTTTGTCACTTTGAAGCTTTCCTAGGACTCTGCCAAGCAGGGCACAGCTCAGCAGAGATGGGTGATATATGTATTTTCATGAACTCCTTAGAAGAGGGACGGCAGAAAGTCTCAGCCAGGCTTGTTTCAGAACACATGTGCCCTCATGATAAGAAGGTCCATTAGCCAACCCCCTCCACCTCTTTTCACCTTCTTAAATTCTCCCTCTATTGCTGCCCTTAGAGGTGTAAACAAGAAAGTGCTTTATGTCTTCCCAACAGGCTGAGACCATTCTTTTTCTTTTTCACAAGGAAACAGTGTTCTGGTGGAAATTTATGAAACTGATACAATTAGTCACAAATTTTAATGGATATAAACATAAATCCCTTTCATTACTGTCTAGTATTATACTCAAATTATGTAAGGTCTCTCTAATACAATATTCAGTCACAAATTCTGAGTATCAAACATAAATGTTTTCATTAGACAGAACTGATACAAGGTGTCCAGAGTAGTGCAAATGGTGCAGTTGGGAAGTTCATAAAACTTGCAGAAGGAGATCCCAGCCATTCTCACTTCTACTCAGTAAATTTACAAAATCTTTGTGGGGCAGGTGGTGCCCCAGGAAAGCCTGGTGCTTATTGTTAGAAGGCCTGAAATAATAAAATTTTTTTGTTTCCTTGCAGCATCACTGAGATACTGCTACTGTACCTGTAACCAGTAGTGCAGACAAGTTAAAAGGGATAAGCTGTAGGTGTTGTCATTTCTCTAGTTTTATTGTTGATTGTTACAATATTGATCATAACTGATATTAACATTTATTTTTGTCATTCATTAATGAGTCTAAGATGACTAATGTTGCAACAAGTCTTACCTTTTATACTGGCTCATGTGTCTTTCTGTACCTGCAGAGGATTTCTTTAAAATACAACCTAAACTGTTCTTAGGATTAGGATTGCCACAGATATTTGCCTGGCAAAATAATTGTGTGCTTTTTAAGCATTAGTTTGCTGATTAAGCTTAATTTACTGATAGAGATATAACTAAAGTAATCATTTATGTGGTACAATATAATAATGCACAGACACAGCACTTTCAATTATTATACTCATAGATCTAGCCATATGAATTAACATTTAGAATGTACTTAGGAATATTTTCAAAAAGTAATTGCAAGTATTGAAGAGAAAGTATTAGCTGAGGAGAAAATATAAAGAAATGTTTGCTCACCTGTAAACAACAGAATGAACACAGGTATTGTCTTAAACATCTTCATCTTTTTATGTCTGGAGCAGGGCAAAAGCACCAGGGAAAAATCCCTGGGTCACTGTCCCCACAGCAAAGAAGTGCCACCAAAAGCCACCGACCTCAAAAGCCTGCCCCTGCTGTGCTTATCATTCTGCTGTGCTGCTTATTGGCTGAATCAGACTGGCTCCTGAAACAGCTGTTGCAAGGACTGAGATGCCAAATGGGCTCTGTGACTCCAGCAGTTTTGGATCTGCTGAAAAGAATTTTCACATTTCACCAAGTGTGCAGCGAGCACAGAAATTATGAGACCAACAGGTGAACGCCAAGTCCTATTCATATGTACAACAAGTTCTGAACTGCTCATTTCCTAAAACACTCCAGTTTTGATGAGAATATTCTATGTAACACCTGCAAAGAGACTGTGTAGATCTCAAAGCTCTTGGTAATTTTGGAAAATGCATCCAGATGGAAAAGCCTGGACCCATGGAAGTGAAATGCCCGTTGACCGCAAAAGCCACGCATTTTCTTTGGCACTGATCACAGATCATGATATATTCACAAATATTTAGCACCATAAAATTAAGTATTCAAAGCAAAAGCAGTGTCAGCCTGTAAAGTGTAATGACTATTCACATACCTAGATATTTAGGATCATTTAAAGAAACAATATTATGCCTTCCATAGCTGCTTCCCAAGTCCATCTCAAAATTGATAGTCAGTGCTCCAAATGGGTTGACAGAGATATGACCTTCATCAGAGGGTATACCATAGAATATGCTGAGTTAACTACTGATAATTTGAATTTAAAGGAAATAAATTTGTCAAGAAAAAGGAATTTGCTTAGCAAACTATCATCCTGCTGTCAAAATTTCACCCTCTTTCTCTGCTGAGATAATTTCTCTTGAGATATTCAGCATTACAACAGGGAGTACTTGTGTCCCCCTGGACACATGAAAAAGATACCAGCTGGACTTTCAGGAGAGACAAGCAAGCAGGAATAACATTTGGACAAATAAGCATTTGGACAAATATCTCCATTACCCAGGACAGCATAATGCTTGCAGTGATGTGTCTTTAACAGTTTTTTTTCAGTGCACACCCTTATCTTTTATTCTTAGCCTATTATCAGGCTACAGCAGACTTTTGCAGTGAGAAACGCTGGTACAATGTTTTCTGCCTTCCAAGTCCATTACTAAGCAGCATAAGAAACCACTTTAATTATGCATCCTTTTTTTTTTCAAAGGCTTTCTCCCAAAGACTTTCATCAACAGACATTTTCATCTCAGACTTTCTTTGAAGACTATCTCCAGTAACAATTATGTTATTTCTCTGTCTTCTTACAAACATTTTCACTGGAGTAAAAAATTAATATCTTCATGAATCTCCTGTGTACACAGAAAAAAGTATTCATGCAAGAGACAAGTATGAAGAGCCCATATTCTCAATGGAATACTCTGGAATTCCCTGCCCTGGTTGCCATATTCTGCATTTCTGAAATCTGCTGTCATTGCCATTGCTAGCAAGAATGCCAGAGTGAATCCAGTCTTCCAATTTTACGAAGTGCCACAGCAGCAATAGGTGCACTGTACAACAAACAACAGTGATTATAAAAAAAAAGGTGGAAGTAGGAGAGAAAATATAGAAAGGCAACTATAAACAGGTTTGCTGAAACCGCAAAATTCAGAAGGATTTTGTCAGCCCAGTTCTCCCCAGTGAAGTTGTCCAAATATCTGAAACCCTTTTACAATCTCTCTCAACTCTGTATTGTCATTTGCAGTCCTGTTCTTACCCTCACACATCCAAACAGAGGGACCTCAGGGTTCCTGAAGTGACAGCAAATATACTAATAACACTTGATAAGTTTTTTCAGACCCTCCGAAATTTGTTGCTTCTTTTCCACCACTGGCATCTAGGAATGTTGGGTGTTCCCTTCCTTTCAGGAGTGGGATGTGACAGTCACATGCACTAATTTTCAAGTCTACACTATTGTATGTGGTCAGGAGCTGTGGTATGAACAGAGAGCTATGACTGACTAATTAACGATTAATAATAATCATTACATTAAAACTCTATTATGTTTCATTATCTCCTTGCAAGACAGATTCTATTTACTTATGAAGTAGTAAGTGACATATCTCCTAAGCCAAAAGATCTTTGTAACAAGATATTTACTCTAAGGTGACTTAAAATCATTGCTCCTGCAGATTCAGTCATACACATTGTAGCTTACCATTTGTTTTTTGGTCCTCACACATATTACAAATGCACACCCACACTTTCAGTTCTTTTTCTAGGCAAGGAGGTGCTCCAGGAATATCCCTGCTGAATCTTCCTTGGAAAAGCAGGGCTTATCCCGCTGAGAAACGAGCTGCCAGGATCCCTCTCTGGCAGGTTTTCACAGCCCTAGCTGCCTTCTGTGCACAGCTCTTGTAACACAAAGCCATCACCCATAACTGGGATAACTGAAGGGGGAAGATTTCTTGAATCTCTGTGGTTAATGAGCAACGTTGCTGTAACATGTGGAAGAGATTTTGTCTAGTCTGATCTGCAGTCACTCACTGGTAGGCTCTCTCTCCGAGATTTATGCATCTCCTAGTAGATATAGGAAGTGGAGGTAAGTAGTTCATTCCTCTTCCTGCTTACCTTGGCAGAACTACTGACACCACACAAGAAGTTTCAGTATTGTGGACAGCAAGCAATCACTGCTGTCTTCCACCTTATATTTGGAGAATTTCAAAATTGATCTTATTGTCTTTGCTTTTGAATTTAAAGTAACATGCTGGCCTTTTATGTTAACTCATTGTGACAGCAGTCTGTATGGGATGTTGTTTAATTTGAAGAAACTGTCCTCTTTGTACTGGGAGCTGCAGACATGTATAACACAAAATTCCTGTCTCAAAGCAGCTTTAGTTTCATTTAAGTCTACTGCTTTTCCTACTTGCCAAAACTATGGATTACCCCAAATGCATACAGGAGCAAAGGAGATTGAGCTGCATGTTGAATTGAATTATCTCAAAGTTACTGCACAAAATTATCCCATTTATTGAGGAAGGACCTTTCACAGGCCTGGAGAAAATCTTACCCACAAACCAGCTGCAAGTTTGCCCCCTGTAGCAACAGCTCTCATTTTTGTGCTTCCATGTTTGTGTTACAGTGGCAAAGTCCTTCCTTCACCAACTGCAGGTAGTAGTTTGCCTTCAGCACCACATACTACTTGCTGAAGTGAGAGACTGTCAGCTATTTATTTTTTCCCATATGAGCATTTCACTCAAGAACTATAAAATGCTTCATCCTCTCTACGTTTTGTAACAGAGAATAACACTGTGCCCCCTGTGTTTTACTTCCCTTGATCTATTGACCACACATTTTAAGGACAGGCTGACAGCTAGCATGTCAGTTATTTTCAGATATCTGTCTCTGTCAAATTCAGAAATCCCAAGAAAATAAACGAAGTGCAGGATTATAAATACATGTGAAATCAGAGCTGTCATCACTCTCAAGGATTTTCCATTGTGCCTGCTGAACTGTTTTTAAGCTAAAATTTCCCAGATGTTTAGTAGAAATGTTTAGAGAGTAAAGCATTTCATTTTTCTGATGGGTGCAGCATTCTTAAATTTAACCTATTCACAATTGGAGGGTTGTACCTTTTTTTTCTCCAATTGTATTAGTGGAATAGAATAATAAAACCAAAGCTTAGCAAGTCTACAAAGTTCCTGATGGCCTGAAAGTTGTTGTTCCAAATTATTGGATACCCTTATTATTCAGATGAATAAAACATGGCAGAGACGCCCTGAAAGGATTCTGCTCATGTGTGCTCACCCCAGTGCTCAGCACTGGGTCTGCATTGCTCTGAGCCATAGTGGAGGAGAGCAAGAGCTATACCCTGATTTAAACTACAAATTTTAATTATGATTAAAAATTTAAACCAGGAGATTTTATCTGAACTGTTTATCTTACTTTGCTAATTGATATAACTGAATACCTCCAACTTTCTGGTCAAGTAGGAGGATAGTTATACATTTTAATGGAAGTAAATATAGTTTGAACATACTTAGAAACAGCTTTTATGCTAATTGAAAATGTTGACTGACCCATTTTCTATGACACCTAAAGTTATTTTTTACTTGCTTTTTTCTTTTGTCAAACTGCACTTGAAAGAAAATTGGATTCCAGCTGAAAACATATAAAGGTTCTACTACTAGTAGCTCTGACATTCATAATGAGTCATCTTATGATTTTTACTCTCTTTCTGGCTCAGACTATGGATGATTCAGCCACGAAAACAATCTTAAAGGCAGGAAAGACTTCCTCTGAATCCTCTGAATAGGCTGCTGTTGTCAGAAAGGTACTCAGAGCCTCTCTGCTTTTGTCAGAAAGGTACCCAGAGCCCTAGGTGCTTGAGCAGTGATTGTCTCCAGCACAGCAGTGCTTTGGCTTTCTTTTAAAAGCCAGCAGTACGCTTTTACTACCTGAGTACTAATGCTGCTTGCATTCCTCAGGCAGTGTGTGCAGCACTTTGGATCACTACCACCTCACAGATCCTGGCCAGAGGACTGCTGCTGGACAGCCAATGTGATAACAGGGTAAAATTGTTTACCTTAAGAGTATTTTGCTCATGTTTGAATTAAGATGTCAGCTGTTTCCCATGCCTTTATTCTGAAGGTGTTTCCTCCCCATTCTGAAGCGTTGCTGTACTTTGTATGCAGTCAGCTACTGCAATTTATTGTCCTTTTAAGTTCTCATATAAGCTGCAGAAATCTTAAAAGGTTGCTGCTAGGTGGCTTGTGCTCACTGCCCACAGCCATCAAATGACATCAGGAATGAAGTCATGTAATCGGCTTTGCCACCCAACACACAGATTTTAAGATTGCACTCACATCTCTCTATGTGTAAGAGGATTTGTCATGGTTTATATTACAGGGAAGACCAGCTTCTGTACACACCTCCTCTCCTTCCCATTCCCACACTCTCTTCTGTCTCTTACACATCCATACACATGCTTTTACTCAAGAAATGTTCAATAACTACAAGGCTGAATTCTTCAACGTTAGGCTATTAGCCCTCTCAGGACAGACCCAATAAACAACTGAAACAGCAAAGAGCTTTAGGCATTTGATCTCTGGAGGAAACATCAGAACTCTGCAGAAGATGTCTGTGCAGTGATGAGTGAGATGTAGGCAGGTCAGAGTGGCAACCTATGGAGCCTGCAAGCTGAGCTGTGTGCTACCACATCACAGCAAAGGTTTGTTCAGCAACAGCAATGGCAGTACAATGCTCAGCTCCCTGTGACACAGATTCCTGGCAGAGAGCTGCAGGATAATGCCTTCATTCATCCAGGACTTTCAATTTAGAATCCATCGCAGCATCCTTCTGTTTTACAACGTAATCAGAGAAGAGGACAACAGCCCATCTCTCCTGTAAGAGATTACATTTCAGAGCACCCAGAGATCCAATTCCTTCATCAATATGATGTTGAGGAATATAAAAACCCAGGGTTTCCTTTGTTTGGGGTCCCTCCTTGGAGGTGCCAGCTTGAGCTGTTATTTTGTTGTTGTACCATGATTAAATTGTTTTAAGGATCCAGATGTCTGAGACTCTGCTATAGGAAACCTGGGGGTGGTGAGGGAACCTGTCTGTGTGAGTCTGGGGAGTGTAGCTACAAAGAGGCCCTGGTCTGAGCTAAGGCTGTGCATGTGTGACTGCCAGAGTGGCTCAAGTTCCCATTTTCAATAATAATAACTGGGAGACTACTGGGAGTCTTTTAAAACTCAATTACAGCACAGCAAAATGCTTAGGAGTGATGGGCAGGATGCGAGAGCAAAACTCCTCAGGGGAAGTTTAAGTTGGACATTAGAAAAAGGTTCTTCCCCCAGAGGGTGGTTGGGCACCAGAACAGGCTCCCCAGGGAAGTGGTCACAGCACCAAGCCCGGCAGAGTTTAAGGAGCATTTGGACAGTGCTCTCAGGCACATGGTGTGACTCTTGGGGTGTTCTGTGCAGGGGCAGGAGTTGGACTTGATGGTCCCTTCCAACTCAGCATATTCTGTGGTTCTGTGATTGCTGCTGTTGGTTAGGGGACAGGCTTGGAAGGCGATATCTGAGATTCCAGCCTTGCCATAAGCATGATTTTTGTGCTTTATCTTGTTTCTATTAAAATATATATCTGCAAAGTATTAATGCATGCAATTCAGTTATTAGCTCCTTCATACACAATTTTCTAACACTTCTCTCTAGCGTGCTTCTCTCAGAGCACAGTTTAATCTACTCCTGTTAACACTGTTAAACATGAGCTATCTCCTATTTGCACATCACTGAGTTAAGATTAGCCAAAGAAAGTTTCTCATTACCAAAAGTCTGAGTCACAGACAGAGATGGACTTCATGGAAGTCAGATCTACCAAAGCACTTTGCCCAAGAAACATGGAATACCTAGACTTTTGTAATTGCCTATCGCCTCCATAGCTGACAGAGCAGCAATGAAGTTCAGAGCTGCTTTTCTGTTCAATCTCCATTCAACAATATTGTTGTGAAGGAAATACCCAAGATATATTTTCCTAATTTTATGCCTTCCCATAGAAAACAGCCTGGTCTCATGTCAGAGTGTGCTACATTAAAAGAAATACGATAATAACTAAAAATCAAGATCTGAACCATTGTGGTTTTTGAGTGGGTATGCAGGAATCCCATTTTCTCAGCTGAACTCCAGTTAGTTGATTATAATGTTACCTATTTAGGCCTCATGCTTGAAGGTCATCTGCTCAGTAGTATGTGCTGGCTGAAGCACAACATTTCCAATGTAGGTTTGGTTCCTTTTCACAGACTGAAGAAAAGACAAATGACTGAAACAGATGGTCCAAATGTGAATAATCTTGCACAATATCCATTTTTACAAATAAGAAGCTTTCTAGTCTTACAATTAGCATAAATATTTTGCTTCCCCTAATACACTAAGTTTCTATATTATTATTTTGCACTTAAAATACTGCCAATTGAAAGTCCAGGTCAGAATTTTTAACACTGAAAAAAGAGTCACTGCTTTATTGCCCGTTCTCTCAAAGCAGTGCTCTGGAGAAACTTTGATTACCTGTTCTTGTCCTTGGGCACTAGAGGTCACCAGTGGAACAGACACGAGGAAAGGGATTGGTTTTTCTAGTCCCCAGTAGTACTGAGGCCTCAATCCCTCTCCTGAGACTGTCATTTAAATTGTTACTGGAAGTCCTTTGGCAACTCGAATTTTGGAAGAGTGAGATAAAACTATTTCTTTCAAGCAAGTTATGTCTCAGATGTATAGCTGAGTATCTGTTTGAATGGGATGGGTGTTTCTTGAAAACATGATTTATTCATCCCTCTGATACTTGAGAGTTCCTTGGCTGATACCTGCTGTATTTGAGCTCTGAGTAATGTTGTTGAGACAGAACCACAGAACACCCAGCAGAAACACATGTTGTTTCAAACGAAATAGCATGGCCCATTTCAAGGAAGAAACAGTGCTCCTTTACTGGTTCCATGTGTGGTGTGTGAGGGGTTCACTGAAGCAGAACATTCAAGAACATCAGATGCATTTTTTGACCAAGAGACCACACCATCTTTTAATACATTCAGGGCTTTCCATTTCTATGAGCGACACTTATGACCAAAAAACCCCCAAAGTCCTCTTGCATGTGAAGAGGGTTGGAAATACTTAGAAATCCATGCTTGAGCAAAGCCATTCCTTTAGAGAAAATACATCCAGATTTTAACCTGTAAAAGATTTGCTTAAAATGTTTCTATCAGATCAGTAGCTAAATTTAACAACCAAGTTTATATACACTATCAGTTATTTATATAATGCACAATACTAATATAATCCTAAATAAGGAGCAAGTTTTTTCAGCATTGATTCATTTAATAAAAGTGTTAGATTGGTACAGTGCAATAAACATATAATGTGTAATAAACGTACTGCTGCAGTTATGGAAACTGATTATAATCAAACAATTCTGCCAACAGAAAGACTTCTTGGTTCACTGAAAGTTATTACTGTGTCAAATATCAACTCAAGGATTGTTTTGTCAAAAGATTTCATAAGATTTTGGATATTAAACCAATCACAGATTGAAATTTTGGTGAAAAGTCTATTGGAACTCTATAAATCCTAAAACCTAAAGTAAGTAGCAATAACGCACAGGCTTTTTTCCTGCTTGCTTTCTTCACCCAAGTTTCATTTGACTTTGAATTCCATTTACTTTGAGGTGCAACACATAAAGAAGTCTTGAACCATGCAAAGTCAAAAATTAAGCAGACAGGAGGAATCTTAGCCTTGAAAGAAATAAAAACAACTAGACACTATATGCTACATATTTTCACTACTTTGTTTAAAACAGCATATTGATGTACTTAAAACACTTCAGAGCTGCATGTTATTTATGATGCTGTAAACATACAGAAAAGCATGAAAGTCACATTTTCCACTGCATCCAAGGAGAGAAATTTAAAATTGCAGCTATTCGAAATCTGGTTTATGAGCTGTGTGAAAGGTGCAGTTAAATGCAGTGTTATAAACTTTGGCCTACAATACCCTATGTGTAGCAACTCCTAGATAGTGCTAAAGAAAAGAAAAATCAAACTAGATGGAGACGTCTGGCTACATTCTGATATTTCTACATTCTTCTGGAAGGAATGTGTGAGCACATGTGAGTCTAGCCTACATCTTAAAGATTCTTGTATGAGCAAGATACAAACCCAGAAAACTGCAATATATTAATAAGTTAATGCACTACTTATGATCAAAGGTAAGCAGGGAAGACAGCTCAGCTCAGCGGGGAGGAGTATCAAGGGGTTTTGTGAAGCTTTGTGAGTCAGGCATCAGATCTGGGACACAGAACTTTGTGGAGGGTCTTTGCTTGTGAGCTCCTGCAGCTTCTGCTCATGGGGTTTTTTTCCCTTTTCTCCTCCTCCCCCTTCTCTCAGGAGCCCACAGCAAATGTGAGCTGAGTGTCCGCAGAGTATAATGTGGCACATCTACAGGACTGCCATGCCTGTGCCCAGCCCAATGTATCCCTTACACCAGACCCAACACACACTGGAAGAACGAAGAACCAGCAATAGCTGAGAACTGGGCTTGCATGGGGAATTCACCCATGGGCAATTGCTTTTGGGCACCCCATCCGTGCAGCACAGCATCAATACATGTCAGTTATGGTCTTTACTGCCCACTGGATTTACCAGTAACTCTGAACTGGACTTACCTAAATGAAAGTTATTTTTTTTACTAAGTGCACTCATGAAAAGGCTGGTACCAGTAAAGAAATTTAGATACTGGATTATGAGATACAGCTCTGCAGAGATGTAGCTTTCACCTGGCTCAGTTCTCTGTTGCCTGTACCCTGTATTTGGGGAAGTGTGTGTTCTACAGACACGAATGCTGGTGCTTGCACGAGACAGCAAACACAGGAAGGGACAGGTGGGACCAACGCTTTTGGCAAAAATCTGAACTAGCTTGACTGAAAAGTCAATCACTGAACTGCAGAATGTATTTTATGAATATGCACATAAAAGACAGAAGTTGGCATGAGAGTGGACCTTCAATTTCTCCTTTAATGTAAAACATCCAAAGGTGTTGATATTCAGAGTATACTGCTAAGCTCATCTCATGCCTTTGTGGATGTGGGTAAGGGTAGTAGCACACGAGACTGGCTGTGTAGATGGGTTTGAAGAATCAAGGAATTTTTCTTGCTGATCTCAGGGAAGCTTCTGACATTTTTACTGTAATAATTTATTACAGTTTTCATATTTGGTGGATATATGTAGGTCCTGGAAAAGCTCTCCTGTATTTACATAAATCTACTACAAACAAGTTTCATTTACCTTCATCCACCCACCATAGAGTTCTGTAACTAGAGGAAATAAATATTGCAACTGGCAAATGTAATATTTTATCCCTCTGGTCCCTTCCCATTTTCTTTCATCATCTTCCAAAATTATGTTTCTATTTCAATTATTCAGTTGTTTTGTTGTTTTGCACTTTGTTTTTCCCCTCCTAGAAGTGTCTTCTTGGTGAGAAAGCTCTGCACAGCTGGAAGACAGCATTCTCATCAGCAGAATATACATTCAGGTTGGTGAACCCAACAGATGGGCCAAGCGCATCAGTTTTCTGATCCTTTTCTCTAAGCAGCTGAAACCCTCATTGGTTTGACAGGATCAATGTGTTTCTCAAGTCCTTACAGCCTTGCTCTACCTGCTTTGGGGTGACCTTGCAGGACAAGGTAGTTCACTTGGGGGTCTCTCTGTAGCTGTGAGTGTCCTTCACCCGGGTCCAGGTCAGTGCCCAAAGAGAAGAGGCTGAACCCATTGCAGAGAGTGCACCCACTGCTGGCTCAGAGGAACCTGGCTGCTCGTGTTTCTCAAGATCTCTGGCTTGCTGTGTAACTCAGGCTAAATCCTGGCACAAATAAATTGCTTAATCTTGATATCTGAGCACACAGCGGTGTCAGTGAGGTGGCACAGGCGGTTTAGAATTCCCTGCGTGCTTTGTTCTTGAACCTCAGCGTCCAAAGCTGTCCGGGTTTTCCACCAGGCCTGTGCCATACCAGGAATGAAGTTAACCATCACGGTTACCTTTGCTGTCAGAGCCCCTGCAGTCCAGGCAGGAATGCAAGCACAGGCTGGTAGCCAGCTACCCTGGGACTGTGGAGCTGCTGGACTTCAACAGAAATCAACTTGTAACACACAGACTATGTTGGTGGGGGAAGGGTCAACACTCTATCCATGGCCACCCACTGCCTAGGAAAAGTCTGGCAACAGGGGTGTTATTCTTGTTCCATTGGCAATCGTGGGACTTTTGCTAGACTTGATCCTAAATGAATGCATTTTTCTGACCCAGAGTCCTTTTATGTGGTTCGGTATGGAAAAGTGCCATGGTATTTGTCACAAAAAGTCCTCGCTGGCTAATCTGTTTTTAGGATTGTTGATGGTTTATAAATTAGAATTATTAGTCAAACATTGCTCTGTGTGTGCAAACTCCTACGGACTGGGCTATAGGGCCAGCATAGAACCACCTTTCTAACTATGGCAAGCTGTTTTGACAGAAGGGAGAAGTAGTCAGAGCAAAACCAGAAGGGTATGTAAGCAATTTACCCCTAACACTCTAACATATCTTAGTCATTTTGTTGTCCACAGAACATTTACAAATCTCCAATAAAAGTGAACTTCTTACATGTCAAGGCTTTGGCAAATTCCATTTAAATGTGCCATATCTCTGTGGCAAATGCCTTGTGTTTTCTCTCTGTGTTAAATAGAACAGGGACACATTAGCAATTTAAAGGTTAAAGAAGTAAAATTAGGTGAATGTGCTGGTTTTCTTTAATGAAAGCACAAGTCCTTCAGTAGTGCTTCAGCCTGCCCTTCCCAGACATTCAGGATGCCCACTCTGGAGGTGAGCTGAAAGCAGCATTTAGAGGTGGAGAGCACTTCACGGGTGCATGGCCATAAATCTCGAGTCAGTAAAGTTCTGTTACTGACAATAGGCTGAAATTATCAGAAAATGAAAGCTGGCAGGCACTTCTGTACATCCATGTGTTGCTGTGCTAACCCGACTCAGATGTCGCAGATTCCCTCACTCCCTTCGTATTCCAAATTCCTTGTTCATCCAATTAGCATGACTAAAATGACATAAAAATATATATAGTGCTAAATTCTATGACAGATGTAGATCTGAGTCTTGAACTGCAGAACATTCAAAACAGCAAAAATGTCTCAAATAATATCAACCCTGTATTTTTTTGTCATTCCACACCTGGCTGAGTTTCAGAGCCCCTTTTCCCACTCTCTGAATGCACTTTCTTACATAAGAATGTTTCTGGGGAAATGCAGAATGGGTGAATAATGTAAACCCAATATGGATTAATTTTTTTAAAAATTGGGAATTTGTAGCCAGTGTTCCTCTCTACCTCCAAAATTCAAAGTTTGAAACACTTGGGCAATGTCATCAAATGTGAAAAAAAAAGGACCATGTTAGCTGCTCTTGATGCCCTGAAATGAGACCACTTTCAGTTGAATGATGTTTCAACTGGAACATGTATCTATTGTACTAGTGCCACGTGAAAATCTCTACCTGTAGTTTTAGTAACTATTTTTTGCATCAGACTGGTTCTGATAAACTTTTGTTTTTGTTTTTGTTTTTTGTTTTTGTTTTTGTTTTGGTGGTTTTTTTGTCCTATCCACATAAACAAAAATTCACAGCTTTGGGAGAATGACATCCTTGACCCATAATTTTTATAGTGATAGAATCCAAATTCTCTTTTCCGAGGATAGAATTTGGATAGAATCCAAATGCTCTTTTCCTAGGAATGCTAATTACAAAATTAATACAATGTGCAAAACAACAGACAAATCTAAAGATCAAATAGGGGGAGAAACTAAAACCAAACTGTTTACACTAACATTGAGTGTAACACCACAGAGAACTAGTCTTGCCATCCCCCAAACTAAATTTCATTTAAGAACCAGCTAAATATATTTGCTTTGATATGTCTTTCAGCCAAAGGACTTCACTCTCTTTTCCTTTACATGGCACCCTGAAATATGTTGTTTGTTTTGTGTTTGGCAAAAGATATTAGAAAGATTAGAAAGGTTTATGTTATTCACAGTCACGTTAGAACGAGAGTGTGTGACAGTTGCTAACTGCCTGGAATTTATGCAAAAGTTCTCCATTTAGCTTTCCATATACATATGTAGGTGTGTGTGTATTTAAAAAAAATAAATAAATATACAAGTTCAGCTTACAATTCTTCTGGAGCATTTGCTACAGCAGCTGATAGAAACAAGGCTAAAAGGCAACTTGAACAAGTGGTAAATCGTTAGTGGCAACTTTTCCTTGCCAAAATTTGTTGGGCAACTTCTCATGTAGAGTAGGGTGCTAAAGCAATGACTTGAACCTTCTCCATGTTATATAGCCAGAACCCCACACCACTTTTAATTCTTTTCACCTCTCAGGAGAGAAAGGATGGTCAGAACTGTGTTACCTCTCTAAAAGTTGCAGACATGTCTGAGTGGAGATCTGCCTTGCTTGGATTTCTGGGCAATGGAAAGTGTGAAAAGAAGGAAACACAGTCTCTCCCTACTCATACTTGATGTTTTTTCATCTAGCACTATCAAAAGGCAAGTTATGACACACAACTAAGAAAATTAATTTTGTGTGATAGCAGACAGTGGAGATGTGTTCAGCTTCTCAAACATAACCCCCGCCCCCAGAAGTATGATCTGCAGCAGAGCCACTTCATATCTTCTAATTAACATTCTTGTTTCCTTGCTATCAAACATTCTAAAGGACACATCTAGACTGTGTCCTTTAGACTAGAATAAAACCTATCAGCAGGAGACAAAAATGTGTGCAGTTGAGCCTGTGCTCTACATGTGCAGAGTAGGACAATATGCACAGAGTATCAACCTACCACACTTTCTACCATGCAAGTGAACATGTTTTAGCTTTGTCTGCAGCTACAACTTAACTGAGGCTAAGCAGCCACTCATTTGCATCTTTCAGAGGTACAGATTGTCAATAACATGTGATTTCCAAAGTGTTAACAACGTGCACACTAAAGACATTTGCAGCCACAAAACATTATTTTGAATTTTTCTAAAAAAAGTGATCATAAAAAGAGAAAAACCTAAATTACTGAAAAATGCAAACTCATGGACTTCAGAGTTTGGGCCATAAGACACACTGCCAAAAACTTAGAGCCTATAAAGTGATCAGGGCTGAACTTGAGTTGTTCATTTGGTTGAAATATTTCCCTGTTTTGTTTGGTCTTTGTTGGTTGGTTTTTTGTTATTTTCACTGTTTTGTTCAGCTCAGTCAGTCAGACCAAGTTAAGACTGTGTTTCTCTGCAGTATTGATTCAGCTCAAGTGTCAAAGGTAGTGGTGATTAATACATCCACATTTTCCCATGTCTGGCAAAGCCTGTATTATCCTTATTTTCTCTCATTCTGTCAACCTCTCTCCTCTCTTCACTTAGAACATGCTCTAACTCACAAGTTAGATCCTTAAAAAGGGAATTCCATGACTGGACAGAGGCACACAGTGTCTAAAATACAAAAATTCCTAAATTAGACATTAGCTGCAGTTGCTTACAAGCCACTGCCTCACTCCTGGTTTAATACTGTTTACAAGAACAGGAAAGGAATGGTCAGCATATGTTATGGAAAGAATGAGTGACCCTGGTGGAATGGGTACCAGAGATCCTGTACATTGCTCACTGGCAAGACATCTGTTTTCAACTATGGGGCTTTTATTTGAGAACTGATGAATAAAGACTCCTGATGTCTAAGTACCACTGCTAACTCTGGCGACAGAATTTCTCTGCATGTCACCTCTTATCATCCTGCACCCATGATGATGGTGCAAGCCAGCCTGTTTGCAAACTACACTGCATTCAGGATATGCAAATGTTTGATTGACTTCTAATTTGGAGTTGCCACTACCACATTTCAGTCATCCATGGCTAGGCCATCATTTAAACACTGAAGTTAGAGTGCGACATACAAGTAGCATTATGTCTCTGAAAGAAATTAGCCTGTTGAAGTTTCTTCTCCATATTACTAAAAAAATTCCTTCAGAAATACTTAGAAGTCTGAAATTAACCAGCATATTGCCGCTGAACTGAAAACATCATCACCACAACACAGAAAAATCATTAAAGTACCCATGGAAAGGACATTCAGATAGATGTCACGCAGACAAATGCGAAAAAGCTCTGAAAGCCAGATTTTTTCAGACGGTAATTCACTGTAATTGGGAGGGAGGAGATGTTTACGGTCATCTTATCCCAAAGGCCACCACATACAATATTCCCACTGACTTTAATAGTTATTGGAGGTGCAGATTTATGGTTGAGTATAAGGATGTTTCAATCTTAACCTCTTCCCCTCTTATTAGCACTTGTCTTCTGCTTCCTTGCCACAGTTTAAGCAGTCCCAGATGCTGTGCAGTTCCAAAGGTCCCCTCTAGCTCCCGTAAAAGCAGAAAAATAGGATCTTGTGGAGTGCACTGTGAAAGGTAGAGTTGGGGCAGGAGGGCAAAGGGGAAGGATTCTCTGTAGAATATTGATGAGCAAAGGATGGTTTCAACTCACTGCTAGTTAGAGTTAAACCCAATGTTGCCCTGAATGTTACACACATTTTCAAGCTTAATGCTTTTACTAGTATAAGTATGTTTAGCCAATCTCAATCCATTTAACTTAATTTCTTAGTAGGAAAACTTAGTAGTGAGGGGTTAATGCATGTTAATCAGAAATGTGAAAAAAACCAAATCTGTAGAAATTTAAAACAAGTATACATTTTTCACTGCCTTCGTGAATGAATCTCAGGCATTTCAAAATTACAGTAATTTTGCCAGTTAAAATTTCAGTGATTAGGATGAATGAAACTATGAAATCTTTATTTAGAATAGAAGAATTGAGGCTAATGCTGCTTTATTTGAATAAGAATGTATGGAACTGACTTTATCCTAACACTGCTATTTAAAAATATCACTTACATTGCCTTAAATCTGGAAGAGGTTCCTACAGTCTTGTCTAATGTGGACAAATGGATATAATTATCTCTGGAGAGGAATATATTCTTCTCAGAGTATTACAAGTCCTGCAGCTTATGAATGATACTTTCTACAGTGCTGTGGTAAACAGGAATTTTCACTTACCATATTCTAGCTGTAATTAAGAAAGATGGTTTAGTCACTTTGTCTCTTCCTACCTCTGCCAGAAGGTCAAGATTCATATAAATACTGCCTCTCCAGTATTCTTTTTCTTAGTAGCCAAATGCCTCTCCCTTTTCTGGCAACCACACTCAGACCTCATTATTGTGTAGTCAGAGATTGTGCCTGTAATATTGCCATTAAAGTGGCATGCAGGGGACAATTTAGCAACGATACACACATGCATCAAATGCCACCGGCATTCGGTTTTGAAACTCCTTCAGCTTTTTTCTAAGCCACTCCCTACATCAATAAATAAAACCCACAACAACAAAAAAGAAATACCTTCTTGTTATTAGACTTCCAGAGATCCCAAAATCTAGTTGATATCTGGTTCCAATTTGTCTTTGTGGAAGGGAAGCCAAAGCCTTGCTTTTCCTCCTCCCTGCAGAATGCAGCCAAAATGTAGGCTAACCTGGGTGCACCCACCCACACTCAGCCGTGTGCGCATTCTGGTCATGGCTCGAGTTAATAAATTTGATTAGCTCGTACAGTACTCCAAGCCAGCAGCCCACAAGACAGGTTCAACCAATACCTTTGCTCCACTCACTGCTCTCAGCAGACCACCAAGGCTCTAGTTTGTATTTTTAAACCTGGGTTAAATTGTGGCATAACCACAAACCATTGTATGCGATTAACAGTGGGGTTCCAATGACTGACTGACAAACAAAATCTTAGCACACTGAGCCTTCTTCTCCCAGTAGTAAACACATGTTATTAATGAAATGATTCTAACAGGCTACACAATTGGAAGCTTTTTTCTTGATTGACAGAATATGCTTTTCTCAACAGGCAAAATAAAGAGGGCATGAAGAGTACACTTGTATTTTTATTTTGTGAAGTAAAAACATAAAACTATTGCAATAGTCTCTCCATTCAGTCATAGCCCAATGGGATGTTTCTCTGGCCAGCCACTGAGTGATGCATTACCTTGATACACAAGCTCTGTTTCTATGAACAGAAGGGACTGAAATTTTTAAAAGTGCTGCCCTCCAACTCTTATTGCTCCCTTTCCATCGTGGATCCACACCTCTGTCATCACTGACATAACTTAACAGGAGAACAGATGATCAGAGGACAAAAGGAACATGTCAACATGCATGTAGCATGAGATCATGACACCATCCCTCAAAACCTCAGACTGGTACAGTTTAATCACCAGCTGCTAGAAACAAGGCTCACTAAGATAGACTGGGTATTAAGCAGCAGGGTGGAACAGATGGGCTTGCTCATTCCTAAGCACTGGAAGTTCATACTCTTCAGAAGAAACAGCAAAGGCCAAAAAACAGGATGGGAAGCATTACACAATTTCACTGCGCCGTTTTTGTTTCCACAAGCAGCGGATGAAACACATATCCAACACATCTTTAATGAAACAATTCATACCAAGATTGTCATCACAACTGTCATGGCCCCTAAATTGGACCTACAATATTCAGGCATGGGATTTAGTTACACATTCAGTAGCTGTGTTCTTCAGGCTATGAAGCAGCCCTCTCTACTTCTGTCTCTCCCTGGACAGTTCATATATGCTGCTATGGTGTCATTTGCCAGGCTGGAGGGCAGAAAGAGGAAGCAGGGGGTTCTGTCAGTGCTGCTGCCAAAATAAAAAAAAAAAGCAAGTTTTTAGCCTTACCCTGACTAAATGGCCACAAGTTATGGGCAGCTCACCCACCTGGATTATCATTACACCTAATAATGCTATTATAGCCAGTAAAAGTAACACACACAAGTTACTCTCATGGTAAACTTGCTCCTGTGTTCAAAAAGGTTTGGAATATTTGTCTTACACAGCCCATCAAGGCAGTCTGCTCAGCAAAACTGCTATCATTACACCACATGCTTGGCCTTGAGTGCTGCAAAGAGAGGATGAGATTAAATACTTGACTTTCATGGAAGGTTCTTCCTGGGGAGCAGAAAAGCAGCATTTTATACGGAGCACTCCACTACCATCACTTTCTCATGCCTTTTTTTCATATCAAACACACTAAAAGGAAAGATTAATATTAATATTGCTATTTTGAGGTTATTTCAAGCAATTATTGCATCACTTACATGTGAATGGCAATTTTGTTGGAGTAAACAGTCAGTGTCCATGGAATTCACTGTTTCATTTCAAAGAAACAAGCTGTGAATGCTGAAAGGAGATTTCTTCCATGCAAAAGGTCAGAGTTCATGTTAGAGCAATCTGTCATTAGTTGAGTCAGTGATATTTCCATGCTGCCCTGTTCCCTCTGTATGTGGTATACAGCATGCTGAACTGAGTTTGCTTGGTCACTTTTTATAATTTATTATTGACCTCCCTCTGGGAGACAGATCTCACATCTCAAAAGTTTGCAGCTCTCTTGGGCAGAAGAGTAAATTTATAGGTGGGAGGGAACAGAAAGCTAGAACAGGAAGGACTGAAGGGAATGAAACAGCACTGGTGCAGTCAGGCAGGATTATGTGTCAGGCTGTGATACTGCCTTCTAAAGGCCCATGAGGGATGGTGTGGGTTTTCTCCAAACAACTAATGCAGATTTTCCTGGGTGTCTACTGCAGTCTGATATCTACTGCATGTCTGTGCACCCACTCTTGCCCTTATCCTTTTCTGTTCATGGGGGAATAAAATGCTGCTTCCTCTGCAGAAGTGACCCAAACTAGAAAGCCAGTTGCTACTGCTCATTTTGAGGCTAGCTAATAGGCTTAAACTAGACATTTTTTTTAGATGCTGCTCCTGAGGATCATGCTTCCCAATAAAAGAAAATTTTTCTTCAAAAAGAACTTCAAGGAAAGACCTAAACTGCTTTTGTCTGTTTAGTTAGTGTTTCATTATCTTCTGGTTCCCTCAACAGAGCGGCAAACAAGACTCCCCCACCTTCTACAGAGAAGAGGAGAAATGGCAAAAACAACAGAAAATAATTCAGCTATAAATTGCTTTAAACACTACACTTAAGTAAGGATTTAATTCAAGGCACTTTTGAATCTCTCACAGCATGCAATATTTCAAAATCAGGTGACACCCTCTCATTAAACCTTAGAAATTAGTAAGTAACCTTAAACTTGTTGAAAATAGTTTCAATGGGACCAGCAACTTAAATGAACATGTACAATTCTGATACTAATTTGCATTATTATACAATAAGAATCACGCTAAAGGTAATCTGACATACTGCTAACCAGGGATTTCTGCTTCTCAAGAATCAAGGAGTGGGAGAATATGAAGTCTGGGTTTTATTGCTCCAGCTTGGCTGGCTGTGATGAGGGCTTGGTTCTCCTGCCATAAAGCACAGGCACATCCTGTTGTCAATTAGACTCACCGGTATTCCAGGGCAGCAGCATTGGGCCCCTGGGATGTTGTATAGTTTGCTTTGCTATGTAAACACCATGAAGTAATCCAGGCAGGGAAGGACACAGATGAGCAGGCAATTTGCAGCATACTAAGCAAAAGAATAAAAGGTCTGTGAGTGAGAGTCAGAGAATAAATAGTAACAACATCCCTGGGATATAATATCCACTGGTCTGGAGTCATTAAAAATATATACAAAAGAAAGTTAAGGGACTTATTAAAATAAAATACATCTGTGTTTTGCTTCTGTGGATATACTGAGAGAAGGACATACTGTAGGAGAAAAATTTTGTTTTAGTTATTCACTTTGATTTTAGCACATACCAAATATAGCTTCAAGGTGGAATTTTTTTCATATAGCACCTATGCTGGGACCTTTCAAGTGGGCTTTGAATCAAGTTGTAAAACCAAACATTCATTCTGTACCTGTTTATTTATCTCTTTTGGGAAAGCAAAATGTAAAAAAGTGTCCTTAGACACATTTTAATTGGAGCAACTTAGGTCCCCTTTGTTTGGAAAGGCAGTTCCACATTGTCCTTGAAAAAATCTGTCTATTTAATACTAGCATAAACTTGTATAAATTTGGGACTGCAACAGATTTAAGCATGTGCTCATAAGTCTTTCTTCCTCTCTTTTTGGACACACAGAAATGAGATATTCAGAATGTTTAAAATATATCAGACTTCATTGATCAAAGAAAATACATAAATCCATGTTTATCAACAATGTTTGTGTTTAAATAAAGCTAACCACAGCACACCAACATGAAAATATTCGTCTTAGTCCCTTGGTGCTCTTTGTTTATGGCATTCAGCATAGAGAGCTCCTTCCCACCCTCCCATTTATAAATAGTGCTTCACTGATGGTAGTCTTCTATTATCAGTTTTACAACAGCATGTCATTCTGTCTTTGAAATTTCTAGATAACACTGTGGAAAAATTGCATGGTTTACTGTTTTGAACACGGGCTTGAGAACCAGCATTCCTGGTTTCTATTCCTCTCTCAGCACTTTGCTGTGTAGCTGTGGCCAAGTTACTCATCTTTTCTCCTCTCTGTTCTGCTACATCTGTCATCTTCCAGATCCTTCATTCATCCTAATTTTGAAGAGGTGCAAGCAGTTTTCTGGAGTTTTGTCTTGCAACTTACAACAGAACAGAAACTACTGAAGGGCAAGGGAATAGAAACTACTAAAGGCAAGGGATAGAAAAGACAATCTCTGTCCCATTGCATTTTGCTTGTAGTGAAAAGGCCAGAGATTTCACAGGAAATAAAACCCAGGCAACAATGTGACCACCCCTATGCACTGTTTAGTGTACCCAGGAAGGAGCAGCTGAGCACTCATGGAAAATAAACAAACAAACAAACAAACTGTGGGAAGAGGGGATGTGGAGATGCATGGCAAAGAAATAAATTCAGAAAAAAAAAAGATATGAAAATGTTAAAACCAAAAAAAGGTAAAGAAAGTAGAATTATTTGTTCAAAACCTCAAGCACATCTTCCATGCCAGACTGTGTTGACTGACCAGCCACAACTGGATAATCCTGGGCAGCTGGTTATTGACTTCCCTAGCTATGGCAGGAAGCATCACAGCAGGAGCCTGCAGGGCCAGCCTGGACATCCCTCTCACAGACAGCATTAAAATTGCTTGTTAGGAATTATCATCAGTGTTTAAGTTTTCTCTCTCCCGTACTCGTTCCCTCCTACAGGAATGAAAATGTCAGCTCCTCATTTGAGAGGGCCAAGGTAAAAGCAGTTGGCACAGAGCAAGCACCTTTCAATGGCTTTTTGAAGTCTTTTAGTAGGGAAACTTCTGACGCCTCAATAAGCAATAATATTGGAAAATAACTAAAATCTCTTCTTTTGCTACAAACATTCCACATTTTATATAGAAATAAGAGTATAGCCTGCTAGAAAAGACTGAAAAGCAGGTCACTGATCTAGAGACAGTGAGTTAATGGGGAGGTAGAGCACACACAGATTCAAACTTAACAATTTATTTTAGTTCACACAATGACAGAATAAAAATAGATTGGTTTATGACAGTGTGAGCAATGGATCTGCCAAGCTGAATTTAAACTTAGCTCCACAACAGAATTATATTCCATCAAATGGCATGACATGCAATATTTCATTTGCTGGCTCACTACTACACTGTCTGTGAGAAAACATAAAACCAATATCATTGCAGCCTCTATTATTCATATTTTCTGAAACTGTGTGGTATTAATTAATCAGAAAGGAAGGCAGAATTCTTATATGAAATATTTTTTTCCATTTTGAGTCTAATTAAAACAAGCTGAGCACAAAAATTGCAAGAACTGATCATGATCACTAATTGTAAACAATGAAATGGGAAATATACTTACTCAAAAGATTTCCATTGATTCACTTTTAATATTACTTCTTTTTTTTTCCCCTGAATGAATCATGGAAAGCAGAATTTTTTTCCCAAATAATTAATCTTCTACTCATAAAATTGAAAAAATCAGACTTTTTTATCATCTCCATTTACTATTTACTTTAGAAAATAAGTTTCAGCACATGACAGTTAGTTTACAGTTAGATAAATTACTGCATTACTTCAAAGCTAGCCAAAACTCCACCTTCCTGTGCTGGCACTAGACAGCCCTTGGGATTTCCAGAAGAGAAGTCATGACAGCAAAGATGTAATGAATTCCATATTTTTCATGAATGCATGCATAAATTTATATTCCTCAGCTTCTGATAAGTGACTTCTGATAAGGTAATTGTTTATATTGGTCAACTCTTTAAATAGATGATTTAAATCATACAATCACAGAATTATAGAAAGGTTTGGGTTTAAAGGAAACTTAAAGATCCTCCAGTTCCAACATCCCTGCCAAGGGCAGGGACACCTTTCACTAGACCAGGATGCTCAGAGTCCCATCCAACCTGGCTTTGAGCACTCCAGTGATGGGGCACCCACAGCTTCTCTGAAAGAACCATCCTGATCCATACGGTATATTGGAACAGAAAATAAGCGTGACATTCTCAGTTCTGATGATGGCCAATGCTAGGTCTGCAATGATTATGTAGTTTATTGTATTACAGCAACATCCAAAATTGAAAGTTTTCATCAAGAAGCACATTTCTGAGATATAAAATGGCAAACCTCATTTGCTGAGCAAGACCCATATTTGTGAAACTTGAGCCGAGTAAAAACATAGAACAAGAGCAACACAGCACCTGAGAAATTTTTTCATTAATTTTTTTTTTCCTATTAGCACAGGAAATCCAAGCCGATGACAAGTACATCAGCCAGCTCATTTTAGATCTCCAGTAAAGCAGGAGAGGACAGATTTCTTTAGAAACACATTATACCTATTTTAATTTCTATTAAAATTGGCTTTAGGCACAAAATTGGGACAAACAAGAGATTTTCTTGGTGGTAGAGACACAGAAGTGCTGTTTATCCCAGTCTTGTGCTGCTGCTCTCCTACATCCCATCACATCTCTAAATCTTCCTAAATAAGCACACCAGCTCCCTGCTGAGGACATTTCACATGACAGGCACTAAACAACATCCCAGCCTTTCTTTCAGCCTTCTCAGATGAGCCAGTGATTAGGACAGAGAGGATAGCAAAGGAGAAACAGTCCAGGAATATCTGGGGGAGGACACAGGAATGGAGAGAGAAAAAAGAGTCAGTCATTGCATTCCCTGTGCCATCTGGCAAAACTCCTCTGGGGGAGTCCCTAGCTGGGACTTGGTGAGGACCTATTTGCAGATGAGTTCTGGGAAATAACAGCTTTTCCTTAATTTCCTTTCAGTGTTGAGTTTCTTCATTCCCTCCTAGGCTGGATTTTAGCTCACCAGACAAAACAGTTCCGCCAGAGCTCTGTGTGTCTGTGTCTCTGTGTTCCTCTCGGGCTCAGGGGATGCAGCTACAGGCTGGCTGGCTGTCATTTCCAACCTCCTCCAGAGAAATCCAACTGTACAAAGAGATGCTTGGGTAGCTTTGCCTTCTCCAGAGTATTTCTCCAAGAATTAAAGCCTTAGGGGACTTCTGTTCATTTCCACAGGAAACGAGTATTTCTAGATTTTCATTGTTGCCTTCCTCCTTCATTTATATGATAATATCATACTTGGATGTTAATATATATTTGATTTGCTGTGCATATGGCATCAAGGACTCCTCAAAATACCTACACTAGATGAGGCATTTGTTTTAGATAAAATCTGCACCAATTAAGACTTAAAGAGTTATAGTAAAGCCATAGAACAACGACCACAGAGGAAGATAGAACTAAAGGTGTTGAAAGACGATTGATTTATTTCTAAATCTATCAAAATAGTAAGCATGTTTCTACTAAAAATAGAACATAGAAAACTAAAGGATGCTGATAATATTAAGTTGTTTGAAGCCTTAAAGACAAAATAAAAATCACTTGGGCAAAATTTTTTTATCTCTGAAAAACCATGCAGAAAACATTTCTCATCATTTGCCACTTCAAGACGATGCTAAAGAGGTTACAAGCTGACATAGATACTGTACTGGTTTTGACCAAAATAAAAACAGAAAACCAGATACGTCTCCTGTAGCAACGTGCCCAAAACCTGAAAATAACTGTGGCTCCTCAGTGGCCCACCCACAGACTCAAAAGCAGAGCAAGTTAAAATATTTCTTCCTAGACTACAGCAACTTTTGCACATCTTTGATGAAATGAAGATCAGTGCAGCATCCTGCTAATGTCTGTTCACTGCAACAAAATTCCCTGAAGAGTTCACTGAGTACCAGACTGGACCTGGGGTGACTCTGTTGCTGGATGCCCAATGGTCATCTATGATCTTAGAAAACTACCCCCATTTGTGCCTCATAGGAGGAGTTTGCAAAAGTACCTTCTTGCCTTTTCAGAGTATTTAGTGACCTACACATGAAAATGTATTCTTCTTCCCACGGTACATATTTCATGGTACATACATTTTATACCACAAATTCTAGAATCTGGTACATTTTTGTACACTAAAAAAAAATCTGCATTTCTTTCTCTGCCAATATTCAAACCTGACAATTATAACACAAACATTTTTGTTGTTCCACTGTTCCACATTCTCTCTATGAATAGCATCACAAGAAGTACATATGAATCAGACCACTGAATAAAATGCCAGTATTTCCTACTAATTTAATGGGTTCCTAGTATCTCTCAGGGATAAAAGTTTCTTTCTTAAAATTTATTTTGGACACCAATGCTTTAAAAATACTCACTGGAAGCACATTAAACTAAAACTTAGTTATTACAATGAGTAAAAGATTTAAGGAATGTCTTTTTACCCTACCGGTTTTTAAAACAGAAAGTCTTTTCCTATGCAAAAAATCAAGAACCAGAGTTGTGACCAATTTTTGAAGAGCTATTTATGAAGAGCCATTTTGTTGTTTGGAGTCTGTGTTCCACAAAAAGGATTATAGACTTGTAGAACTGAGGATCAAGACAATGAACTGACACTAGTAAAACTTAAGCTCTTCATGCAGTTGAAATTGCATCAAGTATCTCTTCCCTTTGTTGCTCACTTTCAAATACCGAGGAGTGGTTTTTGGCACTTCTTCTGAAGGGAAGAGGTTGCTCTAGTCTCTAAATTTTTTCTTCACTGGTGCCTTGCCAGTTGTGCTCATTGTGCTACATGGTGTAATAGAGAAAACAGAGTCAGTCCAGCCTGCTAAACTCATTTTCACTTTTCAGTGAAGTAAGTTTTAACCAAATTTTTAAAAGGTGAAAAGCCAGTGCATTAACACAGTAATAGAGACTGAGAGGTCTGAAGTCTAGAAGTTAAAGTCTTCCATTGTAAACCCCAGTAATATATTACATGCCATACAGATTAAGATTCTCCATAAGACACATTTGTTCCAGAGACGGTTACCCTCCATGGAATGTAATTTTCAAATCTCTGTGGGGAAAGGTTCTTTTTGCAGAGGAAGAAAATATTTCCTCATGAGAGAATTTACTGGAAATACTGTAAATTCATGCCACATAAAGATGACTGGTAACTCCTTCAGCATCTTCAGGAAGGACAAAACCCAAAATCAAAGGGGTGTCAAATTGCTTCAAGGCTTTCCTTTGCCTGACCTGCATGAGAACCTGAAGCTTTATGATAAAGGGAGAAAACTGGAAACTGAACTGACTGGCCTGCAGTTGCCGAGAAAAAGCATCAACATCTGTTTCTGGTCTTTTGCTAAAGAATCCCTCCAGCTGATCATTTGGATTGGTTTGTTTCCATAGGCCCATTTCTTCCAAGTTCAGATAGAACAAACCTCTCCTGTGGGCCTGATGGTTTGTGTTCTGAATTCCTGGTTCATGTGGCAGAGATTCTCTATATTATATTGCTAACATATTATCCCTCTTGAAGAGCATGAAGCCAGCTATGCCTTGGCATGTTTCTGTATGTTTCCTTGTCTAGTTTTAAATATCTAGTGAAAGCATGGAAATGGGATCCTGATAAATTCCCCACAGTCAAGGAAAGTTATGTGTGTGGGCATGTATTTCTGTATCTGTAAAACAGCATTTGTCACAAATGTCAGTTACAGCATTCTAGAAGGAAATCTTCAGTAGTTCTTTACTAGCAAATTCTGCTCCTAGATATAACAAATAGATTAATGCAGAGTTCACTTTACTGCTTTGCCTTAAGCCTGATTTCAAGGTTTGGCTTTGATTCTTATGTGCCTATGTGTAACAAGAATTATGTTCAAGTCCCATCTTCAACTAATAGGAATTAAAAATCACTTAAATTTTTATATCCCCTTATCCCCTTTACACAGGTTTTCTGAAACTTTCCTGAAAGCCTGAATCAGGGAATAGAAGAGTTCTGGGGCCCTTACTTCAAGAAACCCATTGAGGTGCTGAGCGAGTCCACAGAAGGGCAATGGAGCTCATGAGGGGTCTAGAGATAAAGTCATATTAGGAGCAGCTGAGGGAGCTGGGGGTGTTTAGTCTGGAGAAAAGGACTATAATGGCTGAGGAGAGCCATTATCATTCCCTAAAACTACCTGAAAGCAGGTAGTGGTAAAGTGGAGGTCAGTCTCTTCTTTCAGGCCACCAGTAACAGGACAAGTGGAAATGGCCTGAAGCTGAGCCAAGGGAGATTTAGGTTGCACATCAGAAAGAATTTTTTCATCAAAAGGATGGTTAAGCACTGGAACAGGCTGCCCAGGGAGGTGGTGGAGTCACCATCCCTGGATGTGTTCAAGAAATGACTGGACATGGCACTTACTGCTGTGGTTTAGTTGCTGCGGTGGTGTTCAGTTGGATTCGATGATCTTGGAGGTCTTTTCCAACCTAAATGATTCCATGATTCTGTGAAAATGACAGTTTAAAAAGTTTGTCCTCAAGGATGGTTTCAATCTCTTGCCCATAAGTAAAATGAAACCATAAAACATGAATCTCACTCTGAGATTCACATTCTGCTGATTCTCCCCATGAGAAAAAGTACTCTCTTAAGAGCAGAAAAATGTAAAGTCAAGAGAAGTTTATTTGGGGAGACAAATTGCAAACACACAGACATTCTAAAGCTGTGATTTGTTGTGAAATGTTTTACTTGTGCACTGTAATATATGAAAAGTAAGTTTTCAATTTCTTTACATCTCAGAGGAAGTAATAACACAAGAAGAAACAGGAAATAACCAAATATAATATGGTTATCATAATTCATAAACAGGAGCAATTCTATCAAAGATGCTCTCCCTGACTATCTGTATAATTTTTCAGGACATGAATTTTACAGGGCAACTACACTCAGGAACCCAGTCAGGGAAAAGCAGTATTTTAACATAGTTAAACTTGTTAATATAGGATGATTGAAACTACTACTTCCTCATTTTTATCTCCAGAGTGAGAATATTTATGTATTTACAGTGGGATTTTTACAGTTTCATTATCTTGTTTCCCATGAAAGAAGAGCAAGCATTTTCTTGATTTTCATCACAGCATCAAATCCCCAGAGGACCAACGGAGGGCACAAACACTGCTTACAGTGCCTTCTGCTCAGACTGACAGGGCTCTGTGACTGCTGTGGAAGGGCACAGTGACAGCTGAGGTAGTGCCACCGCAGCCTGCAAGAGTTAGAAAAGGCTGCCATGGACCACCAAGTTCCCACCTGGTCCTGCATGTTTTGGAGAAAGAGATTCACTGGAGCACTGTATTTAAACAGATATAAAAAGCCCTGGTTTTCCAGTATCCATAGCATTAGGGAACGCAACCAAATTCTGAGTGCTGTGAGCAACAGAGGTACAATAAAACAATAAATAACAATAAAACAATAATTTTAAAAATATATTAAAAATACTTTCATTTTCTTATTTAATTTCAGCTGTACACAGTCTTTCAAGTGCCAGTTGAAGAAGACTCAAAGCTTTAGTCTGATTTCCAGTCAAGTTAAAAACACAGACTTCTCTGTATATAATGATCGCAGTTTTATTTTTGTTGAGTAAAACAGTTTTGTCTGGAATCTAATCTTAATTTCACTGCACCAAATACAAAAAACAGTTACAACTTACTGAAGGGTGGTCCCTTCCTGTGCCAGGGAGCAGAACAAGTAAAAGGTTTTCATTTGATTAGTTTTAAAAATGCGTACAGACATTCCTAAAGACTCAGTGAAATCTGCTCTGAGAACATTTTCTGATATGCAGAAAAACCCCTAAGAGTGGCATGTTCTTGTAACAAAAGTTATTTACAGTGGGAAACAAAATCTGAGCAATCTGAGAGATGACACAGTTACCCAAGGTAACTGTGGAAGTAACATTTGGAAGTCAAAAAGGAAAAGAAAGTGTCAACAGACATTTACAAGCAGGCAAAATAACTACTCAGGTTAAAATCAGCACTGTTTTAGGGCGGGGGGAAAGTCTCACAGAAGACTTCAGATTTTATGAGTGAGCTGTTCTCCTGAAATTATTGGTAAAATATTAAAAACTGAAACATAACCTTCAAAAAGCTCTTTGTAAGACTCTTCATATTTCACTGAAAACCCAATTTTTACTTTAAAAAATAGCAATTATCAAAAAATTAACTTATTCTTAAATATTATAAGAATTATGATGCCATTGTTCTCACTTAAGAAATCTTAGCACCTAGCTAAACTACTTACCTTACAGATGCTACATATGGAAATCTACATTAAATTAGAGTATTGTGCAGTTTTTAACAAAACCTGTTTTAAAATGTTCTGATAAAAGATGATTTCTTTCTTTTAATGATTGTAAATGACTTTGTCATCCAAATTTCTATACATGGTCCAACATCTTCCTTCAAGAATATTTCGTTTTGCTGGCAATTTAAATTTTATGAGTATACTTTTTTAATAAGACACAAGCTTTCAGCATGAGCATTTGAAACATGAAAATAATCTGAAAATGAGAAAATTAAAATATGCTACAAATATGTTTGATCACTCAAGATCTACAATTAGAAATCTTCATTTTTGACTCCATATAGCTCTCTGATGAATTATGATCCTTCAGCTGCTAGAAGTTGAGGAACCAAAATTTCCACGGAGTTTTCTATTATACCTATGGTTGGTGTTTTCTTTAGGGTTGCCAGAATTTCTCATGCAAGCAGCTGAAATTTCCAGATGTTTCTTCAGTGAAGAGTGCTAGTTCTGCTCTCCCATATCAAATCTTCCCTAAATATCACTACCTTATTTTCACAAATATTATCAAACATCACAGCTGTCAATACTCTAACTTCACATTTCACATTTACACTGTTGAGTTAATTTAGCAAAACCCATGAAGTAATTCAGACACGGCAAGTTCTGCTTGGATTGTGTATTCTGGGAAATTTTGCCATTCCTGAACTAATGACAGCTTCTTTCAGCACTGCTCATGAAACAACCAAGTACATCTCTTTGGTTTTGTCATCTGACTTATATAATAACATCATTAGGGAATTGATTCTTGCTTCAAATTGCTTCAAAGTTTTGATCATTAAGAATCCCCCAACTAGCATCACCATTCCAGTAAATTTTTGAGTCTCTGCTGGCTTGCTTTTTAGTACATTGCCTCCAAAAAGAAACAGTGTAAATCCTTCTGTTTGGGAAAAAAATGTGTTCTAGTTGATCAGGCAAAAATCTTCATCTATTGAACTAGTAAAACATATTGATATCTGATATAATAAACATCTGAATAAACAAAACAATATCTTTCTTTATATATCTGTCAAAACCCACAATATCACAATGCTAGGCAATTTATTTTTTACACCGAATGACACAGGGCATGGAGTAGTTAGTGTGGAAAAGAATAAAAATTCAAAATTTCATTAAATATTTATTAGGAAAAACATTAGGAAAAAAAAATATTCCAGCAGTAATGTTAAAATTCAAATTGCTTGACTGTTGCTGATAATCACCACCAAACAGTAATAATTTCAAGGCAAAATTGAGAGAAAGTCAACTATTGGGCTACTGAATCCAAGAGTATTGAAAGACAGACAGCAGATGAGTGGGACTTAGACTGTCACATGTGAGACAGTTCAAGAATCCCTCCTAAGCCTGGAGAGAAAAATCAGTACTATTAAGGCATGAGACATCACATTCCAAAGCTACACAGGCTTGATGAATCAGGGTTACAGGGTTACAAAATGCCTTTTTTTTTTTTTTTTTTTTTTTTTTTTTTTTTTTTTTTTTTTTTTTTTTAAGATTTTTTTTTTTTTTTTTTTTTTTGGTTTTTTTTTTTTTTTACTGATTTTAGGAAGTTTAATGATTAGTTCTTATAGTGGTCTTATACTGCTGATGTCCAGTTAACCAAGGTGAATCCTACACAGGATACCTGAGCTGGAGCTACAGGAGGACAGAAAGGAACATGATGATTTAAGCTTCTAGCACTTGGCAAAGAAGTAGGAACAGAGCCTCAATCTGAGAAGTTTTGTGAACATGCTTAAATTTCTTAGTGCTTAAATGAACCAAACCACAGAAATCTGAGGCTTGCCCTTCATGAGCTGGCAGATTACTATTTTTGGCACTCGGTTTTTGTGATGATGTCAGAATGATTATTTTATTGTAATCAAAATTTGAATGTATATGACATTTTGTTTATGCCAGTCCTCTTTTTGTTCTCCATGTGTATAAACAGATATACCAGCACTAAACAACTACAATTTTGTGTCCCAGACACAGATGTGGAGCAATATGGAGGCTTTCAAAAAGTTGAAGGTTGCCAAAAATAATGTTCCACCTATCATCTTGCACACCAGTGTTTCAGAAGACTAATGTACCACATACACAGCAACCTTCTACTTGCGTAGTAGAAGAAAAAACAGGATTTTGCAGGATTTGATTAATGAAGAAAGATGGCATACCTACAAGTTCTACGGTGAATATGTACCTAATTGTATTTTAAGAGTTTCAGACCAATTCTAAACATCTGTATTTTATCAGAATTTCAGGGCCATCATTTGAACAAGGTCAGAGCTGTCCATACTGTAGGACCGAACTGCATCTGAATGTGTTTAGTACCTGCTCTTTGCAACAAAGCACTTAGTGGCGGTGGTTTCCCACAAGCACACAGGCTATTTAAAGCTACTTATTTCATAAACAGCTTTTAAAAAACCCAAACAAACAATCTAGAGCTTGCAGCCTAAAAAGAAAGCTCTCAGTGAAAATCCCTCCATCAATTGGCACAGCAGCTTCCCTCCCCATCGGTTCTTTGGGGTGTCTCTGAGGACAGCTGAGCCCGTGCTGCGGCCAGAGGTGAGGCAGCAGTGCCCTAGGCACCACTGAGCTGGAGCCCCCACCTTGTGAGCAGCACTGTGAATGTAGCAGCCAGGACTGCAGCACAGGGCTCCTCTGTAACCCCGTGGGGCTGTGGGTATGACTCTTTCTGCTGCAGGCACACTTCTGGTTGCTCTGCAGACATAAGTCACCCTGCTTGACTTTGTGTATCTGCGGCTGAGTCAAACTTTCCTCATGCTACCAAGCCCCACACTGGCAAACTTTCCTTCTGCGTACAGTGAGTCAATATACTCTGACTCTGTTTTCAAGATTCTAGAAAGACAAGGCTGGAAAAGCAGTATAAATCATTCCATGTTGGAAATAATAACTTACATTTGAATTCTGTAATCCTTTTTTGAACAAAACTCACATAGACCTTAGTGGGAGTTCAGCTCAGTTAATGACTGAAGTACTTGGCCCTTAATTCCTTTTTCTGCCCTGCTATCAGATGTATTATTATTATGAGAAACATCTGTAATAATACTTTACACTTCCATAGCCTCTGACATCTGGAGGCTTCAACAAACTCTGAAATTACTATTAGCTATTCTTATGTTACTAAGGATGTCAAGTAATTTGCCCAAGACAGAGATATTATGTTTATGCTTTATGCAGCTCTTAAAAAATTAAATGAGGTTGCACTGATAAATACCATCCATTATACAGCTGATGTATTTATTAACTAAGTGGAGAGAAAGACAACTAAAAAAATGACTGATGCTAAAGATTAAAAGAACCATAGACGCCTTATATCAAATAATGTCAAATTCAGCTCTCTGTACTTGAAAATTTTTGGTTTGCTTTTCAGACTCTAGAGATCACTTAACAAACATGAGGCCAGAAGTCTAAGTGGGACAATAATGTGGTTTCTGTTGATGCTTGCTAGCTTGTCTGTCTGTGTTTATCTGAGGGCTGCAGCTAACTGATCACATACCATATCTGCTCCACTGAGGCAAACCAGCACTATTTGCTTTGTTTATCTACCTCAACTTTAAAAAATCATTCCAAATATCAAGCAGCCAGTTATTTTAAGACCTGATCATGTCCTATCACACAAAATGTGGCACAAGGTAAGCAAACACTCAAAAATGCACCTGAAATGAGGTGTCTGATGTGAATTTTGTTCTTTGAAAAAAAACCCAACAAATCTATATACTGTAAAGAAAGAAATTACAGACTCATCTTGTTATATGAGAGCAAAAAAACCCAAAGAGATGTAATGTCATGAAGAAAGTGTCTGCCAAACTGATCATAAACAGCAACATGTTCATGACAATGAAAGGGAAGGGTCTCTTTTCAGTTCACAGCTAGTTACAATTTATCCCTCATTGTAAGGCACTCAGATATCAAGACCCAAGAATAATAGTTCATTGTTCTGTTAGCTCTTTCAGACACTCAGAAGCACAGGATTGCACTTCTCCTCTGAGTATCCCTGTCACTGTAAAAATACAGAATGCTTTACAGCTATATGTGTCAGTTGTTATATCCCCTTGTACCTTCTTTATGTGGGCTCTCAGGATGATAAGGCAGTACAGTACCTCATTTTCTGGACACTTCAAGCTGTAATTTGTCCTTTAGCAGATGAAGAAATTACTGAATAGAGGCTGATATAGTTGCTATGCTGAAGCATAAATGGGCACAGGGCCAAAACAAGTACTTCTGCTTTAAAATATAATGTATGATTTACCTCTATTAACTTCATCGCATAACAATCTACAGAGAGAGAAGGAGATTCTGTTACAGTCCTGAAAATCTGCTAGGATGTAGTGCCTTGCTGAAGCATTTGAATTGGTTAGAAGTGTAAAATGCACAGTTCACAACCCTAAGTCTTCACATGCATGTTCTTTTAAGGGTAGAGGGCTGACTGAAAGCATTGCCTTAGAGGAGGGGGAGTGAAAGAAAGTGAGACCAAGTGTTCTGCCTAGCTGCCTACAACTTTTGGCAGCGGATCAGACAAACAAGTTCAGCAGAAAGTCGATGTAATTTTATTGGACCACACTGTCTCAAGCAATTAGAAAAATATTTGTGAAACATCAGATGAGAAGGGGAAATGTGGAACCCAATAATGCAAAACAATGTTTATAAGACAGAAATTGTGAAACTGGAAGAGTAAACATAATTACTGTATCAGCACCTCCAGTTCAGAAGATTACTTAGCTTAAAAGCAAAATATTTTCTCATTTAATTTAAAAGAATTCATAGTTTAAAAAGCTTTAAAAATACACATGTATATTAAAAAAAATTGTATATATGGATTTTTACTGTGGAGTCATCATTGCTCATCAACAGAAAATTACATGCTACACGAATGCACTTTAGGTTCTGACATTCACATGCATATTTGGGCAAGGAATTCAAATCCATGGTTGAGCAAGAAGGATCATTTTTAGAATCACAGATTCTTTTTAGAAGAACAACAGATCATCCAATGCATGTGTAAGCTGCTCAGATAAATTAATATTGTGTGAGGCAAAATCTTTCTTGGTAATTATCATTTTCCCCCCTTTAAAAACTATGCTGAGAAGAATAGTTTTGACAACTTGCACAGTGCAAGCTTAGACACCCACAACAGTAAAGATGAGTGTATGCGTTTCTTTTTAAGTTGCTGGCAAGTTCAGAAATTTGCCTGCATCTTAAATTGGGATATTTGTTCTTTTCTACCAAGTAGAAATATTTCATTTTCTGCCCCAATTAACATCTTAAGACTTGTCACATTAACTGCTCTGTTAAAACTCCAGCTACTTAAGCATTAGCGCATGGAGAAGATTTATCTGTTAATTCTAGGATAACACAGTACTGTCTGACTGTAGGCAGCTATCTGAGTAATAGGATTGGACAAAATTCAAGTATTACTATGTCCATTAGAGGTTCTATCAAGATTAATGATGGTTGTTAATCAATGAGAAGATTCTGAGTTCCCTGGAATACAGGTGTATTTGGCACACCAATCCAAAACTATCTTCAGCCTGCTGTCTGTGTTTACCCTTTCTGCAAAAAGTCAAAGAATTCAAGCTGTTGAAAGGATTGTTTTTACCTGAGTCTCAATGAAAAACACAGTGTGACAAACAAGAGAGAAATTTAGATCAGAGAAGGGCATTCTGAACAAAGATTTGTGACGCTGAGTGACAGAGGCAGGACTTCCACAAATCCGGGTGGCTTCAAGCTAACAACATGGCAGCCCAGGCTCTGGAAGAATGCTGCTCTTCCTACACCGGGAAGAACTTTTAGAGTAGCAAACCCAGGGATCCAGGAGTTGGAACTGCTAAAAGTTTCAATAGTTTATAGACTACTACAGCTGCCCGGCTGCAACCTCAGCAAAAGCAGGAACAGGCCTTTATAACACCAACCATCAAGTTTACCTTCCAGGCTCCTTTCCAGTGCCAACATATTCAAATAAAATCCAGAGAGAACAGCCTGTGTTGCCCAAACAGCCTTCTTGTACCGAGCTGTACAGCAGTGATTTCTGGGCAGCCGTGCAAATTATCTACAGTATAACAGACTTTTCCCACAAGCACACTCACAATGAAAACAAGCTGCGAATTTCAGGATAAACCTAAGTCTAGAGAAAGCAGCTCTGTTTGAAGTTGTGTTTACAGTGAAACTTTGGCAGTCCCAAAAAACAGCTAAGCTCCGATTTCCGTACATCTATATACTCTGCAATATATCTTGTGTGGACTAGAAATGAATCCTTTGCATTCCAGACCCATCAAAGGACGACTGCTGAAGAAGACTAAAACTTCTGTGAGTGATTGCTGGCCGTGTGTGTGTGTCTGTGTGTGTGACAGAGCTGTAGCCAGACAGGCCATTAAATGTCCCAGCAGAGCTGTTGCTTACACACATCCTTTAGCGTACTGTCAACATTGGAAAAAAATTTGTGCTGGAAAATACTGGGAAAGTACGTTTTTCAATGCATGTTACGTAGTCAGCTGAGCTAAGGCACAGCAACTGCACACGAATTAGCTGATATACTGTGTTCAACCAGCAGCATGGAAAAAAACATGAAGGCAAAAATGGGTAGAGAAAAGGAACTAGGCAGATAAATAAGAGCATGGAAGACAGTAGAGAAGTTGTACAGATAGATTACATATGAGGTTTGCATGATTTTAAGAAAAAGGAGTGTAAAGAAACATGTCATATAAGCAAATTTCATTCTCAGAGAAGTACTTCAGCAGATCAATTTTCTACTGAATGTCTTCATTGACCACACAAGATTTTTTTTTTCAAGGATTAATGCTGAGCAAATACAGGGTAAAGAAACCCTTTGCAAGAAGTATTTACAAACAGCCATTTGAATAAAACCACAAAGTGCTTTAGGTGGTATTTGGTTTACCTCATCATTCACACTCTAAATAATGAAAATTACTTGCATTTGCAGAGAGAAGAAAATTTCTCCATTAATATTTTTGAGACTATTACATAGAATTAAACATACAATAATACCTTTAAAGTTTGTGACTGGAAGTTACAGTTATATAATAGGTAAGATGCAATAACTATGCTTATAAAGAAAGGTCAGGAAGGACTGCAAGTTTGTGAATATTGATGAGTTTTTCACTTTCCACACTTGCAAGCTTACTACCTGTTGGGAGAGCAATGTAGCCTCATTGGAGCATTCAAAGAACAATAATGGGTATCCAGTGCTATATTGTCTTGGCAAAGTTTTCCTCATTCCCAAAATCAAGGTCAAAGCCATTAACAGAGCTACTGAAACACATCTGACAAGGCATCCTATGGCTATGGGACCCTGAACCTTACGGGCCTGATTCCTTGAACTGTGTGGTCCTTAAATGCTCCTTTTCTATGCAGACATATTTTAAAATTAAGGATTCACAGATTTGGCATTTTTAACATTTCCTACACTGGTTGTCCCATCCCAAGTTTAAAGAAAAAGAGCTTGCTGGAGTTTTCCATGATGTCCTCCTCCTTAAAAAGCAACTCTGTTTAATTAGAAATAACTACATTCTCAGGGAATTCAAGAAAGGGAAAGATTAGGCAAGTCCATGGATAATGAATATATCAAAAGTTATATTCAATCTTACCTTTTTCAAGAACAGTATAAACTCATGCACTTCATGAAATATGCTAACACACAAATATTTGAGGGTAGAAAGTTGCTTCTCAAACACATTAGATCTACTCATGTGCAATTCTTTGCTGTGTCCTGAATCAAATACTTGCCACATATACTTTACCAATGCTTGAAATTGTATTTGCATGGAAAACTCCAGTAGAGGTGCGAAGCTGGGAGCCCTATGAATCAGATGACTGAGCAGTAAGTATTAGAACCTCATCCCAAGATGAATTGAAGCTCACCTCTTTGAAACATGTAGGTCAAGCTCAAAAAAAACGTTCTTCAACATGAACTACAAGACAATATGGAAATAGTCCAAAATTTGAGTATCCTTTTCCCACTGTCATATTACTCTGTTTTCTACTCATGCTAAAGAAGTGAGAACCAACAGAAATAATACTGTGATTGGGATGCTCTCTAAATTATTCAAAAATTAGGGCATTCCACATGGAGTCCTAACATAGTCTGATTCAATTGTCTCGGTTGTCTTCAAACACAAATCAGCACTTTTCAACAGTTTTTCCTGAATCTCAAGAGATACCATGTACACCTACCCTAAGGCAGAGGATAAAAGAGGATGATATACGGTGATCTTCCTCCTGTTGTGGTCACTTAATGTAGCAGAATATGCACCATGGCATGAACACAAACATCCTGAACGACAAGTTACTCAAGCATGAGATGAAAATATCATTTCTGAAAACATTTCAAACAAATCCAGGACACATTTGTGAGAAAGTCTGTACTAAAGTCTGTACTCTTTTCCTCCTTTCCCATCTTAACTGCCTTTGCAAAAGCATAAACTACAATTGGCAAAAGATGAAAAGTAGGAATCTACAACACAGTCAAAAAACTGAACAAGGAAAATGCCACTTGAAAGGAAACTAGCCCAAATTACTGTAAAGACTTGTAGGTTAACTTCACCTAGAATAAGTTACTAATCCTGAATGCCAGCTCATTCTAGTTGTTTAGGTATGAGGCAGTGAAACAACCCATGAACAAGAAAAATACACACAGTTGTTCTGCAGTGTGCACTACATAATCTGGAGCAGTAGGTAGCAACAGCAGCTTTATCTTCCAAGTTCCCACAGTCATTCCTTTAAGACGGTAGGATAGAAAAGAAAATGTACAGATCATACTTTCACATTGAGAAAAGTAAATGGAGGAGGTTTTCAGTTGGCCACATACAGACACATTAGCTTAAACTTCTCACAGAAAAAAAAGAGAACTGGACAAAGCCATCTTTGTCTTGCTTCCTTGCATCAGTTGACAATCATGGTCCATCACAATCAGCTTACACTCAGGTATAATAAACAGTACTGAGGAGGTATTATTTTAATGTGAGAGATGTAATTTGCTGCTGGTGACAGGTTCAAACCATGTCTGTAAACCCATCACATAACACATCCTCTTTTAGTTCTACTTAGATTTAAAATAATAATACTGAAGGATAGGTTTGGGCTTTGGTACTCACTGCAGGCACTTCAAAAGGACATACAGGGAAATAGGATGAATTTGATTGACTCTTCCAGAAGACTTTCTGGGTGCATCCTAAAAACCAACTTAAAGAAAAGCATGCCCTTGCTCCCATCGCATAATGGTCCTCCACTACATTAGTGCATATGTGGACATGCATGGCTGTGTAGGAGACAGGGAAAAAGACACAGGAGGAGGAAACTTCTCACCCCATTAGGCACTGAGTGCTTCCAGAAGCTCTGCAAACCATAACAGCAATTTCCCTCCCTGCCCTGCCCCCAGGGTTCATCTAGTCCTTGCACCATCGTAAAAGCAGGAAAGCTGTAGAATCACACAACCCTTAGTATCTTCTTGTTGACATCTTGGGTTAAATAGACCTCTGGAGTGCTCCAATACAAGCATTGTTACATTCTGATTTTATGTTCTTCTCTTTCCCTTTCTGGAGGAAAAAACGCTGCTGCATCAAGTGAAGAAATTTCTGCTTTGATGTATTCTCTTACAGTAAAGGACATAGCATTAGGAATTAACTGTCCCAAAACAATAAACTTAAAAGATTTAGTGACTCTGAATAATAATTTATCTCATGCAAGTCTGGGGAAACTAGTTTGATTCCAAATATTTGCCCCAAAACCAAAACAAGCAAAGTCTTTGTAAAAATTTAGTTGGTTTATTCCATAATTATTTTCCATTTTCTTAACCCTTGCAATAACCAGACAAGATCTGAAAGGCCAGAACTTTTGCAAGATTGCCTTCTCAGATGGTCTAGTCCCCCACTTCAGATTCTGAATGTCAGGGCAGTTTAGATAAATGTTCCTGATTTCAGGCACCTATCCAAGACTGTTGCTTGTGTTATTGGGATGTAAGAAGTTAATTGGAAGGACACACTTTTCCTTAGTGGTAGAAGCAACTGATTGATTACATTATGTGCAATCTCCTATTCATGGAAACAGCAGAACACAGCATTCTACAGGCTTGAGATAAAGAGTGTTTGTGTGTGTGTGGCTGAGGGGAAGGGGCACAGCAGGGGAGTAAAATACTAAGAATATCGGTGCACCAGATGAGATGTCAGTGGAATAGAAAGTCATCACAGGATAATGGTCTCCTGCTGCTAAATGAAGGCCAAGGCAAAACAGATGTTGACTCAGAGCAAAGAAGTTTATTTTTAAAGCACAAGACACTGATCCTGTCCTAGCAGTTACTCATCTAAACTGCTGGTAAAGTATCGCTCATTTCACTTGACAGAGGTATTGAAGAAAAGCATTACTTATTCCATGATATTACTGACTTGTTATATGTTTTACTTAAAAAAACCCCAACAAACTCCCTCCTTGACCTCGACTTACTGTTGTGTTCCACCAAGCAAAAAATAAACTACTAGTGGAAGTATAACCTTACTGGAAAGTTGCACTGATCCTTCATGATTCTGCAGCTTTCTGACTGAGGCTGGTTTACCAAGAGGCTTCAGGCCATTAAAAACTGAGTTACCTATCAGTGCAACTGGCTGGCTGCAGTTACCCCTTCTGTAAAAATCAATCAGTTGTGCTAATGTACAGGAAGGAAAGGAGAATGTTTGAGTAAAGAACCAAATTTTTTGCTAAAGCAGACACTTCTGTTTTTAAAGCTGGGACAAGACTAACAGATCTAGATAGAAATCTTGGTTCCACTTAAATCAGTGGCAGTATACCCATTGATCCACAAGGAGTAATGATTTCATCATGTGTTTGTCTGAAAAATGGATGTAGATGAAAAATGTCCAGTTTTAGAAATTTCTCTGTTGGCTGCTCAGTGATGCACTTAAACTTTGCTGTTGGAAAATTACCTCTGTGAAGGATAAAATATCTTCCCTCACTTGTTTATGGCCTTTGGAAAATCTTTTGATCCCCAATTCATCCTCTGTACATTATATGATCCCTTTTTTTTTGTTACAGGATCTTCAGGGTAAGGACTGTTCTGAAGAGAAAATGCACGGGGAGAGGGCAAAATTCTCAGGCACTGATCTCAGCTATTGTCACTGAAACTGCTGTGCTAGAAGATAATAAAAACAGATCCAAAACCTCACCAAGTATGCTTCTCTGTTCACCGGCTTTCTGTTGAACACAGACAAATAAAAGGCCTTGACGGTCACATCCAAAATCCTTCACAGATTTGGGTATGGCTATTTGAAGAGTTATTTCAATCTGAGTTAAGACTTTTCATCAAAACTACATTTGGAAGAAGACAACTCCTTAACCCAGAGGACAAGAAACTGTCCCATCAAGTTGTGAACAGCTACGTGTCAGAAGAATTCTAAACTGGGAAAAAACATCACAATTGCAACTTAGTGTCTTCTTCTTCTTCTGGAAGCCATTAGTAAATCCTCCTTTAGAGTCTCTATTAAAAAAAACCAAAAACCATGGGCATTTATGACCAGAGGACTCCTTAAAAACCAACAGAAACCAGTCTCCCAAGTCCTTCTATTGCATTAAAGAACCAAGGTTACACATGTTTTTTTTTTTAAGTCACTCAGGTGCTTCAGAATTTTTTAACTGTTCATCTCTCAAAAATCTCTTGAGTATACTAGACAGCATTCCTAAATAATAAGTGCATCTGTTAAACTCCTCTAACCATTGCAATAAAAGTATAGGGAAAATCCATTTAATTTGGTTTTCTTTCTTTGGTTTACTAAATTAAACATACTGTACTGAATTGAGCAGCTGTGCTATAATTTTCACACTTTTTCTAGCATATTCGCATTAGTCAAAGGATTGTAGCTCAAATGTTGACACAGAAGATATGGTCTTACAAAAATCTCAGCTGCAAAAATCAGTATTACATATAATTAACAACACAGACAAATAAGGTAGTACTAGCTAAAAACACCCATATTGCAATGATAGTAAATTGCAGCTCTAAGAAAAACAGAAGTCACCACTTCTCACAAAATAGTAACTATATCACAGTCCACAGCCTGTTTTTAAATACTAATCCGTTTGTACAGTCTGGTCATCAAAAGATTACTAAAACCAGATTTTATTAAAATGTGCTAGCTAGTGAATCTGCTAAACTCACCCCAGTTTATCATTTCAGACAGTGCTTTCACACGTTTGAATTCAGGTTTGCCCAGCTGCAAAATGGGGATAATGATACTTTTTCTGCTCTTTGTAGCTTGTTTATATAGACTGATAGCTCTGTTGGGCAGGAACAATCTTATTGGGCAGATTATACCACAGAGCAGGAATGAAAAAGTACTGTAAAATGCAACTGATTTTTTCAACGACATTAAACTAAGTAATAGTTAATGCAAATGAAGAATTTTAAATGAATGCTGTTACTGGTAGTAGACTTCAGATGATATTTAAAACATACTACTTAAATGCTACTTAATTTAGTTTCTAATTAAACACCATTATCTAATGAAGTCATCTTTCAGAGCATAGGTAAAAGGTGGAACATCCTTTTTAGAAGTGGTTCCAAATCCCCTTTGCTCTCTCCACTTCTGTCATATTTCCCTGTCCTTATGGATTTTTGGGGCTGTACCAAAGAAGAGCAAATCCAAAATCCACTATTCCTGTACTCCCCGGTTATTCTATATGCCATTGTGCAGGTAACCACTGCAAACGTTTAAGAATTAATGACTGGAAAAAGCAGGAGGGACAAAGTGATTTTGGGGTTAGAAATGACTCCTAGAATTAGATGTCACTGTCTGAACTGCACAACCGAGCTAACTGGTTAGGCCATAATTCATCATGTGCATAATATTACAGGTAAAACATGAGACAAGACAACAGTCAATGAGTTCACATGTTGAGTATGGCTGACTGCAAGCAACACCTTCTTTGAACAGACACAGAAGGGAAGGGGGGATGTGTGCAGGAGCAGGAAAGCCACAAGAGTGAGCACACACAGAGCCTCATTCAGGTGAACCTGAGAGCTTGGTGGAAAGCCTGGTGCACATAGATTTCACCATCTGGAAATGAAGCTGCTATGTGTTTACTAGAGTTCTCACAAAGAAGATTGATCATTTCCAGATTTCCCATTTTGTTGGGATGGACTAACATCTGGAGAAAAAAAATGCTGTGTTTGCTGCTGCAGAAATTTCTACTATTTGTAGGCATTTATTGGAGCCTGCAAAGTCCTGGGATAGAGATTCCAACTGCTGACCAAAGCTTTACACTTCCTAGATAGTGGAATTAGAAGAAAATGTTGCCTGTTCTTGGTAAAATAGTTACTGCTGCTATATAGAAAGACAGGATGTAGCTCACTCAAAGAAGTTTCCATTAGACTTGGCTGTCTCCCTTACAAAATCTCCCACCTTTGCTTTCACCAAAACAGGTTTTTGACAATAGCACAGATCTTACAAGAGTTTTTATTGAGCAAGAATCCTATTGCCATCAGTCTGCCAGGTATTGCTATTATCTCTCCTGAATAATTGTCCAGAGTTCTGCATGACAACTATTCATGAAATACAACTATTTAAAGAATTGAGTACATGCTGAATATCATTGATACTGATTTATGATTAACGATTCATGTCTCAAAGTCTTCTTGGACAGAAGAGCAGGAGCTAGTAAAAATTACAGATTTGCATTTTTATTTAACCATTGATCAGATTACTTATTTTGTAGAATATCTTAAATGCCAATCTCTCTGAGTATGAATCACAAAAAGGCACTTTTCTGACACTCTGCCTTTGATAATTTCTTTTTAGTATGACCTGAAATGCTTCCTTGCACACAAATGAGAATCTGTGATGGTTTTGGACAAGCTTTATGACTCACTCTCTTGCTTTTCAAATAGTTATGAATATTTTTTAATAGATGGAAGAAATTTCCTATGAGAAAACATGGGCATTAAAGTTAGTATATTGATCAAAATAATCTACAGCCACTTTGAAAAGAAAATGGAACATTACTTCTGAAAAAGAGAGAGCTTTTTATCTTCAGTCTGATTAGAAATTGCTCTGTAGAACTCGGGGGAAAAGAAATAGCTTTTATAAGCTCTAAATTAGAGTTTGTTTGTACTCAGAAAAGTGATTTAGTACAGGTTGAACTTTAGGCACATGGCTGAATTCCATTGATTCCTATGGAAGTAAAATAGATGTGCTTGGAGCTGATCTCCACACATGCTTAAATAGTGTTGAATTAGGGCCTTTATACTTTACAAGTTCAATATACCAAATGGTAATTAATTAATAAATTAATCCTCACTGCACTTCTCAAGAAATATCTCATTATTAAATGCAACCAGTGGGACTGGAGATTGCCTAATAACTTATGTATTTAATTTGTGCTACAAAATGTAGGTGCAGATTTCCTAAGCTTTCTCATTTTTTCTAGCATGGCAGAATTGCAGATAGGAAAGAGGTGCTAAAGGTAAAAAAAAAAAAAGTTTCTTGCCAGTAGAAGAACTTCAGTGAATGCTTCTATGTTTTTGTGTGCAGCCCATATTTCAATCATTGTTGGTGATATACTGAGAAAGAGAAAATAAATACATGCAATATGGAGGCAGAATTTATTCTTAGTGGTTGAAACACGAGTGAGGAAGAATGATAGTGAAGATAAGCAAATTTGATAATACACTACAAAAACTAAGGCCTCACCACTGTGGAAATGTCTAAAGCAACCAGACTCTGGAAAAGAAAACCTTTCAAACCTTTTAAAACAAGTAATTATGAATAAAAGCTTGTGAAGGATTTAAATGAATCTTGCCATTACTCTGCAATATAGGAGAGTAGGAGGGCACTTCCATCATGTCACCCTGCCAAACAGTCCATATTTTTTAACATCAGAAAGGACTTGAGTAAAAAGGAGGCTCTTTATATTTTAGGTAGCTTGTGGTAAGCATGGTTAAAAAGTCCAAACCAAAGACAACCAGGCTTTCACCAATTCCACAACAAGTTTTCAGGGTTGACTTCAATTACAAATATACATATGCCTCCAACTAGATATTTCAGTTAGTTGACTTAATCAAGAACAGATTAAGCTTTATAATTCTAGTACAAGACATATCCAGACTTAAACCAATTCCAAAAGAACATTTTCTACAACACTTTAATAACACACCATTTCATTACAAGCCCTACATAATTTACCTCCATCTAATCCCTCCTTTACATCAGAATTTTTTCAGTCATCAATATTGCATCAATACATCAATAAGGCTGTTACTTATTGATGTTATTATTTATTATTCATCAATACCAGAGGGGACATATATTCTTCGTAAAGAGAAGAGTCTGCCTGAAATTGCTGGGACATGTGACTTTCCCCTCTCTCCCCAGTTATTTTAAGAATGGATTTGAAAAAAATTATTGGAAAATATTTTAAAATTAATAATTCAGTTCCATTAAAAGTTTTGTTCCCATTCCCTCCCCCCCCAGACAGCATTAACACAAGGTTTCTGAAGAAAATTCCAGCATCCAGCCTTATTTACTTTGAAAGGCAAGAATCTCATGTGGAACAAAGCACTCATTAGAAACAGGACATCATGGGGAGCTGGACTGTTTTCACCTCACACTCTAGAAGTTTCTTTAAAGATGTGCTGCTTAAATTTATTTTTTGCACACTGACGCTGTCCTACACCCTTCTGACAAAACACCCACCATGGTATTTGCCTTTAACAGGTAGCACATGGGGGGAAAAGAAAAAGTTTAAAAAAAAGCCTTCCCTAGGAATCTCCAGTGCCAATATTGGAAAATGTGACTATAGACAAGAAATGTGTTGTCTTCTTTTTATGTCGTGGTGTAAACTGGGGTAAAAGATTTCCCATTGCCAACAGGCTGGCTCATTGGAATAAACACAGTGGTCAGTGGCTTGAACCTCCTGTGGCCAAGTGTGTCATTAAAACCTGGTGGTCCCTGTGTAAGGTGAAACCACGGCCATATAAACACACACGCCATTTCCCACACATCCCAAGGAATGCTAGAACCTCCTACTTCCCCACGGAATGATGCTGTTTTGTGGGCAGCGGAACCCGGGAAGCAAACGTAACATGCTGCCTTTTGCTCTCCTTTAAAATTCAATTGCTCCCCAGGAATACTTCTGTGGTAGTGCAAAAACCAAATAAAGCATCAAAGATCACCTCCCCAACAAAAATGACTGATCAAACTGAATCATACTGAATAAAAATTTCTCTCCAAAGCGTCTTTCCGGATAAACACTTTTCCACCAAAGAAACAGAACATTCAATATGAAACTTGTACCATTAGCCCACACTCTTTATGCTCTAATGCTAATTGTTACTTGGGATCAAAGCCAGAACACTCACATTGTCATAGGATCAAGGTTTAATCTAAGAGTAGTGCACATACTCATAAAATACTTTCTAAAACACAGAAATAACAATGTACTATGCAACAAAACAGAAAGCTGATGCAGCACTAAGTAATCATTTCCAAAGGAAACCTAAACTGAATTTTTTAACTGGCCAGCTGCTTGGTTATCACTGCCTTCAACTCTAAGATGTCACTCAACAGGCATTATCAAATCAAGTATCATAGTCAAGAACCTTTATATGGATAGGAGCATAACTGAAGCCTAGAAAAAAGGAGTTCAGTCTTGCCAGGAATGGACAGAGTACTAAAAAAGGCAAGAAATAATCAAGAAAAGGAAACAAAGCCAGAAGAAACAACAAAAAAAAAAAAAAAAAAAAAAAAAAGAAGAAGGGAAAAANAAAAAAGAGTAGCATGGAAATAAAGATAGAGCTATATCGACAGAGCTGTAGGAAGAGAGTTTAGCACACACTTTATCAGCTCTTGGTAGACACAGACCTGGTCCCAACAGATCAGAGAAATCTATTTTCAGATTTACATTGAAAAAAGATTGGGCAACATCCCCAATGACAGCAACTTTCAGGTGACTTTCCTAGTGCTTATGAGGGCTGCCCTGGCTGGGAACCAGTTTTGCTCAGAAGAGCCTTTAAATCCACTATGAATTCTGCCACTCAGTACCTCAAACTTGATCTGATACTCTGCCTGCAGGATTATTCAGGCAGCAGCTATGCAGCTTATTTAGGATAATCACTTTGCATGTGGTCCCTTTAGAGACATTAAGAGCAGCAAAAGTGTGCCCTCCTTTGCCTCTCTAGCAAGCCCAAAAGTGGCAGAATTATCTGACATGTATTTCTGTGCTGATATATTTTAAGAATACTAATCATTTATTTTAGAATAGTCTTTGTTCTAATTTTCCTAACTTGGAATGGTCTTTTTTTAATGCTTTAAAGCCAAATGCTGCCATAAGGCCCAAAATAATGTTGATTATGTATTTTAGAAGCTGCAGTGAGTGCAAAGGCCACACTTAAGTTTTGATTAGCTCTATTCCATTCTATATGTCAGAACAAAAACTCTTGCAAACATTGGCCTTATTGTATTGTAGGACCTATGAATAATTATTTCAAAACACACAGAAAGTGGCACACAGCAAAGCAACGAATAAAATATGAAGGAAAAAAAATCAAGAGAAGTTTTAGATACAAAAAACAAAGCACTTTCTGTAGGACTAGCTTCTTTCAAATCAAACATATTTATAAGGGTACCCTGCTTTAAAAAAAAAATGGAAAAGAAAGAAGCTGTATATAAACTAGATAGCATACATAGCTGCTCTGTTTAGAAAACAGCAAAGTACGATGTAAAAAAGTCTCTGTTTAGTCAGCCCACCCACTATGAAATAGAAAAAAAAGAAAAAAAAGCTGACATTTAGAAAACAGGATATACTGAACAGTTTTCACAATTGTGCCCAGCAAATCTCACAGAGCTTTTTGTGTAAATTCTACAGCACGGACCCAATCCTGCAAGTTACCACATATTAGGAAATGAAAGCTATCAAGGATAAAAGTTAAAATAGACTTAGAAACCCAGCCTTCCTTTACAGGATGGCATTTAAAGAAACCACTAGTTAGCAGGGAAATAGGAAATCAAACAGTTAAGTGTGAGGAAAATATCTAAACAACCCCACCTTTTGGAAAAGTGATCTTTCCAGTCCTATTATAGATAAAAATACTGTTCCTGACAGACCAAATGAGAGCTGAAAAGCCCCCTGCAAGCCCCCCAAAAAGTACAAATAAACATGACAAGAAAACCCAAATACTGTTAGATAAAATTTTCAGAGTGTGGAAAAACCCCTATGTATTTGGAAAAACCACTAATCACAATGAGATCCAGATGCTAATTGGAGCCACCAAGCTTCATGCAAAGCAAATAATGCACAGAATTATCATGCAAGTCACCTTGGACACCCTCCTTACTGCCTGGTGCAGGGGCAGCCCCTGTGTGACATGGCTTGGGGCAGCCTGTGTGTACTCTGGGTGTGATGACAGCTGTCAAACGCAGCAGTGAATTATGTGTGTTTTGGTGTGGCAGTGTGAAATCTCTTGAGTGCAGGTACAGGTGGGTGACATTCAACCTCTGAAACCACATCAATACAGTTTCAGTCCTTCAGGTTTCAGACTTTCAGCAGTCATGAAGCCTGTTTTTACACACACACACATATGCAGGGGGGTGTGTGTGTGTGTGTGTGTGTATGCACATGGTTGAAAATACTGCAGTAGGGGGCACATTTGTTGTGGGAAAACAGTATAACAAGGAAATGTCATTCTTTATTGTGTCATTTGCTCTTGAGGACCAAGCCTACCTTTATCTCTGTTTCTGGCTTGCCTGCCTCCCTCCCTGAAACCCAGCAGGTCTTTTCCATCTCCCTCAGACCTATGAATGATAAAGAGTATAGCCAACAGATAAGGAACAACTTTAAACACTGCAGAAACATAAACAGAACTTTAACTGCAAGCTGAGTGATTTTTTTTAAAAGAGCACACAGCCCAACAGAGCCATCCTATGCTAAAAATTCCAACACAGAATTCCTGCAAAAGGCAAAATCCATTGCCAAGGAGTCTCCCCTTGAGTATTCACTGAACCTTACTAACTAGACAGCGGTTGAAGGGGATTCCATTGGGGCACTCACAAAATCAGCCCTTGTACAGATTTGTGTCAGCGCTGCATCTCAGGAACAGAGTAGTCTCAGAAACAGCGGCACACTGTCAGCCCCATGGCAGGCCAGGCAATTCAGCTCCTGACAGGTTAAAAAAGTGCTCATTGTCTGAGCAGCAAGTCAATGCAAGCCAGGAAAAACTTTCAGAGATTAGACCAGTGGCTAAACTTCAAGGAACAGAGGAAGTTATGCCGAGGAATCCACTGCTCTTTTTCTTCTTTTCTCCTTCCTGCCAGGGAAAAGAAGGTTGGAGCTGCAGTGCAGGCTGGCAAGGAAAGCAAGAAAATGAAGGAAGCTTTCCTTTAGCTCCTTCTTATTCAATATTATAGTACATTCTCTCACCCAGTTTCCCTGAATACTGCTGAAAGACAAGGAATTACTCTAAAAGCAAATGTTTTCCTAGAGGTAAAGGGTTTAACTCTTTCAAAACCAGTAACTGCAGGATCATCCCGAGGGATAAGTCGTGAGGGGAACTTTCAGTAAGAATGTGTTTGCTAAGCTTTCAATCACCCTATTTTGGGGTATCCTAATTTCAAAATATAGTCTTGATAAAGATTAAAGGGCTACATCCACATTTTTTATTAGTGTCTCTCCAAACTTAAAAAAAACATTTCATGTTTCTCTTGTGCAGTGGATGTACACTTCGTTCCTGTATGTCCCACCCAGACAGTGAGATGCATTACAAGTGACTTGAGTTCTACTAAAGATCTTAAGCTGTAAAATGCTGCTAAATTATATAAACATTTCAGATGCATAGCCTATTGATTACACAACAAAATATCACAGAACTTTTCAGAACAGTTAAAAACTGGAATTCATTAATGTAGAGTTCAAACAAGTCTGTCCATCACTTTTTGCATCCACTTGGGTTGGGGGTTAGGTTTCTTTCCTTGTGCTCCTTTTTACTTACAGAATTTTTTCCCATAAGTTGCTAGGAAACATTAACAAGTGGGTACTTAAGAAAACAAAAGAAGTGATCAAGCTCAGGGGAGGAGGGCATTTGGTTGCACTTCTGTTTTCTGAGGGTTTTTCTCTGAGGGGCAGAGATACTGCGAGAACTGCCTCTCACTCTCTCTCATCTTCGGAGGATGGTTGGAGCTGCTGCTTGGGAAAAGGAATTCGCTGCTTCTTCTGCCGTGGGGTGAGCCTCTGCTTGCGAGAGCAGCCACTGAACTGGGACCTTACTAACACCCACCCCACTAAAAGAGGGACCTGCCCCCATCTGCTCGGGTGCCCGGGATCCTGAGCTCGCCCCTCTCTGCCCTGCTGGGAGCCGGGCTGCCGCTGCCTCGCCCCCGCTGCTTCTTCAGCTCTGCTTCAAATTCTCGCTGCACTGTAGACCCTCACCCCCCGGCCAGCCCAGCTTGGTGCTCCTCAGAGTGCTGCTGGGGCACTGGGATCAGCTGTCCCAGGGTTTGTGGAGCAAAGCCTCTTTTCCCTCCCTTCCAGTCTGGGCCGAGCCATCATTCCCGCGTGCTTCCTGAGCGTGCCTGCAGGGGGCGCGTGCCACAGCGCCCCCTGCAGGCCTGGGGGACTCACGGCACCTGCCCTGCCCACCGGGAGCCAGCAGCGCCCCTGCCGGCCGTTCCCGGAACTGCACCAGAGGGGAACGTGCCCGCCAGCCAGGGGTGCGCTCCGGGTTCTGTCTGGTGCTAGTGCTGTGCTGCTGTTGTTTATCTGCTTTATTATACACACTAGGAAAGAACTGTTATTCCTATCCTCATATCTTTGCCTGAGAGCCCCTTAATTTCAAAATTATAACAATTCGGAGGGAGGGAGTTCACATTTTCCATTCCTAGGGAGACTCCTGCCTTCCTTAGCAGACACCTGTCTTTCAAACCAAGACAACTTGACCTACAAGAAGCAATGGTTCTTCCATTAAAATTATTACTGAAAATTTTCAGAACTTTTACTACTCAATTTAAGTTTCTTCAGTTGAATTTTATCATACTTGAGGACATGCGCATTTGCTGTTGGCCTAAATGTGGCAGAACTGATTGCAAACAAAACTAATCCAAGTGCCACTGAAAAATGATATACAGGAAGAGAAGATAAGCAGATAATTACATCCTAAATACATCCTTGTTTTTTTTTTCCTGGATTCCCAAAGACTGCACACTTGAGGAAAACTTCAGCTGCTTTTTAGCTATTGGACAACCCCAGGTATGGAAAATTCATATCCCTATTCACATCATTCACATGCTTTTTTGGCTCAATAAGAGTTCCTTGGCAATACTAGAAGGGAAAGATAAGTTCTGTTCTTTGCCCATAACATATTTAGGACCACTGTAGAAAGTCCTTAAAGAATTACATGTTTCTCTTGCCTACTCTTCCAAATTTTATGGCTGTTCCCTGCCTCTCTCCAAACTCCACTCCACTCCGTTGTCTGCTGCCATATGTGTGCTGAATTGAAAGGAATATGGAACTGTACTTGTATATATTGAATTAAATGGCACAGCAATTGGAGTCTGGCAATTGGACTGATGAGACTGGGTGAAAGCAGGGGATGTATGTCAGAAACCCTACATTAAGCTAAAAGAGTGCCTCCAAAATGCCCTGCACACAACCAGGTAAAGGTGCAATACCATTATCAATGAAAAGCAAAGGAGAATCTGTGTGCTCTGAAACCTGATAAAGTCAGTAAATGTAAGGACTATCATTCTGTATCTTTGTTAAATGTAGTCTTAAAAATATTTACTAAATGGCTAACCACGAGACTAAACAAAAGCATTACCACCATTGTAAATCAAGATCAAGGCAGTTTCATGCCAGGCAGGGAGGCAGCTGATAATTTAAGAAGAGTGCTACAGATATTATGAGAGGTGAGAGATGATGACGATCCCATTGCTGCTTTTCTTGAGATGCTGAAAATGTATTTAATAGGGTAGGATCAAATGCTGATATCTACAATACGCCTCTTGCAAGTTTTGTTTTGGATTAAAACTCAGAAACCTAATTAAAACAATTTACTTTCACCCATTAGCTTTAATCCTTATGAATGGCTTACTGTCTTCTCTGGTTATTTTACCAAGAGGCACTTGAAAATGATGTCCTCCCTCTCCTGTCCTACTTTGCACTTGACCTTGAAAAGGTTCATCCTTTGGTTTGGCCATCTCCTGCATTTTTATTCTGAAAAAGTATTTGGCATCCAGAAACTACTGGTATGAGTAGGTGACATCCAGACAGTTATTAAATGTTTTCAAAGAACAACAAAGATTTTCAGTGCGCTGGTGTACCAGAGGCATAATATCTAAAATATCTAATATCTAAAATTTTGTCTGTTGCATAATTCCCATCGAGACCAACTAGTGTTATGAACTTTGCTTGTTTAGGGATTTTTTTAAAAAATCAGTAGATTCCCAACATTTTAAAAACATGGATTACTTCTCTAAGAAAGAATCAGACCTATTATAATTTAATAGTTCAAAGAAACAAAACTCTGCCAACTACAGAATGAAGTTCCTAATTCTAAGCATTTACTTTCTAATCTTTGATAATTTTTCCAAAGTGTAAAACACTTACAAGTAAATTTGGAGCTCAAACAAAAGAGAAAAATACAGTGAATGATAAAAGCATAGAATAAAAAAATTAAAAACTGAGAACATCTGAACTGTAGCCTTTTCAAAAAGATTGTTAGCATTAGGAAGCTTATATAGAGACTAAGTTCCTCTCCACTGGCAAGCAATACAGAGTCCACCCAGTTGCTCTAAAGAAACAAAATATCTTGAGAGGAGAAGAAATTCATACCCCTAGCAAGTATAGGAACTGTTCTTTAACTGACTTACCCACCTTCCTACTCTACCATGGAAGAAAACACCCATCTTTAAAGAGGCTTCCAACTAAATCTGTGTTTACAACAGTTACAGCCATGAAAAGGAGAAAGAGGAGTCAGGTTGTCTGATATAACTCAATCTAGCATGACCCACGGATTCCTTAAGGGAGGATTATAAGTCTTCCTCCAATGCAAATTCTACTCACTCTAAAGAATAAAAAAATTAAAGGCTTTGTCATGCCAATGCCATGCTATTTCAAAAGACAATCTTCTATTCATCACAAATCTCACCATATATTAGTGGAAGGGCTTTCCTGACAACATAATTTCACCTGCTTGCAGCAGAAAATGCAGTTTACATTATGAAAAAGCAACTTTCCAATGTTGCTTTTTTGGGTTTTTTTTTAGCAGCAACATTCGGGTTGTTTTTTGTCAAAGCTCCTGGCTAGCTTTCAAAGTCTACAAAGTGAATACCCACTAAATCTTACCTAGGAACAAGCAAAAGATACAGCTGACTGGGCTTTATGACTCACTCGATGGATCTCTGTGTGTCAGCTGTGAGCAGCTTTGGAAAGATCAGTAATCCATGTACAGTAAGTAGCATTTCCAGCTTTTCAGAAAAACAAGACTCACTCTTTGGTAAAACTGAGAAAACCAGATGTTGTTGAAAGAAACGTCCTTGAAAAATCTAAAAACACAGAGAAAGCTAAATAAAAAGCTAACCAAAAATATTGCTGATTCATACTGTCTTCATTATGAAGAGCTTTTATACCTTTTCACCATTCTGGAAAGACCAGATTTGCCAGATGTGCTTTTGCCCTTCCAAGCTCTTACTGCCCCTCAGCCCATCAGCTGGTAGGATGCACATTGTTCACTTGCATTTCTTTCTGCCATTTCTCAGTTTTTAAACCTCTTTATAAAACCCTACCCTGCTTGACTTATTTTTCTCCCTGTGCTAGAAAAAACACCCAGCTAAAAAAAAATACAAGTAAGTCTCCAGTTAAAAGCCACAGAATTCCTGAGGTTGGAAGGGATCTCCGGAGGACTTCCTGCTCAAGCAGGATCACCTAGAGCAGGTTGCCCAGGACCATGTCTAGTTGGGTTTTTAAGTATATCCAAGGGCAGAGACTCCATAACCTCACTGGCAATCTGCGCCAGTGTTTGAGCATCGCACAGTAAAAAAAAAACCACAAGCACAAAAACATCCAACCCTCCCAACCCTGAACAATTAAATCCCTCAAACTGAAAAAAAAACCCAAAAACCCCCACGCCACTATTTCAAAAGCAGAAGATATATTATAATATTTCTTCCACTCCAAAAGGAAAAGAAAAAAATTACAAACTCTGAGTGACTAAGCCTATGTAAATATGAGTATGTAGGTGCCTGCATATATGCTAGATTCTTCTATGTTTATTTAAGTATTTTAATAGGAAATGGTCCATTCAGATAGAGTAATTTATCCCCAGTGCTGTCCTAGGGCAGAATAAAAAAACAAGACAAGAATATTTATCAGTACACATTTCAACATAGAAAGGAGACTAAAAAACAGCTGCACAGCTAAAAAACAGCTGTATTTTCTTGAGAACAGAAACTAAATTCTGCCCAGCTGAAATATAATATATTTAGTCTAATAGCTTACTCTATCCAATACATGAATTTATATTACCGTACACAACAATTTTCATGTATTTTTGTTAGGATTGGGAACAGAGATTATTTGATAACACATCAAATACAATGCATACAATACAGTTTCTACTGTATGTAGAAACTGAACAAAATGGTTCTGCTCATCCTTTTTGAACAAAAGGATGAGCAGAACCACAGTTTATGCTTGACACATTTTACTGAAGCATAGGAAAAGAAAAAAGAAAAATCAGTGAAATCCTGCTCTTAAAAACCATGCCGTTGTTTTCTTCAGTTTTTAGACAGAGTAAGAGAAAATGTAATTTTAAACTTTCAGCTGACAGTTTGCCATCAATGCTGTAAAACCAAGGTTTGTATTTACTGAGCACAACATCAATTTCTCTCTTCCTTAAAATCTTTACTGCTTTGGTAGTTGTCCTCCTCCACCTTCCTGAAGGCCCTGAAATATGTGACTTTCCTGTCCTTTGAACAGGTTTGCATTTAGAAGATCTGAGAGAGATCACATTTCCCCAGTAGTGCCATTTAAGGGAGCTTGGCTGGAGGCTTTTCAGAAGAGAAAAGAAGGCACCCCATTCCCACGGGTTTTCTGTGACTCATATTCTTAGGAAAACCTCACTTCTTCCCTGTACTTTTTTGCAATGACAATTTTATATACTCTGATTCTCTTCTTTATCTATTGCTGCAGATAGACCTCATTATTTGAACACCCACACTGATCTTCTGTGACTATTTGTGTCCAAAGGTTATAATAAATTTCACCTGTTCAAATCCAATTCTGTAACATTTGTTGTTGCCAAAAAAGTTCAAATCTCTTTTCAGCCAGTAATAATATTGGTGTCAGCTGCCAGGTCCTTTCCTTTGTGGACTGTTGCCCATTTAAACGAACGGTGTCTTATTTGTTTTATGATTGTTTTTTTTCTAGTAGCTGCCCTTCTATGAAGCCTTCTCTTGGCTATGTATGTCATACACCAATCTGGAGGACACCTGCTTTTTAGTACTTGCTGCCAGACCTATTTGAAAAGTCAAATCTCCACTAAGCACATCAAACACTCCGGTCTCACTAGATCAGAAACACTGTGAGTTGTTTAAGAATGTGGCTTGACATTATACATAATCTGGTCTAGCTGCAGGTGGCTGCCAAAAGGGGAAATCCTGCTCCCCCTACCCCCAGCCCGTGAGCTGAATGCTCTCTCCCTCTCTCCAGTTCCACTTGGAAGCAAAGATCCTGAGGTTGAATCAGTTCAGTGAGCTGCTCCAATGGAAAAATCCTGTCCTCCCCCACCGAGAAATGAGTGATGCTGGATGAGCTGACACCCTGGCAGCAGCACGACCTGCTAGACCTGATGGAGGGGAGAATAAACTCCTGGACAGGAGTGGAAGATACAGAGGAACCTTCTGGCAAAGAAAGGGGGTATTGATTAGGAAGATTCATGCAACAGACAATGTTCTGAGCTTTGAAATTCCATGCCAACTGAGGTGTTCTTGACAGAATAAGTAATAAGGGCTAAGTAGCATCAAGATGAATTCTCAGAACACTTTTTTACAAGACTATTTGTAACTACTTCTCACAGACAGAGTTTTCAGTCTTATGTATTACAGAATAGTCTCAAAAGGGCAGACAGGAGAAATGAAGTGATCATGCTGTTCTGAGACTGTAGAATGCATTTGGCAAATTGCCATGGGGGATAAATGTCTACATACAAAATCAAAGATGAAGGCAACAAACAGAAAACAAATTAAAAAGGCAAAGCAAAAAAAGAAGCAGTAAGCTATGTGAGGAAATTATAGTGTCAGGGTCTGCCTCTAGCATTTCCCAATGAAAACAACTGATTCTAGATTTGGAAGAACTAATTCTAAATCATGAAAAATAATCCATAGACTAGCTTTCATAGTGACTTTCATCTAAAGATCTGAAATTGTTTGGGAAGTGGGAAGTAATTAGGCTGCATAGATCACTTGTCTGTTTAAGGAATATTCATACACACATTCCAATGAGAAGAAATTAAACATCAACTAGAATATAGCACTCTCAAGAATATTCTATGAGAGAATCAAAAATCAAACCCATATCACTTGTCTCCTGAAGACCTACATAAATCCAAGCAATGATAGGATAGACAATAACATGAGTAAATATGCCAGCATATTGATTGGTGAAGGGCAAAACTCCTAATTGTTTAGAGGGCATTCTCCAAAACAATGACACCACTGACTTATATGTTACATATCATTAGTTCTAGTTTGGTCCAAGAAGATGCATACAATAATCTGTGCTACAGCAAACTTGTTCACCAAAATACTGTATGATATTAATAGATGCAGCTCTATAGAGAAGGAAAGCAAGCCTCGAGGATGAAGAAACAGGCTAGAGCCCTGGCTGTTATTATAATAACTTAACCATAACAGCCACTCTAAAACTGTATCAAAAATTCCAGCAAGCAAAGAAAAAAAGAAAGAAAGGCATCTTAGCTTAGCTTTCAGTGACAAGGAAGTCAATGGTCCCATAAACTAAATGATCAAAATCATTCAGATCATATGACTAGCTAACAGAATCATGAGAAAACTCTGCCCTTTGACTCAAGAGCAAAACCAAGCTCAATGGGAAATGATGCTGATAGAATGGGAACCAAAGTGGAACAAATTAAGGAAGCACATTATGATTTTCTCTATTCTAAGTGATGGTTCTAACACAGACTTGACAAAACTGAAAAATGGTTGACAAGATTTAAAGTATAATGCATATCCCAAATGAGGAGAGATGCAACCCCCAAGCGGCATCTGGTAGTAATATTATACTGTAGCAAATACAATAACAGTAATAATAATTTACATTGCTATATACTCCCCTTCAAGGCATCTGAAACTAGCTACTGTCAGAGAACAGATGTAGGACTAAATGGCATGTGGCCAATATAGATGAAAAACCTGATTCCTGACTGCTACATTTACATGAGGGGAAAGAAAAAAAAAAAACCCACAAACTAACAACAACAAAAAAACCCAAACAAAACAAAAAAAAGGAAGAAATTATGAGAAATGTCTTTTAACTGTAATATTTATGTGAGTACAAACAGACCCCAGTAATTTATACTCATTATCAAAAGCCTAAGTTGCACAGAACAGTGAAGTTAAGCTTGCAGATCACCTACAACTTGTCTGAGTTGGTCTTTAGCTTGATGTAGGTGAGAACATCCCAAGAGTTACTCTAGGTTTTACCAGCTGTCAATCACTTCAGAAATCACTGTCAAGAATTTCAGAATTCAAATAACTTCTCCATGCCCTTCACGCTTCAGTCACAGAAGGCAGGTGCAGTCATGATAATCTGGAAAATATTTTCCTCAGGAAAAAAATTGCTCCCAAGGAAGGGTTGAAAGCTACTGAATGTGTAACCACTTTATGTCACTGAAGCAGTTCTTAGTGACACATGTCACTATGTGACTTTCCAGGGAAAAAGAAACCTACTGAAGAGAAAAGTTGCTTTCAGTCAAAAAAAGCCCGGAGTCAAGTTTACAACTTGCAATGCAGAACTCCTGAAGTACTAACACAATCCTCAAAAGAAAAAAAAAAAAAAAAGAAAAAAAAAAGAAGAGGCTGTCTTCACAGGAGAGAGAAAAACATCCCATGTCTGTACCATTTGATTTATACTTGCAAAGGAAAGTTGAGCCAGTTATATGTGTAAACAGGGGTTGAGCTGATGTGTTGCTTTTCTCCTCTTCCATTCTGGGAAATGACTGTGGGTGATCTCTCTTCTTGCTTTACCTCCCACTGTCTCTTCCTCCTCCACCAGAAAAAGAAATTAAAGGGAAAAAAAAAAAAAAAAAAAGGAGAAAAAATCTGTTTGCCAGTAGCCAGTGTGAATACCAGCTGAAACACCTGCACGCCAGACACGTCCAGCTGTCCCTCTCCCCTGCCTCTTGCTGACAAGGCATCTGTGCTGCACACCACACACACCAGTTTGCTTGCTGTAGGTAAGGAGACTTTTAGGATTAATATTCCCACTGCTCTTGTACAGTTCTCCTTACCATCCCCCATAGCCTGCAGAGGGGAACTTCTCCACAATGTACAGCAGCCCCGCAAGTATGCTTGGCATAACCCAGAGCAATGGCTTTACAAATTCTCTTATGGTGCAATCACCACATCATTCTAGTCTTGGGTTACAAGGCAGCAGGAAGTCAGAGCCCTCCTCTAGGCAGGGAATACAAACGTTTATAAGGTTAAAGCCAGGCCTAATCCTCTGCTGCAGAACCCCCTCACTCCATTTTCACAAATTGCTGTGCTTAGATAACAGCATCACTGCTCATTTCTTCATATTTTTTCTTCCTGGTTGTGCAAGAATCAGGACTAAACTAAGCACAGCAGGAAGTCTTCCATCTTGAGAATTCGACCCTTATTTCAAACATCCCAGAAAATTCGACAGGAAGGATAGACTTCCAACCAGAGTCAAGAAAAATTTCAAACCTCTGTGCCTTAATATTACGGAACAGAACTTTATGAATAACTTCTTTCAGTTCTTGTCTAAAGGGAAAAAAATATTTTAAAAAACTGTTTGAGTTTAACAAGTTATTTTCAGGGGTTTCATCTGACAAGATACAATTTTGGAATACATTAAAACAAAAAAAGGGCAATACACAGAAAAGATTGTTTCAAAATGCGAAACCAAAATATATTCTTTTAAAAATGCAAAATTAATGTATCTAGCCTTTTTCACTTATGCGTTTTTCACCAAAGAATTCACCATATTTTCCTGTGTATATAATCTTTCAAGTGATGCCCACACTTTACTTTCTCCAAAAAGAAATGTTGCATGACATTTTTTCCCCAATAATATTTATAAGTAAAAATGGCCTGAATTTTAAAACTGCAAAACACTTACCATACTCTTTCACTTAAGTGACTTCTTTTGTGGATTCTCAGCATTTATAGAAACTGATGTCTGTGTGCAGAAATACAATTTAGGATCTTAATATTTGTCATCTAGATTTTAAAACTTTGGTTACAGGTCAAAAATCTACAAGACTGCAAGACAAAATGCAAAGACATTCACATAAAGTATTTTTATTTACATAAAATCGGTTAAATTTTAATTTTTCCCATTTTCCAAAACTTAGTGACAAAAAATGATCACTTTTACCCTGTCAGATATTTGTTACTAAAGAATACAATACATTTTATACTTGATTTTTAAATTTTCTTTCTCTACATATTTCAATAGCTTCACTAAATACTAGCAACAAATCATGCTTTTCACTATGCTGAAGTTATTGTTGCTGGAGCTGACCAAGATCAAACTGTGGAAGGACAGAATCTGGAATATCAGGTCCTAGCTCTGTATCTTTTTCCCTCATTCTCTTGAATATTTAGTTGTTAAGAGGTGTTCTTACCATTTTCAGATAGCAAAGAACATTTTTCAGAAAACAAACAAAACCACTAGCAAAGTGTTTGTGATCAATTTTTAATGCTCCACTGGGTTTCATACATGGCACAAAGAAGGACGTTAGTGCTGGGAAAGCAGAATTTATAAATGCTTTTTAAAGATGACAAAGCAGTTTACAATTTTTTCTCTCAACACAGGTAGTGGTGGTAGGTTTGTTTTTTAATACATCCACATGAAGACAGTTAGCTGTCAGTAGGAAAACAGATATAGAGCATTTTAACCTGCCCTCAAAAGTCAACAAAATCAAGTAAACCTAGTGGCAGTGTTGCCGTAATAAAACAGAAGATTTCAGTTTCTTCCCAGTGGAATTTGTGGTTCTGCAGTTCTCTTGAGCAAAGACAAGGGCAGACTCCTAATTTAGCCCACAGTTTCATCCTTTTAATCAGAGATAGTACAGCAAGTGGTCTCAAGCAATGATGCTCAAACGTTGTCCGAACCTGTTTTCATCTATAGTTCTAAACAATAAATGAATAAAAATATTGTTAGAAATTCATGTTAGCATGAAGAAAAGTAGGGGATGGGAAAATGTAAACAATAAGCCCTGTAAAACTCCCGAACAAACCAGTAAATTTTGAATTGCTCTTTGGTAACTGATGAAAAAAGTGCTATGAGGCAAATCCTTCACTGGGTCACTCACTGGGGAGACTGGTAAAAATAAATTGCACAGCTCTAATTTTCCTAGCAGCTTCCATGCTATTCTTTGAAACTGAGTAAGAAACCCTTGGCCTAATCCCAAGAGCCAATCTATAGTAAATAGTGCACACTTAATGCCTAAGTTCCTTTTTAGCACCATTCAGACAGTGACTTCAGCCACACAGCTTAGTCATAGCAGACATTTTTGTGGTGAAAGCATTAAACCCACATGCAGCTCTCTTTCTGTGGCCACTGGGGGTCATGCTCCTTTCCCATTAGCTGAATAAATCATAAAGTCTGCACAGACCACACAAGAAGCAAGGCTAGCAAGCCACAGGCAGTGCCTACAGCCTGCTATTTCTTTTCAGAATTAAAAAAAAAAGGGGGAAGAAAAGAAAAACAGAAGAGAAACACAGCAAAACAGCCTAGTTTTAAGAAATTATTTACTTTTTTTTTTTAATTTGATCTCTTTGAAGTCCACAGAGATTTGTTTGTTTGTTCGTCTTTTAACCCAAGCAGCTACAGTAGAGAAGAAAAGCAGAGAAAAAAAAGAGTGGCATGCAATTCCTTTATCCTATGTTGCAACAGCACAAGGTAAAAAATCCTGCTGGTCTGTTAAATAGTAGAGGCTGTCATACAATATAGAACCTCATCAGACACCCAGAGAAATCAAAATAGATGTTGATAAATAATATATAATATAGGCCTGAACAAGGAATCAGAATAGCGCACAATACTTTTCACATCAAATGATTTATTCTGCCAATGAAAACAACAGTAACTGAGCAAGGTCTGGAAGTCTAGAGGTTGGTTCAAGTTCCCATCAATCAGAAAACAAGATAAGAAGGAATTTTAAACATAGCCATTAGCATGCAACTAATGAACATGGAGAAGATATGCACAGCTCATTATGCTAAGGAGTGTTTCTTTAAAATGTACCAAACCCCGAAATACTTTAAAAAGTGCACTGAACTTTAGCAGGACTTTACATAAGAGCTTGATTGGCAACTCGAACATGCCCTGCTTCTCAAAGCCCCCCAGTGGGGCGGGCAGGGGGAGCGGCTGGGAGAGCAGCTTTTCAAACCAGGTCCTGTTCCATGATCCCGTCTAGATCATTTGGACATGCAGTGTTTAGAAAATAACATTTACATGCTTCACTGTCTACATGCTGAAAAACTCTGCTGAGCAGGGAGGACAGCTGAATCAGGGATTGCTGGGTCTATTTACACACTGTCAGCTGAACCTTTGTTCCCTATCCTATTTTGGGTTGGCATTTTTGGTGCAATCTAGGGTATTTTTAAGCACAATAAAAACCCCAAAAACACCAGTGAAGAAAAATGTAAAAACAAACCTAAAAAGCTGAAGGACAATAGAACAAAAAAAAAAAAAAAAAAAAAAAAAAAAAAAAAAAAGAAATAAAAGCAAGTAAGCTAGGGTCAGATAGGCTTAGACCAGAGTTTAGAAAGCTCTTTCAATCAGCTCTACCCGTAATCCTATATCCTTACCTGCAATATAACTTACTCTTTAGCTATTATAGTCCTCCTGAGCAAAGACAGATAATCATGTTGAATTGTGACAAATTATACGGTGGTTTTGAGATGTGAACAAGCACTCACAGGGGAATAGGGCAAGACCACTTAAATCCATTTCATTTGTGACTTAATATTGTGGGTTAAAACTTATGTGACCTTTGCCAAAGACATCTCATATATGTGCAGGAGAAAAATCAAATCCCAAGTCTCAAAAGATTCCTAGCAATAAGATATACAGTTTCTGACAGGTCACCCAAGGCACAGCCTTAATTTTATCATGGAATTCTTACTGATGGATTAAGTACCACTTTAACCAGAATAACAATAAATAAAAATCCCTCAGTGGAAAAATGTAGAACTGTGTAAAATTTAAGATTTCACTCATTCCAGTGGAACAGCCAGCGTTTAACATCTTTATACATGTGTTTTCCCCACCAGCAAAAGACATTCTTAGAGCTCATAGAGAGTATTCTCTCTGAAAATGGAGTGCTCAAAAGATCTCTAATAATTGAGATTTCAAACTGATGAAGTTACCAAGAGAAGCTGCATGAAGCACAGCTCCTTTTTGGCTTCTATAAGCCAATTTTTTTTACCTTTTCCTTAGGCAGAATTTGTGTTGGTCTCACTGGAAGATTTGCTCAAGTGAGGAGAGCAATACTAGACTCCACTAGCAGCAAGAACCAAGGATACCACTTCAATGATTTTAAAATTAAAACCATATAAACCATATATGGTTTTGTCCAAATGTGTATGAACATTAGCAACACAGAGCATTTCAGAGGCTTGCTTCATACAAGGACAGCTACAGATTCAAACGTGGCTGCTTTCAAAGCACCCTCACTCGTAATGAACAAACACAATGCAAACATTGTGAGGCCAAATTCTCTCTCCAAAATCTGGCATGGGTACATGCTCTCCAGAATCTGGCATGAGCCCAGAGTAGGGTAATGCAATATGTGTAAAGGAAAGGAAGAAGGGCTTTCTCAAGACAAGGAAAAAGGAGACTTAAAGGTTCAGGTGAGAGACAAAAGGCCAGTCTTCCCCTCTCACTTCCCCCTCTGCCTGCTGTCCTAATCAAAGCTCAAAGCTTTCAATAGAGTTTAACTCTGCCACTCCCAGAATACAGAAATGTTCATGTATTTTTTGCCTTTCTGAAGAAAAAAAGGAGATAAGGAAATGTTTTAATCCTTAAATAATATGGGCTATCAGCAGCATAGCACCAGACCTCTTCCTCAGATGAATGGATGAGAAAATGATATAGGGTTACAATACACAAAAACCAGAACAAGCACATTGATTTCCATTGCATACCATTATTTCTACCTTTGCAAATGAACCTAACATTCAGAATCTTTAAATGAAAGAATAGTATCTGACAACCTATTCTGAACTGGTATCTTTTGTACCAACTAATGCAGCAAACTATTACCAGCAACAGCAAAACTCAAATCACAGAAATCCTAAGAGTCAGAAGCTTTCCTGAGCATATACAGGGGTCTTCCACCTTCACTGAGCAAATTCCAGGAACAGCACAAGAACATAAATCATATCTTTATGCAGTGCAAGTCAACCCACATAATACAATTAATATAAAAAAATGCAAGTACCTCCCATGCCACTAAAGGCTTAGGGAGAGCTGGGGCTGCACTGCTTGGAGAAGACTCAGAGTGTGTGAGGATGTGTTTTATCAATGTATATATAAATACCTGGTGGGAGGGTGCACAGAAGATGAATCAATGTTCTTTATATTGGTGTCCAGTAAAGGACAATGCAAGAAGTTCCCTCTGAACCTCAGGTTTAACTGTGAGGGTGACTGAGCACGGGCACAGGCTGAGAGGCTGTGGAGTCTCTTCCTTGGAGATACTCAGAAGATGTCTGGAAAGGGTCCTGCCTAACTGGCTCCAGGTGCCCCTGCTTGAGCCCTGGCTTGGAACAGGTGTCCTCCAGAGGCCCCTTCCAGCCTCAGCCATTCTGTGATTATGTTGACTTAAAAACCTCTGAAATTGGCAAATTTCAAGGTTGAATATGTGGCATTTTCAGGCCACAAACTGCAGACAAAACCATGGTATTGCTAATTATACTGAAGAGTATGAAAGGGTGCACTTGTTGCATGACTTGGATAAGTCAGTTGTTAAAGGTTCATGTTTTCTGTATTTCTAAATAAGACATTAACAGTGTATCTATTACAATAGACTATGAAAAACAGTTTACACTGCAATAACTCCTCAATATAAGAAAAATGTTGCTCACTCTATAACTCTGTATTAAGTGTGACTAGGTGTACACTAAATTTCCAAGTACTCCGGACTACTACCTCATCACTATTTCCAACATGCACAAGCACACACGTAAAATATAGCCCCTCTTTCCAGAAAAGTTCTTCCAAAAACCCAAGGGTAAAGCTAAGGGTATTGTTATGATGTGATAGTACCAACCCCTCCTGTTTTAAAGATACCTTGTGATATCCAAGGAATATCTTTTGCTAACCAGCTTCTCTGTTGTGCCTAATTGAGTAATTACTCTTTTGCCACTTTCTTTGCATCTTCACTGCTCCTTAGAATTCCAACAACAAGAATTTTTTTTCATCTTACTTTTGCTGATTTCAGGATTTTGCTAACTGGTGAGTTGAAAAATTTAGGAAACCTGTTACAAGTATGCTACTCACAATACTATAGGTAAGCTCACAAGTTAAAGGTGTACTCTTTCATTATTGCTTAACTATTTAGAACTGATGGGCAATATCCACACATCATGTACACAGTGCTCCCACTGATTCAACAAGAAATCACTGAGGACATAATGAGCACTAAAAACTGTGAGGTGACATTTGCCTAAATCCCATCAGTTTAGATTAAACCTTAAAATTTATTATTATCACAATGAGTGATTACTTTTTAGTCTTGAATCCAAACATTACTGTGGCTTTACAAAGAGACTCATACTTTGGTATGCAACAGTAGATTAAGACTTGTTAAAAGAAAACTAAATTTGGCTATGTTACATAGTTTTCAAAAGGTGTGTTTGAAAAGAAAGCGTTAAGTTCCTTAAAAATGTTCCTTCAAAAATGCATTACAATTGGATTCATTCTGTTTCTAAGAACACTGCTGTAGACCAGATTCATACACTGCTGTTCAATAGTAAAAGGTATTTATACAAATACTCCTAATTTGGAAAATGCTTACACTAGAACTGCTTACTGAAAGGACAATAGACTGTTCTTTTTAAATGCCAAAATTAAAACACTGTATCAGTTAGTCAAATATTTTGCGAGGGAAAAAATACATTAAATAAGCCATCACCCTGAAATGATAAGAATTTTTATTGGTGTAAAACACACTTACCTAACTCTTTATATGTCTGTGGGGTAGTTCCACAAACTTAAGAGAATGTTTCTGCTCTGTCTTACTATGAACTGTTGCTGCTGCAACCCCTCTCCCATTTAAAATCACTTTACTTAGAATGATGTACATTTTGAGCATTGGAATATATTTGTAAAACTGGTAGTTGCGGTAACAAGATGAGGTTTACATGTCTGTCCACATCAGCACCATGTACTCAAGATGGATTTCAGCTGCCAAAAAGGTCAATCCAAACTGCTTGCACAAACCTGTCTTTATGCTCCTGTTTATTATGCTCCCATGTAGTCGATGTCTCGTGCACTAAAACAGTGCAGCCATATGTCAACATCTCTCTGGTGGTTCCCAATGTTCTAAACAAGAGCAAGGGTGCACTGAACCTCCCATGTAAACTTTATACAACAGATTCAGCAGAACTGTAATTATTTACAAAATGATGGCATGAGAAATCTCTGGATTTATATCTCACTTTAAAGTAACAGGGATTGTGTCCACATAATTCTTGAGTTCATGGTAGGTTTCTAATTTACTTTCTCATTTTGGTATGATAAGATACAAGCATTCTTTAAAAATCAAGGTCACTAATTTTTCAAGTTATTAATATCTTTGTAACAAAGCACTTCTCTGTCTCTCACTCTGGTTTTCCTCTATTTTTTTTTTTTTTATTTTCATAAAGACACTATATTTCATTACAGATGAACCTGTTTGTTGAGTTATTGACACTACACAACACTTGTGTCTTGGATTCCAGTTATTCCCTGGATACAAAGGAGTAAGCAAACATGGAAAGCACAGAGTTCCCTCAGCTGCAGAGGATAACTGCAAAGCATCATTTGTAGGTAAATTTAACTCCACTTTTGAGCTTCTCTCAAAGCCTGACATATTTGTCTCTATTTCAGGTCCTCAGCTGACAGACAAATGACTGTGCTTTTTCCATTGTTCTTTGCAGACAAATGGAACAGGACAGCAGAGAGAGTCAGGCCTACCTGAAACTAAGTGCACTCAGGGATTCTTACCCCAACTGATACCAGCTCTACAGGACTATCCCTCATCAGTCCTCCCTTAAATTTGTGTCCCTCTCCCAGTCTTCTTCCTGCTTACTTTTACAGTCTCCTTTTAAACACTTTTTCTTTCCCCTCAAACAGTACATGTACAATGAATCAAGCTGCTTCTGTAAGATCAGACTAAGTGACTAAGTAAATATGACACCTTGGTTTTTAACTTAGCAGCCACAATGTTTATGAACATTTGCATCAACTGCTTTTCAGTTGCTTTCACATTTTCATATGCAATTAATATACACTAAGGTATTCCTACATAGTGCATATTGAATTACCTTTGTTCCACGTAGAAAAGCATTCTGTTGTTTTTGTTGCAAAGCTAATATATAATGAAATAATAAAGATTATTTGTAATACAGTGTTGCTTGTCTTAGGATCTCCAATGATTGAATATAATGCAGTATTTATTATTTCTAGTTCAGGACAAGCAAACAGTGTTAAATGGCTTCTCCAGAATCCTCAGCTTTTGGTCCTTTGCTCCAGCCACTCTTACTACAGTTTGTTATTTCTCTATGCTGGTGGGCCTCTTGCCTGAGTTTAAGGCAGTTAAATAATGTAATTAAACAATTAAGATGATTGTCCTTAAATGATCAATTAAGACAGCATTCTAAACATGCTTCCTCATTTGGAATTTAGCCTACTTTCTATCTCCCTCTGTGTATCAGAGACAAGGCAGCTAGGCTAAATTCAGAAATCACTGCACTTCTTATGTTATGTGGTTTATCTTAATCTTACATGAGTGCTATGTGTTGAGTGCTCCTTTTCAAGGGAAAAATTACATCTACACAGCCAATCAATGCAGCCAGCAGCTGCATGGATTTAACATGAAGAAAAGACAATTTTTACTTCTTGCTGTACCACATATATGTTACATTCTTCAATATCTGGCAGATATAACAAGTGAGTTCTAGAGTTGCAATGAATGTCCATGTTAAACATCTGAAGTTTGCTGAAGTAACCTTCACGCACTTGTTTAGAAGACTTTTTGTTAACTATACTGGAACTGGAACAATAAAAACCAAAGCCAATGATAGCAAGCTTACTACACGTCTATTTAAATAATTACCAGGCAGAACTGAGCTGATAGAAAGAGAGAAGCTACAGGGATTTTGTCATATATAAATAAAACTGGCATGCCTAAAACATGCTTCATCTCTAACTGTAGATATTTTAATTTAATTTTAAAGGAATAATATTTAAATAAAAGATTACCCACTTAAACAAGTTTTCTCTCCAAGCCTCCCTCTCAGTTTTAAGTCACTCTGTTTAGATCCTTTGCAGAACTGGTGTCTTTCTTTACTACTTTCAATCTGTATCATAAACATTCAGTGTTATTACAGACATCATGGTATCAAACTCCAGATAGTCTGATGTTTTAGGGGAAAAAATTAGACTATTTAAAGTGATTATAACTTTCCACTTGATAGTTTAACATTCTACAATCATTACTGAGTCTGCAGGCACTGTTAACCTGTTCTGGTGAGACAAACATGTCTTTTCTAATGTTTACTGAGATATTGTAAATTACTTAACGTACAGCAGAGTACGTTTTTCTCAGTTAATCTAGATCTGATCCCTGAGGGGCTATTTATTACATATGTATACAACCTGTCTGTAGAAGTGAAGTTAATGTAATATGACACAAGTAGCACACATTGTTTAAATGTGTTTCAGAAAGTTAGCAAATTTAGTTAAAAGAATACTTACATGCTCTTCTGCCTGGAAAACAATGAGGAAAAGGGTTCTAAATATTAAACACTGCTGTTCACTGTAGGTGGCCAATTAATACACTGTATCCAAGCTGGAACAAATCCTTCAAATATATACATAAAGCATATAATCTCTTATCTGCTTAGGCATGATCAAATTTTTAACAAATCCTAGTAACTTCAAACACAGCTTTAATGGGATGTAGTACTAAAACATGCAAAGTAAAGAACAGAGTTTTTAAGAACATAATCTGTTTTAGAATGTTTCAGGAGAACTGCTTTGAAATGCAATTATAAACTTAACCCATGAGTAAATGTGTGCCATCTTGCAGAATGAAGTCACATGAATTAATATATATAGAAAGAGATACCCTCTTATTCCTAACATCTATCACAAATTGAAAATGAGGGTTTACATCTCAAGATACAGAAGTATCTTGAGATGGCTCTAAAGGGTAGCTATGTTTAACACAAGAGCACATTTATAGCTACAAGCTTGGTCCCTGTAAAAGTTTTATTTGATGATGAGAGAGAGTTTACTTAAAGAGAGAATCCTAGCAGAATTGTACAACTATTCTGTGCCCTGATAAATAGTTCTAATATATTTTAAGAGCATCTATCTGGCTTTTGCATCTTTATCTCATTAACCTAAAATTAACACAATGCATCTTTTTCTCAGGGTGCCAAAAGCTCAGAGTGGGAGCTGCTGGTCCCCAGACAGTCCCAGCTTCCCCTTACACATATAGTGAAGACAATTCCAAAGGCTGTGCTTCCAGTTTCCTTCTTGTATGCAGAAAATGAGTTTTTCACGTTGGTTTGGTCACTTTTTATTCTCGTTTACAATTCACTTGTCTGCATGACTGAAAAATGAGACATATTTTGAAAACAGCAATATGGGTTTAGAATTGGTTCAATTGATTGAAGACAAAGTGCAAACTGTTTCAGGTGATAGAATCTAGAATCATTTAAGTTGGAAAAGACCTTTAAGATGGTCAGTATGTTCTGTACAGAGAAGGACAACCCAGCCTAACTGCTTCTCATTCTGAGACAAAAATTAGCACCTGGTAATTTAGATTTCCCTTCTTTTCCCAAAATATGTTAGGATTCCTGATTAAGAAAAAAAATACACTATATGCTTGTGATGCAATCCATGTACTCTAATACAGAAAGCAAATCTTTAGACTATTTGCAGACCAACCTGTTAAAGACCATCAGTGAACTCTGTGAAGATGCTCTTTACAGTGCTTTGATGTTAAAGTGAAAACCAAAAGCAGTAGATTTTTGCCATATATGGTAACTGTGCAAGGTGTGATTTTGATCTTTGCTCAGTGAAGTGAGTCTAACTTTCACAGTCAGACTCGAAAAAAGATGCGGTAATATAATTGAAAATTCAGGTAGAATTTAGACAATCATGACAAGGCTATTCAGCTCCCACTAAATATTATCAAACTCTAAAAGCACCTCAGTTTTCATTTTTAAGAGTCCTGAGTACCTTCATTGCTGCTTTCATGCCTGCCTCTAAACACATCAGTTACCACAGAGCAGAGCAGCTCATCAGACCTTAATTCCTGCCTAACCATGAGATCTCTGGCCAGTTTGTAGATGTTTGAGATCAGCTTCAAAAACCAATGCAATAGTAACGACAGTTTCTGTTTTTTTAAGATATGGTGAAGGGTTAGATCACCACTACTTTTTGTTTCTAGTCTAGCACCTGCAGAATCCACTATCCTCTGCATGAAAAGATTCAAATCCTTTGTAAAGCAAGTTATCACTGCAGGCTGGAAAGGAAATGGATATGTATGTATGAAGAGCAGCTAGAATCATTATGCTGAAACTGTTTTGGGAAAATCAAGGTTTGAAGGTTTCTGTTCTATGCCTAAAACAAAACAGGAAAAGGTGTGGAACTGGACTTTTGTCTCATGCTTCGAGAACAGTATTTATAATTTGTAGAGGAAAAAATTAGTCAGTCCACAGATGATTCTAGCACTGGTAAGCTCCTGGGTCTCTTGCTGCTAGAGGGAAGGCTTCATTGCCAAGTCTGACAACACTGTCCATGCTTGCTCCAAGGAATTATTCTGTAGTGGTCAAGACTCAAGGAAAGTATTAGTGTCCCTTTATCCCTCTGAGACAATTATGGCCTCTACTAATCACAGCAGAGGAAAAGTTTGAGTCCTCTGTAATGGAAGAAGGACTATGTACTTTGCAAGCCCAGTGTGTGAGCAATAGTAATAGACAGCTTAATTATTTTGGAGGTTGTCAGGTTGTCATGGCCACTGGAGGACTTTAAAAAAAAAAAAAATAACAAAAGAACCCCTAACAAAACCATGAAAACCACAACAAACCAAACATCAAAGAAACCTACTGAAACTTCTGTTATTCTTGAAGTTATGCTGTGAGAGGGACTAGTTCTGCTCTAACAGAACCAAGATATTTGCTCACCTCTCAAATATCTCATGGCAGGAATTCAATATGCACCTCTGCCTTCACCCCTCTTCACTGAATAACTAGATGCTTAGTGGCGCTGGTGCCTTCCAAGGTCTTTCTCTTCCTATAAATAAAATTAGTGTTTCAAGCCTGCTGTGCCACAAGCACAACATGAGAATGGCATGATGGAGTAGTGAGCACCAGCCTCTGGTGTGGAATGACATTGCTTGTATCTTCACATCTGTGTGTTTTCAGAAACATAGAATATCCTGTTTAGATTTGCAAGTGCCAAGCTAGCATTTACTACACATTACCCTGTTTTAGCACTACTTGAAGGTCTTTCCTAATTAATAGTGTCCTGAGTAGGAGAGGAACAAGAACTTAAATTGAAGCTAGTTGTTTCCTCTTCAAATTAATAAGTAAGCTGTTTTCATTTTTTAATTAAGTTTGCTAGAAAAATTATACTATTTTTCCCACTTTTACTATACAACATGCTTATTTGAACTATATTTATTACAAACCTGATTTATGTAGCTTTCTACATCTACAACAGCTCTTGTTCTGAAGGAAACAACGGGGATGTCAAGTACCCAAACAGAAGTAATTCCTTCTGTAGTCAGTATAAAGCAGGAAAAACAAAGAACTCTGCTGTAATCTGTACTAGTTTGGAAATGCCTCTAAAATGCATACAAGACTAAAGATTCAAAACAGGATCTTGATCCAAATCCCCATGAGTTTAACTGAAAGACCCTCCACACCAAACAGGGCAAATTCCATCAGTTTTCAACCAAGCCCTAGTATCTTTACAGTGATTTGAATGTTCTCTTCCATGTTAACAGGAGATGACAAATATATTCAGGTACACCATTATATGTATTTAAACATTTATTCATGGTCCCAGTAAAGTCACTGCAAATTCTACTAACCTGAAGAATGTATTTATGTGAAAACCTTTCTCCATAGCTTCAGCACTATAATCATTGAAGTTTATGAGTTAACATTTTCTTAGCACTGTTTGACTAAGGACTAAATCTTTGTATCAATGAAATATACAACAGAGGTAATTTTATCAAAATATTCCTAAATTATATGCCTGGTTCTCTTTGAAGAATTCAAAATAAAATATAAGTATTTATATGGGTTTTTTTTAGACATGGAGACACTAAAGAATAGAGAAAAAGCAATTTTCTCAGTATTGCACAACAACCTAGGAGCAGGTTAATAGGGCACAACAAACCATTGCAATCATCCTGCCTGATCTCATGAATAGCATCGGTCAAGGACTCTCCAGAGTTTAAATAAATAAATCTGGTTTAAAATAGAGCATATATTTTAGAAATAAATGGATGGAAGTAAGAAATAAAATGCAATTCAAAGATGTTCAGTGACTGTCCTGTTCTTGCACTGCTCCAAAGGTTACCTACCTTCTCTCCTCAAAATAACACTTTACTTGAAGTCAAAATTTTTGTTGCTAAGCTATCAATTGTGCTGACTCCTAACTTTGCCTGCTAGAATGAAGAGCTCTTTATTAGATTTCTGTTCCACATATACATACTTATATGGATGAAAATGCAAGAATACGATTTCAGTTTTCTGCTTGACTGGCAGTAAGCCAGTCACTATAGTCCCCCAGGACACCCTCCCACAACTACTGCTAAGTATAGTTTTACATTCACTTTTGAAAATAATGCATAATTCATATTACTTTGACATAAAATTACTGACATACAGAAAGCACAACATATCTTCACAACAAATTAATTTAAATTGTATTGTAGTTACAAGGGATTTTAGAAAAAAAAGGCATCTTGCCTCAAATTCTTTGTGGACCTATATCTTTATCAATTTGTTTTCCTCATATTTAGTCAAAGTCTTAGGATTCATCTACATAGAGATTTTTATTTGTAAATTAACTATTTGTTTTTTGAACTATATGGACAACATACATCTGCCTTTTAAGAAAACAAGAAAAAAATCTTTCAGTATTCAGTTGTGCTATAGCATACCCCCACAAAACCCCTGAAAATTGTATACAAATCTCTGGCCTGTACGAGTTAGCGTGTGACATGAAACTAAGTTGCATCACTAAAACTTCTATTTTGGCCTCTCTTTTCCTATTAGACATGGCCAGAGGTAGACTTTTAAGATAAATTTCTATTTGAAGGACAGATATCTCTCTTTTTTTTTTTTTTTTTTAATTTTTCTGAAGTGCTCTCCAGCTCAGGAAAAAAAACCGGAGGAAACAACAAACATCCAAGAACTTAACTTACAATTTACTTCAAGCAGTCCAATACATACATTTTCTGAATAATATTTTTTTGTATAATGTCACATTTACAACTACTTTTGCTTATAAAGGTATAGATGGTTCATTGCATCCAAAACTAGGAAAAGAAGGGTTTAAATATAACAAGATCAGTGCCTAGGTTTGGTTGGTGCTCTGCCAGCACTTACTCTAGATTCTTAACACAATACAGACTATTTAAAGATACTTATTTAAAGTGCACACTCACCTTACTTAAATCGCATTACAATTAGACATAAGTTGCCTTCCATACTGAGAAAAAGATTAATAAAGAAAGATAATGTTTCTCTAGTTTGCCTCTGTAGGCCTAGATAATACCAAGATGCTTTAGAAAGAACCAAGCACTTCAGCTAAATAACTGGTGAAGTATTAATTTGATCAGAATCTGCAGGCACTAAATGATTTGAAACTTCAGCCTTCAGAACAAATACCTAGGTCCTTACTGGTTTGTTTTTCTTCATTTTCATTTTCTAAGAGTAATAAAGATCTTGGGGTAGGGCATTTCCTTTGGATTAATGACTGGCTGGGGTTAATGGCCAGGATGTTCCTTGGGCCATCAACTCCTCTCAGACGGTCATTAATCCCCAGGAAATGCTCTGTGCCTCAATCATTATTGCTTAATTTCAGTGCAAACAAACTACTGTGGCAGACAGCATGCTGTATGCTATCCCTTAAACACAAGCAACACAGATTCACTTCATTTTATCATTTGTTTACTGTATGGGCTATTTTCTGTAGCAGGAGGAAATCACAGATCTTTTGACTGTTCCATGAAATCTGTTGGTTGCCCTCATGATCATTTGATAGACTGGACTATTTCTGCATGAGTTATTCTGTATGTCACTTACATTGTCACTGTTATTAACTATCAGCTGGAAGGCCATTGCTCACTTTATTTCCTGGCAAAATTCAAATAAATTCCCTAAATATTACTTGCAAAACATATTTTCCACTGACAGTGTTACCTACTGCACAATGTTACCTACATGCACATCATTTTAAGTATGAGGTTATTAAATTTTACAGGATACCTCATTTGACACATCTTGACATTTACTGTACAATTTCAGGCGTGCCACAGAGTTATTAAATTATCAGCAGTAAAATATAACATGGACTTTCTCCAGGCTTGTGCTATACAAATATTTACTAGAGCACAGAACTTTGTTATATTTCTCTAGTCTACTTGATAATCCCCTGATTAGACATCCACATGCTTGGTGGAGCCAAAGAAAAACTGTAAATGGTCAAAGGCAATGCAGCATATTTGTTTTTAAAGGCTAACTTTACAATAGTTTGACTTCAGAAAACTATTTAATCAAACTGGCCAACTTCATTGATTTCTCAGCTTTGGGACTAAAACAAAAGGATTCAAAGAAGCTATTAGTGGTAACTGAAAGCCACCTTTACTAAAGCTTTTGGAGCTGAAAACTTTAGGAATTTGGGTATTGCTAACTAATTGGGGCACTTATCCTCTGCCTTTTATGTGAAAAACTTCAAAATAGAGACAATGGGTAAGTGCTTATGGTCAAAAGCATTTATTCTTTTCCAAACTTTTACTCTTAGCTCAAATTCCAGTATAATAACAATACTATGCTAAAATAAGTGGAATGACAGTAGTAGAATAAATGGAATTTAAATTTCAAGGACCTGGTGTATTCTTCACAGTTAAATGCATTTACCATGCGTTAAATATCTCTGTGGTATCAAAAGTGTCCACTACATCTTTCCTGTAATTATTCACAGCCTTACATTGTTCTGCTACAAACCTCAGTGATTTTTTCTCTAAATCCAAGAGAAGATTTAGCTGTGAAGACAGCAATAGAGGTAGTTGGGTTATAAAAATTATTTATTTATTTAAAATAATCACTGTCTTGACTGGGAAGAGCTTGTACTACAAAACCCGAACAGATATCTAGGCTGCATTTCCAAACACGATCTCATAAGCAAGCTGAGTTCCAGGAAAAGATGCAGGAAGCTGAATTAGTACATTCTATTACTACTGCTCTGATAAAAAAGTTCAAGCTCTAGTTCAAACCCTAATGGTTTGCAGTATGTCCATGAAAAGTCTGGGCTGAAGTGCTGCTAACAAACTTGAGTTGGAGGCAGTGAGGCAGGGAGGCCTCTTGCAGAATCTCTTTTGACACTGCCCTGACCATTACCCCTGAAAAGGCTGGCTTTTATATGGGTCTGCAGTTTAGGAGGTTGTTCCAGGCAATTCCACATGTTAATACATATAGGAGAAAAATATCCCCACAAAGGGTTGCCTTGTTTGTTTAGACTTCAGTGTAGTAACAGGAACCCACACTTCCAAATAAAAATAGTTTGATATGTACTGTATTGAAGAAGGTCATCAGTCAAAAAGGTGTGATAGAGCTCAAAGCAATGAGCTTTAGCAAGTACACAAAAAAAAAAAANAAAAAAAAAAAGCACCAACTATATTTCAGATCTAAATATGGTATTTTAATCTAAAAAATATGAACAATTGGTTGAGTGAAGTCACCCAGGTCATTCTGTACATACAGATGTCAGGTATTGAAAAAATCTTTTGCACTTTGATTCTCTGAACAAGAATTTCCAGTCTTTTCCTGCATGGTTTTGCTTTCAAGTATAAGCAGACCATGTTCATTAAAACCAGATGCTACTGTCTCTTTGCTCCATTTCAGTTATCAATATCATGTTTGAAAGATTCAAAACATTTTAATAAAAATTTAACTGTGTTTGTGATCACATCAGGCAAAGCTGGGTTAAGATGCCAAATTCCATAGGCCTTCTTGCAGAGAAAAGAAAAAAACTAAATTCAAACTGTACTCCCCCTTCTTCTTTAAAACAGTTTTAAAATTACTTGTGCATTCCAGAAGAAAAAACCAAACAAATACAAATATCATCAAACCAAAACTAAAGCCAAAACACTAGCTAATAAGAAAATATATGTCATCTGATGGCACGCCATGCAGACTTTCTATCAGCTGAATGGGGAACCAGCCATGCTTTTCCCCTGTTTTCTTCTATTATGGAGGCTTTAGAGGAGGAAAATACAGAATACATCTACTTAGACTTTTCTTTTTCTTCAGTGGTAAATGTTATTCTAAGGGGATCTATTCTCTGCTTCCTGCATGTTACTCCAATAGCTGAAATGAAGGTGGTCCAGAAAAATCACATCTTCATAGTATGAATTTTTGAGCTGCTCAGTTTGCACCTCAGGCTCGTTTTCGTATTGTGAGACCAGGGCTTATGCCAAAGGTCAGAAAGCATTGCTCTAATTTGGGTTATTGTTATTATCATTATGGGAGCTTTTAATGGATTAGTGTTGTACATTTCCCTTGTTTGGGCAGATACAGAGAGTATGGTTCTTGGCTGTGCTCTGAGCTGCTTCATTTCCATCTCTGTATTTTTCAGACTTCTTACCATTTACCAGGTAACAGCCACAGTACTACTCTCAACCACTTCATTGCTGGCAGTTGTTAGATACAGCTCCATAGCCTGTGCAGATCCCACTACCTTTTGATTTATTGATTTTTCTTCTCTTTGTTGCTGTTTCTCTACCAAGCACATTTTCTTCCTTCTGTGTTACAGATTCCTATAACAAGAAGAGCTCCTCCATTTTTTTCACATCTAGTTTTTCTTTTCATTATGAAATATCTGTATTTGCAAGAAGCTACTGTCCTCCATCAGAACCTTGTCATGAATCACTGGATCTGTCCTACTTCATCGTGAACACTTGTTTCCATTAAAGAACAGCTCCAGAGGAAGAGAGCCTTTGTACAAATGATAACAGCTGAATCTTGACACTAGTGAATTAAGCAGTAAAAATACTTGTTTAACCCAGGACAGAATTTAATTCCTCAACTGGAATATAAAAACAGGGTGAGGATGGCATCAAGGCATATTTATGTGGGAAGACTTGCAAATATGCCCTAAAAGTTCTAATTTTTCCTATGGAATGTCTGTTTCACTTTCCACTCCTAAAATAATACACAATGGATCTTCCAATGAGGTTATGAGTAGCTGTATATTCCAGTAACAGGTAACACGTTGTTCTTTTTATTTTCTTTGCCTATTTTTAAAAAGCGATTTCACTGAGACAAGGATAAATAGATAGCGATGCAAGGTGGTGATGTAACTTTACTGATCTTTTCTATGAGAAAGATTTAATTACCTTAAAATTACCTCATTTTGAAAAAGTACATTATTTAAAAAGCATAAGTTAGGGAAACCTCCCTTGGAGAGGTCCAAAGATACTTTATATATTCATATGTTTCGTATTTCAAGATATTTAAATGTATATACATCAAAATGAAAGAGAATACAATGCATCTCTTAAACAAGTAGTACACTCTGCAGGAGTAATTTTAGACAATTCATTTTGAAATCATCAAGTGTCCCCACATTCTCTAAAAAGAACTGTGAAAAATATAACCCTGATAGATTCCAAAACTTGGCTCATGAGCACTGTTAACTCACAAATTTCTATTTCACAAGTCACAATTCTGCTTAGTAATGCAGTTCTACCCCTGGATCATTTCTGTCTACCAAACCACAGCTAAATGCTGTAAAACCAGCAGCATTCTGTCTGCAAAGCTGCAAATTGCAGGGTCCCACTGTGATTGTGAATCAGATGAAACACACCTGGTGTGACTGTAAACATGTAAAGAATTACTGTATAGTACTACCTCTATGTTTTGTTCTGATCCACACTAAAAAATTACTGGGAACCTTGAGTAGGAGAACTCTGAAATATTGTACATTTTAGTTTTCCCAGCCATGACCTCCTTTTTCCAGCTGGAAGTTTTGCCTGGGCAGACAAAGTGGACTCTGATGATTTGACAGAGATTTACAGACAGCCAGAAGAGAAAGGAAGCCTTACCTGTAGACTTGGTCTGCATGTGTGCAAACTCTCTGGTATCTACAGAGATACATGCAACATGCAGCTGATCAAATGGGCTTCATTGGGCTTTCCACATGTTCACTACTCAATACCTGTGCAAAGATTTCCCTTCAGAAAGAGTCAGACAGATGTAGTCATAACCTTGGAAATCTTGAGAAGTAAAACCCCAATGATTCTGAGAGAAGTGATCCCTGAGTGGGAATTTTAACCTTGGTTAGCTATATTGTTCCTTTTTTTCTGTGAGAGGTTTTCATTTTCTCCCAGGGTAAAGATAAATAAATACTATTAAACCTACCTCATTCAAATGAAGCAAATAAGAAATAGGCATAGATGTTCCCCTTTGGATAAAGGCTTTCTATAGCTAATGGCTGCTAGTGAAATCTATTTGTCCATCCTGAACACTAAGGATCACTGGACACTTCATAACCACAGAATGGAGACCAGTATTTTCTAATGTCAAAATGACATAATAAATTCTCATTTATCCAGGGGGTCCTGATGGCTGGGCATGACTTTTTGAGGGATTTTCTTTGGATGAAAGGAAGAATTCTGAAAATAGAAGGCATTCTGTCTCACATGTCATGCCTTCAGGGTGTGGCCGCTCTTACTTGGAAAGCTTCACCTCCTAGATTAACTGAGATGATTTATGGAGCACTGAAGACAGTTGGCTAAATAAGAGAGAGGAAGGAAAATGATGTTGTAGGGCCACCACGATGGTTAAAAGAGTAGCTAAATTCAAACAAACTATCATACAAATTTTCCTGTTTATCAAGTAAAACCTGAGGTAGTCACATACTGTCTGCCCAGAGAACCTTATTTTAAGGGCTTCCTTTCTGCTGGTTTTTGGTGGGTTTAGAACTTTACCTACAATGTCCTCAGGCAATCTGTGCTGCTGTTTGTATCTCCTCAGATCACATGCTATATGTATTTGAAACACAAGGAATGCCAAAAGATTCCTGCAAATAAACATTTTCTGTAATAAGTACCCCAGGTACTACTCTCTGTATCCTTCTATTGATCCTTCTATTCCATGATGCTATCTTTGAGGAAAGGTCTTGAAACTGTGCATAACAGGTCACATCTGACACTTGTGGATCACAACACATTAGTAACTATAGTGCACAAAGGAAGCTGACAGTTATGCTGGCCCTTGAAATCCTTGTGCATTAAAAAAAATAAACAGTTGAATTGTCTGTACTGACAATTAAGGAGTCAAATGGAATTTTAAAAGCTCAAGGAATTTACATTTCTGAGTTTACTTCTTGTCTAAGGGACAATTCACTATATGTAGTAGGATAAATTACTAAAAGCAGAAGTAAAATATGCAACATCCCTGGCAATACTTCTTTAATTTCCTCCTACTGTCACCACTGGCATGTATAAGTAAAAGCTCAGCTATCAATAAAATGGCTAAAATTGCTAGACAGCAACAGATTAGTAAAAATTAAGTGATGAGGCTGGGATTTCTTGACACTCCATTTAAAGCCTTTCCTTGTCACATGTCATGAAGCATCTGCTACACTGCATGGTGCTAAGTGGAGGCTAATGACCCTTTAGGTCCCCTGGCAAGTTCTCCTTGACAACAAAGTGTAAATGGCTCTTTAATACAGCCAACCCCTATTGAAATGAACCTTCCAAAGCCAACAAGGAATACTGGGGTCTTCTTTAGCATGGCATGTCATGTCTTTGAGGCTGCAGTAAAGGTCCTAAGTTAGTAGAAAAATGGTTTAGGTAAGCCTTACAGGTGAGCAATAACTTAAATTTCTCTGAGTTCTGTGGTTTGCTGTAAGACTGCTTGTGGGGACAGCACATCTTGAATAATGTACACAGGAAGATGAATCAGAAGGAGAAAATTTTTCCAAATTAAAAAGCAGAAAAGCTATACCTAAAAAAATAATGTGAATGCTATGAAAAGAAGTAAATTAATTTGCAAATTTCTTTTAATTTGTACTAAGAGAAATCAAATGCCAAAAGAAATCTAGAAAATAGCAGAGATATAAAACCTAGAATTTACATTGAATTGCCTTAAATATAAATATTAGGACACTGAGATGATTTTTTAGGGACCAAAAAGAAAATAAATAACTTTATTTAGTCATTGAATGGAAAAATTAGCAGCAGGGCTTCTGACTTAGTTTCAGATCTCCCATTATCTGGCTATTTACTTCAGTTTAGTAATTTCTTAAATGAGAATACAAAAATTAAATTATAAAGGAAATTTTACAGCTTCTCCTTTGTATAATAATTTAAAAATGAAAGCCCCTCATTTAAAGGCTATTAGTGCAAAAGGAAATTTCTTTTATTGAACAGTTTATTGAGGTATCACAGTGTCCATAGCCCCCAGTAAAAGCGAGACTGACAAACTGGGTGAGTCCAGAGAAGGCCCACTAAACTGATCTGGAGCCCATGACACAACACAAAAGGCTGAGAGTTGAATCTGTGAAGCCAAGTCTTAGGGTTTCTCTTGTTCAGCTAAAAGTCAGTCAGGGTATTTGCAGAAATGTAGAGTAAAATTTAAAAAATGAAATCCTAATCACATAAAAGTCAAAAAACATTAAAAAGAAAACAACTGCAGGGAACGAGTTGCTAGAATGGCTGTGAAATGTCCATCCTTGGAAGTATTTGAAGTTTTACAAGGCAAGGCATGGAGCAAGCTGACACAACAGGGAAGCTGGCCCTGCTTAGAGCAGGGGACTGGACCAGAAAAACACTGAGATGTTGTCATCTAAATTATGATTTTATATACATACAAATTGATATTAAATTTGGATGCATGTTTCAACAAAATTTTATTGGCCAAATAAACCCCTCAAACCATGAAACAAACCTCACTTTAAGTGATTCAGCATAATATACCTCACTGTTATGATCACTGTGGAAACTCTTACATCGTCATTAACTACCATGAAAGACAAGCCAGTAATTATTACCTTTCCTCTCTCCTAAGACCTTAAAGGGTCCTTTAAGTGTCCTTTAAGGTATTACAGTTACCACCATATATGGATAAATTATAAGCAGACATGGCCTTAAATTAGAACTTCAGAGACCCCTCTGAACTTGTGAAAAAGCAGGGTCCAGAGTAAAACTTTGAAACCCTAAGTTTTTAAGACTCTGAATTTAGGAGGAGTTTCTTCTGCCAATGTCCAAAAAGAAATGGTTTGCCCAGCAAGTAGCACAGGAGAATGAGATCTTGGCTCCACTAAAATTATAGGAATTTTGTTGCAGTGAAATTAAAATTTCCTCAGTTTGTATATTTTATAGTCTCAAAGTTTGTTCACTTCATTCCATCATCTTTTTGATGCAAATAAGCAAGGCACAGAGAAACTATCTTTGGAAAATGTCCCATGGTCTCTTTAAGAACTTTCAAAAAAGATTCTGCCTTAAATCTCTGGTACATTTATAAAACAGGCTTATAAAAATATACGCAATCACAAATTATTTTAGTCTTGACAAGAGCATATGAGTTTAAAGAACATGAGTCATAAAGACAAAACTTCAATCAGATAGAAGAATCCAATTTAGGAAACCCATTAGCTTGCATGTGACTTTATTTGACTTTGAAAGAAGTATTTCCAGCAGAAAAATAGTAAACATTAATAGAAAAGTGTTCTCTTTTCCATGTTAAAGGAACATAATCTTCAGTGGAATGCTGAGGATTCCTTAAAGTAAAAAGAATTGTATCTCACTGTTCAACCAAACTGTGATGCATAGGCATTACTTCTGGAACGTGCTTATATCAAGCAGACATAGAAAAATAAATACAAAGAAAAAGTTGTTGGGGCATCTGTTGATAAATTTCTATTTCTTCAACAAAAAAACTGATGCCAAGCAAGATATTGCATAGAACTATAAATTAAACATCAGATCAATAGTTTGTTGTAATGGTTCATTCTCTAAAAGACAAAATAAAATGAAGTATCTCTCTCCTGAGCAAATTTGTATTATCTTTGTGGCATTCATGCAACTACTGGAAAATATAACTATATATGTGTTTGGTGTCACTGTCACCACATACATTTAGAAATACAGATTGTTTGGCTCAAATTTAGTGTGGAATATTACAGTATTCACTATCATATTTAGCGTACAAGGCAGTGTTAGGATTTTTATATTTGAAAGAAACCTCTTCACTGTATAAAATTGACTTTAACACTACTTGGGATTTTTTCTGGGCAAGGTGGCAAGATAGGTGGAACCTAATCTCTTTTAAAAAGTAATATAAATATTTTGGATTTATTGGTTTATTACAGCCTACAGCCTTATTTCCTTGGTTTCTACATCCTTGATTAGAACATAATTGAAAATGTCTTGAAAGTGGCAGGTTTCTGTACCTGTTCCTAAAATTGGTTTCAATGAGTTCATACTTTTGAATCTGCCAACAACAGACAGAATTGAAAAAGATACAATTCTCTGTTCCTAAAAGATGAGACATAAGGAAATAGCCCTAGATTTGTTACTATAGCACTCTAAGTTAAACTTATAATTTATATGGAAAGTACTTTCTCTGAAATTAAAGACCAGCAAAAATCCCAAAAAAATGGATTAGAAGGTCATTAACCTACTATCAAAAAGATGGAATGCATATTGAATGTTTGTGCTGTCTCACTGGTTTGGATCAAATAACTACATGCCAGCATTCCCTTTGGTTCCCAGCTGACACACAAAAAACAGCCAGTCTCTACAAAATGGCAGGGCAGCCTGGTGAAGATTCAGCCTAGGAGGTGACAAACCCCTCTGAATTAGAATCAGCAGTCAGCCTTCCAAATGATTGCTGATGACTCTCTGGCATAACACGCTACCTTTCCCCAGTGGCAGCCAGGGGTGGTGTCTTGCTCATATTCCTGAAGCCAGAACCTTTCTGCTATTTTGCTCAGCAACAACAGAATGGACCCTGAAATCTAAAAAGAGGCACTCTGTGGCAGTGGGAAGTTCCACTGTCTTCAGCATTATTTGAGTTAACCAGGAAAAACAAAACACAGATGTAGAGACAAATGTATGTAGAGATGCAGAGAGAGTGATACCTATTGTGATACATAGCTTGGCAGTGGTGACTCCTGCTGCTGTGCATCTTTTTCCTTTCCTGTGAAAGCTGTTGAATCAATATTAGCTCATTAGCTAAAAAGCATACACAAACCTGCATTAAAGGGGGGTGTGTGTAGCTATTTCTTAACTGTAGGAATTATCAGTATGCTCCCTTTTAACTGAACAACTCCACATTCACACAGGAACGTGCAATCCGGCATTACAGAATCTTTTAAAAACAATGGCAAAAAGAGAAATGGCCCATTTCTTTAAATCCATAGGCTCTCTCATACCTCATCTGCAACTTCCTAAGTATATTTTACATAGTTACCTTGGGCTATTCCCTTTGGAAGTAAAAGGAACTAAGGTGTTCACATCAAAAGGAATTCAGCACTACTGTGGCCTTTCCAGAGTATTTTACTGGGTGGTTTAACAAAAGCTTCAACACCTTTTACATCTGGTTACTTTGTTCAGGACACAACATAAGGAGATCGACCACACTCCTAAAGGCAAAGTAAAGAGATATTTAGTGATGAGATTGATGTAACAGCTCTGTGGAATGTTTGCTAAGAAAACACATTCCTTTGCTTTCTAATTCTTTAGTATTTTTTTTAAGCTTTCATTGCTCAAAATTTTATAACTGGGACATTTTATTGAGCTTTTTGGTATCTTTTATTGAGACATGGAGAAAAACTAAGCCAACTCACTCACTAACAGCAGCAGATGGTACATAAACCCAAAGCTTATCACTGTGTCAACACAAATTATAACCTAGCTTCAACATGGCATAAGACTAAAGGCGAGTTAGCTGAGTTTTCAGCTGTTGGTTCTTTGTGGTCTCTCTTGAAATATTGTGTGGAAAACACCTACAACATTTTTAACTTGCGATGGTATCCACAATTTTCATGGGTTTTAACACTAAAGACTTCAATGGAGATCCTTATGGTGGCTTTGAACAGCAATAAATCCTGATGAAATATCTCCCACCCCTGCAGACTACCTTAATCTCTTTCAGGCATGTAGCAGATAACCTCCAGGAAGATCAGCACTCTGCTGGGATACTGGGAAAAGGGGAGAAAACCTGTAGAAGACAGTCCAGCTGAGAGATAAAACTCACCAACATTCTTTGAAAATTATCTTAGTATACAAATCAAATTACAATATTTTAAACTGGCTTGTCCTGTGTAAAACAAATGTCCACTTTTTGTGCCAAAGAATGAGAAAGGTCGCAATCAAGAATTATCCCACATTTGAATGGGATGCTCCATCTGAAGAAGGAAATCACAATTTCTTATAATTGGGGGAAAAAGGGAAAAAGCTTCTTTTAGAAGGAAATAAAAGAATCATACAGCTTTTCATTATTTTAATGCTACTAAATAACTACTCTTCTTTGAATACTTTCAAATTATTGCTTCCCACAAAAGCCTCAACTCTTTTTTTAAATTAGTACAGTAGAAAAGCTGACTCGCTTCTTGTTGGGAACTACTTCTCTAGCAGAAACTGAAAATTTAGATACAGAGGGCATTAAATTAGAAACTTATTTCTTGTATACAGTGGAGAGATCCTGTAGTAATTTATAAAATATGCAGTGCCAGCAACTAGACAGAAATGGCTCTTCACTGCTTACTGTTCATCTTGTCCCTTTTGCCTCTCATGAATACATACCTCAATAAATTAGAAGATAGGATGATGAAGCTAAAATTTAAAAAAAAAAAAGCTTTCTAGCGATGAAGTTGTCAGGCATTTGCACACAGGCATATGCATCATTGTCAGAGAATAGCAGCAGAACTATTAGGCAAGCAGTACTGTAAGGAATATGCAGGATGATCAGTGGCAGTATTCAATTGCATTAATTCCACAGCTCATTCTATTTGAAAAGATATTCACACCACAGTGCATACTTTTTAGAATAATATTCAGAAGATATCAGCAATGATGATTGAATAATATCTTAATGTCCATGCTCCATCATCCCAAAACTCTCACTGTGAAATTTAGTTCGTAAGCTCTCTATGGAAAGCTTACAGGTGAAGTAACCTGGACTTTATCAATCAAACATAAAGATTCTATGCCTGCAATTAATGGCTAAATTGTAAAAACATCTTTCAAATTGCCCTCTTACAGAAATTCCACAAACCATATAGAAGCCATCAGGTGTGTTTTGCTGCTGTTTAGTATATCATGTAAGGCTACTGCAGCTCTTCATTACTGGAGACTAACAAGTTTGTTTGGATGAAAGAAAAATGCTAAAACCCTAGCATTACCTGGACTGGTACTTCAAAATATGTGTAATGCCAATTATTCTTTCACCTCAAAGCTGAGTGAAAACCAGGATTTGTTTCCAACTTTCAAAGAGGTTTTGGTTAGCTGAAACCAACAAGCAAAAAATCACACTTCTCCACACTTTCTGATCTCAGTTGGAAGTATCAAATATCTGCAAAACAGACTATCTCAGTGATATTTCTGACACGTCTGAAGGCAGAATACCCATGCAGAGCATAAGGTTAGCAGTTCAAATTCACAAACTTTTTTTCCCTTTGCAACTTTGGAATGACTAGAACAGCCAAAACTATTCTGCTATTCTGTGAGCATTTTTCTCTGTGCTTAAGAATAACATAGCAATCAGTAATAAAAACAAGAGTTAAAAGTGGCATGTGGATGCAATGGGAGTGACTTCTTGCCTGCAAATCCTTGGTGTTCTATAGCATATGCAAATGTAATATCAATAATTGACAGCTATTTGATATGTAAGGAGCATTCTGGTTAGCAACTTAGCTTATTTGTTAAATCAATTTAGGAAATATGCAATTTAACCACAATTAGTGCCTACAACTTGTAATGCATTGCTGCAGGTTTCCCATCATTGGCTACTACCATTTATGTTTAAAAATAAAAAAAAAATTGTGGTGAATGTTGTAGTGGGTCAGAGCTATGGTCCATCTTAGCCTGGGATCCTGAAAAATAGCAACAGGATATGCTGACTGGGGAGAATACGCAAGCCTGATCTTTATCCAGAGTCATCCCTGTTCTCCAACAATCAAAATTTCCAGATTATGGGTGTTAAAGAGTGCCTCTGTCTATTTTGTTTAGTGTCTGTTTATGGACCAGATGTTCATGAACTCTTTTAAACCCTTTTGAACCCATTTCTATTGTCTCCACAGTCTTCTGTCAAAGTGCCTACAAAAATTAGCAATCTGCCTTGTAGAAAGGAATTATCCATTTTAAATGGATTTCCTACTAGTTTCAACAACTGACTTCCAATTGTAGAAGTACCACATTAGGAGCTAATTGACATTTTGCATTCATTTTACCTACCATCTTCATGTATTTGCAAACTTTGATCACAATTTTTTCCAGCTTTCTCTGTTGCAAACATAGTATTTCAGTTGCTCTTCATAAGGTAGATTTCATCTTCATTACCTTTTAAGTTGCCCTCCTCTGACCTTTTTCACCTCCACTACCTGCTTTTGAAACACAAAAGTCAGAAGTACACACAGTACTCAGCATGTGGGCATATCAGGGTTTTTACACAGTTAGGCTCTGTCCTGTTCTCAGTACCATTCCTAATAATGCCAGCAACTTACTGGCTTTTTTTGGCTGCTGCTGCACGCTGTGAGGGTGATTTCAGGGAACTCTCAGTTATGACCATGGATTCTATTCCTTTAGATGCAATTGCCAGTTCTGATGAAGCTTCATGGAAGCATTACTGAATGACCTTTAACTTACCATATTGCATTTTAAATTACACAGTTACTCAGGACTCAGAACTCAGCTCTGACTAGGATCCATGAACACACACTTATCTAAGAAATGCTATGCCAACCTTCTTAGTGTTTGCATATTTCAAGGGTAATCTCTGTAGAGACTTGCAAAGAACAATGCTGCAAGGCAAACATTTTTAGAACAATCCTCAACATCTTGCCCAGGTTTGTACTTCATGCTGCAGCAAATGCGATCCCTTCCGTGCCCCCTTTCCAAGACAGGTAGGCTACAGACAGCTGTTTCTGTTTGCTCTCTCATTTTCATGGGCTACTTGAGGCAGAGATAGGAGCAGAGCCCAACAGAGAGCATAAGTGTTTTGTGCCAAATGGAGTGTTTTGCACCAAAGGGAAATGTGGGATCAGGAGTATAACAAGTCCAAAAGGGTAAGCAAAGAGTTTGCGGCTGAAAGCAGCACGATGTGTCAGCGAGAGAGAACAGCAGCCTTGCTGGCACTGCTGCTGGCCAGAGCCTTAGTCTGTAAATCACTGTGCAGCCAACACGTCAAAAAAGTTTGGCCACCCTGGTGTACAGGCATCAGGCAGAAAAACAACCTACTGTGCAAACCTCCAGCACAACCCAGGCCAGTGAGCAAAACACTGGCAGTCCTAGGAAGAGGAAAAGCAAAATGGCCAAAGTCCAATTGCTTTTAATCAAGAGGCCACAAGTGAAAAGATCCTGTCCTACAATCTTAAAAAAGAAAAAAAAGCCTTAAGAATATAGTCTGCAAATTTCCTCATCTCCGTTTGGGAAAGCACTCTAGAATTTTTGGCACTAAGATGAGAAGTTAGTAGCAATTTAACTAAAATGTCAAATGTTACTGCCAAGTGTTGGTAGCTATTACAAGGTATAAATCCAGGTTGCCCTGAAAGCCTAAACTGCTACCTTCTTCCCCACTATCATCACTAGTATTTTATGGGAATCATTTAATCATGCCAGAGAGGTTCAGATTTTTAAACAAAACTAGAGATCTTCAAATTTAAAAGTTCTTTCCTCCACTCCTGTGTGTGTAGTCAGGCCAAGTTATGTTCTGTGACTCATCACACCTGGAAGCAGCACACAAGGTGGGGTGCAATCTCCTAAGAAGACTAGTGAGTTGCCATGGGGAAGAACTCAGCATGCTTCACTAGGGCAAATGCCCTAAAGAATCACACAGAGAGATAAACATTACATAGAATCAGTTAAGACTTCTTTTTTCCTCCTCTCCTTACATAAATTTTGGTTTTCTAATTGAGAATGCCCATGCACTTAAACAACAATTTCTCATGGAAACATACTGAGCTTTCACCAGGAAGTTAAATCCCAGCCAGGCAGAATTTTCCAGCCAAATCTAAGGTCAGAAACCTCAAATTTGCACTAAGACAGGATACGGGACACACAGATTCAAGCCACTGATTTAATCTGAAGCAAGAACATACAACTTCTTCATAAGGGGAAGGGCAGGGGCAGGCACTGATCTCTTCTCTGTGGTGACCACTGACAGGACCTGAAAGAACGGTCTGGAGTTGTGTCAGGGAGGTGGAAGCTGGATAGTAGAAAAGGGTGTTTGGGCACTGGAACAGGCTACCCAGGGAAGTGGTCACAGCACCAGCCTGACAGAGTTCGAGAAGTCTTTGGAAAATGCTCTCAGGCACAGGGTGTGACTCCTGGGGTGTCCTGTGCAGGGCTGGGAGTTGGACTGGATGATTCTTGTGGGTCCCTTCCAATTCAGCATATTCTGTGATTCTTGATAACTTAAGACTTCCCAGAAGAACATCCTAACGACTCGGACACCAAATCGGTCCTTCCCAAAAAATTATTATATGTTGGGAAAAACCTCCAGCATATTAGGACACAGAAAAAAACTCAAACAAACTATGGTCTAGTAGCATGAGAGCTGTCTTTGGTGGAAAATACACCAAAGTTATACTCATGTTTTCATTGAGAAAATGACTTCATGTCAGAAGTCTATTCAAGAACTGGTTTGGTTTGCATCACTCTCCTGTCTTCATTCAAAAATATATACTGAAAGCTTCTGTTTGTGTTATTTACTATGAAAATACTTGAAACTACTAATAACAACGTTTTTGGATAATTTCAATATTGGGTTGCTGAACCTGTTTACCAGCAGTAGTAAATCCTATGCCTACCAAAGAAAACAATCTTTACTGTAGGTTCACAATAAAGGAAACAGAAAGAAACAGCGGGGAAATACTGACATGAAACACCAACCACTTGCCAACTTGTTTTTCATGGGTGATCTTTCTGGAAATTGAATTTGGCAATGACAGTCTCCTCTCTTATATATGCTTGCTAATTTTTATTAATGTACCTCCAGTAACCTCAAGAGACAATGGAGAAAGCTAGAAAGATGGCTTTGTATTACATGATTTGCAAACAAATAATTTACATCTCCTACTGTGACTTAGGCACAGTTGTATTTTTTGTTGCCAGGCATGTATTCGTTTAATTTGTGCCACTTAAAGAAGTCAATGCAAACCTTCAAGAATCAGGCTAAAAAGATTACACCTTTATTACTGACTTTATTACTGACTTACAACACAGTAGTGCTGACTTGATTACTGTTCTTAAAATAACATTTTTCTGCTTATGAAATTATTTATAAAATTATAGTACTACTTCTTTGAGATAGTGGATATTTACAAGTAAATCCCTTAATTGGCTTCTGAAGCAAAAGTTCTAAAATTTAACCTTATAAGAAACAAAGTAAAACTATAGCTTGAGTTGAATTGAATAATAGGAAGAAACCTGCATTAGCTGCTTCATTTTACAATGCTTCAATGTAAATGCAAACGTGTGGTTAAAAGAATTATATTTCAGTGCCACCAGCCTCCAAATTTGTCCTTGTTATAGATTTTTATTATGTTCCCTCTCATGGGTGAACTCTGTTTTCTCTTTTAACAGATGACTGCCCAGAGAAATGGCAAGGACAAATCCAGCTCCACTTTTCACAGCAGATAAGGAAAAGGTAAACACCATTACACCACCATAACGGGCATCCAGTGCTAATTTGTAAATGAGATGAGAACCTAAGACAAACACTAAAAGCCAGATGGTCAAGTTGCAATATTTTAATAGTCAGATTTCAGGCTTTCTAAAATGTATGTGTCATTAAGGTCAGAGCAAGCACACACCTGCCTCACAGTGCCAGCATCCCAATAAATACTTTTGAAACTTGGTTCAAAAAATCCTGAAGAGTTCTGTTAGTCAAAGCTAGCATACATGAATAATACTGAGTGAATGTAATTGTTAGCACAGACCTTTTTTCCATGCCAGCTGACCAAGATTTATTAAGGTAGGTTCATGATGGCATAAAAAATACTCTAAAAATATCAAATAAATAATATTCTTTGAAAAATTTGTAACACCCCAACATTTTGGCTAACATGCAAGTGCACATAAATGAGTCAGACCCTGTTTTCTCCCTTAGGAGATATTACTTAATTGAAAACTGTAGCAGAAATGCCATGAGGATATGTCATTTTGCTCAATTTCAATATTAAGAAAGTGATATTTTAAATTAAGGAGCTGAGTTTTCAAACAATTTATCACATAGTGTTTTTATAAATACTGAAATTTGAAAAAGGCCTTCTCACTGAGAACTCTAATACATTGTAGTAAAGCACAGAACTGAAAATGTGTAACTGGTGCTTCATTATTTTCATCAAGTTTGGAAAAAAGATGTTGAAAAATTCAGATTTCCTCCAGTATAATCTCTTTTGGTATCTTGGTTTGGGAAGACAGGTGTCTGTTAAGGAAGGCCAGAGCCTCCCCTGGAATAGAGAATGTAAACCCCCTTCTTCCGAATTGTTATAAAATTTAAAATAAGGGACTCTCAGGCAAGAAATATGGGTGTAGGAATAACAGTCCTTTACTAGGGAAGCAAAAAAAAATAAAATAAAATAAACAAATGCAGTAGATTAAAACAACACAGACAGAGTCAGAACTCAACCTGACACCCGGTTGGTCAGGGTGTAGTCTCAGTCTAATTGGAATTGTGGCTGTAGTCCTCAGGTGTGGTTCTGTTGGAGTAGGAAAATCCTATCCAAGGAAAGGTGAAGATCTTCCTTTGATGATCCAGTTGAAAAGGGAGAATTCTCTTTCTGAGCAAAACCCAGTAAGAGCTGTCTTGTCTCTTCAGACTCCCAGCTATATCTGTGTAGGAATGCTTGGCTCCTCCCTCTGGGTGGAGCATCTCACAATGGGATGTTAAAGTTCTTATCAGTCATGCATTGACATTCAATAGCCTGTTATCAGCAGATGTCTCCCTGGAGGGAGAAGTGGTTGTGGAAGAGATGAGGAAAAACTGCCCACTTAACAGAAGACAACTGCCATACAGATGGTAAATAGAATAGTATTGATTTCACAATCCATGACACTTGGTCACCTCTAAATAAATCTTAAATTAAAACACTGCCAGGCAGAAATTACCACTGGCAATTATTTATTAGGACATGGATTGAACCATAAATTTTAAGCAAGACAGATACCAACATAAGGTACAAATTCTGCAAAAGTTCTATTTGAATAATGTTAAAAAGAACTATGCATTTTAAAAAATGGGAATTTTTTTGTGTGTCCAAAGTCTGCACCTGAGTCTAAATGGAGTCATTAATGGGTCTTTTTGGCTACAGTTCTATTTCTTTTAGTACTTGCATCAGAATTTAGCCTCATTTTTACTAGGTTGGACCAAGAATTTCCATTACCACTAGGCTTATTTGTCTATACTATTCAACTGCATCCACCTGGAGCAGGGCTCCATTTGGATTTAGCACCTGTCTCCAATACCTTTGTGCTTGTGTATGTCTACTATTTCCCAAAGGAGTAAAATGATCTCAATGATACGAATGAAAGGGACTCCACTACATTGTAATAAAGGCTCTAGTAGATCACTGGGGCCTCATGCAGACTGCACAATGGGGAATATAAAAGATTACCTTTATAATGAGAATTTGGGCCTCTTCCTCCTTAGCCTGAACGCTACACACAGCAATATTAGTGGGCAGCAACTTGCACATTTGGACACAATATGCATATCTTCCTTCAGGAAACTGTCACATATCCCTGGCTAAACAACAGGAACTGTCATGAGCTCTTCCTACAAAGTGGTCATACAGCTTTAGGATTGTTACATGAAAAGTGGAAAACAGTTTATGTTTCTCCAAAAAGAGTTTTGGAATGAACTAAAACCTTTGGTATTGCTTCCTGCCTGTTTTCAGTCATTTCCTTCTCTCTCTCCCTCAGTCATTCACCTTTGACATTCTTTCCTTCTCTTCCAGCTGCCATGAGCAGTTATCTTTTTTCCTCTAGTTTTTTCTGAAAAAGACTGCTGCTTTCACCAAAACTGAAGAATGCAACTGCCAGACCAACCTGTTTCTTCAGAGCTGGAAATCTTGTTTAATAATCTTTGGAAAATAAGACAAGGCAGTGAATAATGAAAATCAGCTGTTGGTTATTTCCATTCTGTTGCCAAGACCAGAGTTTGGGCTAGTAACCCATCAGTTAGTGCATTTCTCCCCATTTAGAAGTGAGTCAGAGCATGGTCCAGCAGAAATCATTGTGGATGTTTGTAGTTCAGACTAAATGACAGACATAGTTTTTTAATGGTGATCCTCTTCCATACTTAACACTTCTCTTCCCTCCACAGAGACTACTGCAAAATGAATTATTCAGCCTCCATATCCACAAACTTAAGATTCACATGCCTTCCACCATTTTTTGTGGTTTGATGTGTTGTGGGTTTTTTTCCTGAGCTTACAGTTAAAAATTTCTCTTGAATACTTACTGCCTGCAAAGGCAAAAATCATAAGCTAGTTTAGAAAAAGGTGACTGCACTGTGAATATTATAAGCTTACCTTAAAACAAGTGTGAGAACAGACAGCACTCTAAAAATGGCAGTAGAGGACCCATTGCATAATTTAGACATAACTTCAAATATAGCACCATTGGTCAAGTTTGTAAAATGTTCTATTCAGAAGAGCCATGTGAACTTTCATAATGTAAGAAGCTGTTCTTAGCACATTATTATAAAATACACAATCTTTGAAAATCAAGTTTTGATCAAAATGAATGTCTTGCTGGCTCTCAAGTCAGCTAGCTGACTGAAAAATGGTATCTTTGGGGCTACATTAGTTGTATGGAAGCTTAGCTAAGAGACTGCAACTAAATTCTATCCTGCTTTAATAAAGGTTTAACAAAAGAAGTGCTTAGTTCCCACACTGTTTTTACAGTGAATATAGTCCAAACATTTCCCTCCCTGGGCCCTGTCTTTTTTAGCAAACACACAGCAGTGACTACAAAGCATAAATCAAAGTGTAAGTTCTCTTCTGAATTTGCCTGCTTGATGTGTTCATTGCTAGACCAACCACGTTTATCCCTCCTCCCCTCATTTAGGGTTTTGCCTACCTACCTTGACAAGATAATAAAATAGAATTTCTTTTACCCCCTCTATTAAAACAGTAGTCCTTGTTGGTCTAGTGGAGCTTCAAAACCATTTTCATCTCTACGTAAGCTCCTAAGAACACTTAGTATTCCTCAAATAATAATCTCTTTGTATTATTAAGCCCATTTGATTGATTGCCCAGTGTTGATACTCAGTATTTTATGGTATATTGTGTGGCCTGTCACAAAATCTGTTACTTGTCAACAAGTAGGCCACCAGCAGCAGCATGCCAAATGTTGTGGAATGACAAACATAATTACGCATGGTGTTCTGAAATGCATCTCGCACAGCTCCAATGTGGAGCAGGATTACCCATTTATTCAGTACTCTGAGAAAAGTGCCAGAAATGCAGGGAAGGAATCTGGGAATATCTTCAACTCAGAACGTCAAAGGGAAGCCCATTACAAATTATAATACTTACACACAAAGATAAGCCAAGAACCAGCTGGCACCCATGTGGTAAGGCATTTAATATTAAACACTGCACGGCTACCCATTACCACACCAACATGCTGAGATTCTGCAGAGGGAACAGCAGAGAGCAAGGGGAAAGGAGAAAGGTGTATGAACAGTGGATGGAAAGCACATTGCTTTCAGCTAGTAGAAAGATGAAGCACATTAAAGAAACAAATTGTGTGGGCAGACAAAGACATGATGAAGGAGAAGGAATATCAAAAGCACAAAGCAGGAGCAATAAGAGGTCATAAAACCAAGTGAGTCAGATGCAGAGGTTCAAGCTATTGGGAAAACCCAGAGGAGTGACTGGAATGTGCTTAATATATTCCATGTGAATATATGTCTGCCAGCTCCCTTTCACCATCCTCTGTTTCCCACAGCCCACCACACTTCTCTTGTAGAAGAACCTGCTTTGTAAGGCCTCAGATGGAGGACTTCCCACACACCCTATGTGGCTCTTCCAACATACCCTATGCATAACTCACTTCACATATCTAGGGCCTCTTTACAGAATCTGGGATGAAGGAACAAAAATATTTAAAAAGAGGGAAAGTTGAACATATGTTTCAGTGAAGTCCAATAACTCCTGTAAACAAGTACTGTGTGTACTATTCCAAAACTATTGTCCTATGAAAACCCTTAAATTAGAAATATCTGGAACACAACAGTAATGGGATCTGTTCCCTCTGGCCTGTATAATCCTTCCTAGCTTACACCACCCACTCAATTTAATGTTGCTCTGTCATAAAATTGGCAAAAGCGTATGCAGAGGTCAAGATAATATATTGCTAGAAGATTGTTTGAATCACATTTCTTATTCAAGAGTCTAATTTCCTAATAAATATCCTAGTGATCTGTGGTTTTGACTCTTGCATGTGGTTCTATGAATACTAAAAAGAAATTGTCAAGTGCACAGTGAAGACTGGGTGGGCAATAATGAGTGATAATAGATCTAATGGCAATCAGGAACTAGCTGGAATGCTCTCTTCATTCCTGGGTTTTCATCATATTTGAGGTTTTAGAAGTGTAGATATTTTCAATATGTACATTGCTCTGGGTTGTTGGTAGGGGTCCATTAAAAGGCTTTTGGGTTTTTTCTGATGATCACTAACCACTGTTCTCAGTGTTTTGCCAGCTGAGAGATGTGGTCCCAAAAGGGTAAGCGTACAGCACTCAAATCCAGTACCTGAATTTCAGTCCCTCTAGGTATCTCTAACCTCTTTTTTACTCTCTTTTGTTGTTTCATTGGATCTAACTTAGTTTTCACAACTCCTGTTGTGAATGCTTGGTGGCAGTCAGTACTAGTTTATTTGGATGAAATGAATCAGTTTGGACAATCACAATACCATCACAATGAAGAAATAACCTGTCATGATACACCACAGCTTTTCATGACCTGGGACAGCATCCAGACAGCACAGAATCAACATTTAATACTGGTATAATTAGAGAGGAAAAGGAAGAGATCACCACAGTGTTGCTTGAAAGCCAAAAAACCCAATCAATCTGTTGATAATGGATAATTTAACCCCTTGTTTCCAACTAAACTTATGAAAAATTACTGTGGTCAACCTTATGATTTTTTTTCCCCACATAGAAACAGTACAATATATGACACATTATTTCTGGTAAACAGTGTCTTACTGACATGTTATTTCATTTACATTGCCCTTTCAATCACGGCTAGCATGCCTTCCTTCTTAAATGCTGTTTTTGACCAGATCCCCCTTCAAAATTACGTGGAAAAAAAATCAGAGTGCTTGTCCAAAGCAGTCAGTACTGCAGATTGAGTGCTAAAGATTGTATTCATTGATGGCATAAATAATTGTTTTAGATTGCTGAGGCATAGATCCAGACATCTCCTTTTTTTCCCAGTAGTTTGATACAGAACTGAAGACTGCAAAATACTTTCATCAAAACTCAATAAACACAAAAATTCAATTACACAAGTAGACTTAAAGTAGAAGATTGGAGGAAATCAGCATGTTCCTAAGAAAAAGCAAGGAAGACCGTAATGTGAATATTTTTCGTGTTATGTCACAAGTCTTGCCTCACAACCCTACTGAAATTAGTTGCAATGAACTGCACAAACATCTAACAAAAGGCAGGACCTGGTCTATTTAATCACATCCACTTCTGAAAACTGATGGGTTGCACAAATGTGACCATAAACTTAAAATAGATTACTGTGTCTGTAATGCTCCCTGCAATTGCTGCAACCAAGGACAGCAGTCTGTACAAGGACAGATGCAGTAGTTCGAAGAGAGAATCCTGGCAGGCTTCCAGCTACAGCTGCCTTTCCCTCTCTGCTGAAAATCTTACCACCTCATGGTATCTCTTGGTTATGTGCTTTTTTGGCAACCTAGACCCACATTATTTGTTGTAAAATTGCTGTCATGTTACTGATTTTAAATTGCTATGTCAGCTCTGGGGTTTTTGCATCACAGAAAATAATCTCACAAAAAAAGTACAAGTGAGATGCAAGATATGTTGTCCCAGAACCTGAAGAATTGTAAGCACATGGCAAATAAAAATAGACTTCCTCATGACAGTATTTTTCTTTGCAAAATTACATTACACTGCAGTTCTGCAGAGACAACAGTGACAGTGGCTCCATTTCAGCTATCCCTAAAATTGGGATATAAGGGTAAGCCATGTGTACAAGCTGTACGCTTTAAACAGTTGCATTGAAACAGGATGTTTTGTAGTATAAATACCTCAAAACCAGACTACATCTAAACTGTCCAAATCCCAAATCTAAGTACATCAGCATTGCCTTAGAAACATGTTCTCCTAAGGAAGCAAACAGAGGCTTGACTTTAGAAGTACCAGTGGAGCTGGTGTTACCCCTAAGTTGGTGCCTCACTAAATGGCCTTGGCCAGTGCTGAAAAGAGAACTTCGGATATTTCTACAGGAAATATTAAAGCAAGAGTTAGTAATAGTTTTTATTCTGAACTTTGATCCCTTTGGTTGAAATACACTGTTGAAATCCATGTAGTCCAGTGCCTGATGTATGAAATTCTAGAAATAAAAGTATTATGGGATTTGCAAGTTATGTATTTCTTTCCCATTTCATTCACCAATACATGCATCCCTGTTTTATATTTGATTGGAAACATCTCAGGTAAAGAATATGTCCAGCAGTTTGAAAAAAATTAGCATCCTTCACATAGAAGCAGAAGCCCATGCTATTATTCTTTTAAATAATAATTTGAATTTACTTTTTTTTTTATTACTTTTCTAAGTGTTCAGCAATACAAAACTCACAGTTCTTAGTGTTAATTTTGCTAAACTCAGAAACTTAAAAAATAAACTAACTGAGAAGTATTTAAAAATGTAATTAAAAGGAAATCATTATTGATGAAACAGTAAAGTCTAAATCCTATAAAAAAAGCAAAGCTTCCATTAAATTCAGTAGTAGTATAAAAGTCAAATGATTGGGCTTTACTGATACCTTAAAAACTATTAAATATTTTAAAGTATACTTTCCTAGAAAAATACTACACGGTAGTGCAGCAATCCAGAACCTTCTGATTTCTGAGGGTATTTTTGCTTTATCTCTTAATTGGCCTGGATATAGAATTGCATCAATGCTACACCTCTCTTCTGTAAATGTTTTAGAGCCTTTTTTATAAACAACTTTTTTATAGCAACAGAATATTATCTTAGAGCTGACAATTAGTAAAGTCCATTAGAGTGTCTCACACCATGCCTGTCATATCCTACTGTCCTTTTTTCCCCCAAAAACAATTACTTTTCATATGCTCAATGTACGTTTAAATGGCTTTTTGGAGCATGGCCCAAAATTTAATAAAACCTGAACTCCTTCCAGGCAAAACTCCAGAACCAGAACCCTTCAAGTTGCTGCCTATTTCTCCTCCATAAGAGGCTAGGTGCTGCTCTTTTTTCTGCTCAGATTTGTTTCGTAAATTAAAAATGAGCATTGAAACACTTCTGTCTCTCATGCTCCTGTTATTTGGAGAAAGTCAGCAAAGGGTAAGAGGTGCTGGAACAGCAGATACGGCCTTTGTAAATTAAGCCTGGTATATTACTTTCTTATTTGAAGCCCAGTAGTGTAGTAGTGTATCTCTTGCTTTTTTCTTTAATTCAATAGATGTATGTGCATTCATTTGAGTGAAAGTATTCCCCAGTGTACAATAAATTTGTATGATCCACAGACATGACATAATCTACATGATGGCTATAGAATGGCATCCCGCTTTTCTCTTTTATACTTAAATTCAGTAGTAGAACCACAGGCAAAAAGGCAATCATTGTATTCTGTAGCCATGATTTTGGCAGGACTGTATAATTTCATTCTGTATCTCTCTTCTGAGATGGAAAAACAGGCATAAAATGAGAAAAAAAGTGAAGACTAGTATGATATCCATGACTTCCTACAGGAAGAAAAGACAGTGCAAAGGCTAGGAAAGGTACATGGCCCCATGGGCAAAGACTACTGATCCAAGGACATAAAGATGAAAATTTGGAAAAAAAAAAAAAAAAGAGAACGCTTATTTTCCTGTCAAAAGAGAAAGAAATGTTATTTGGACAAATATTCATTCTCAATTAAGTCAGGTGGTGAAAAATTATATTTTAACCCTGATTCAGCAAAATTGTTATCTTTGAACACCTGTACAAATTATTCATCAACATTTATTAAAAATGTGATTAACTGAATATATGGCTATAATTAAACCTCATATATGTTAATGGGGGACAATACAAATCTCAGCAAAGAGTAATTAATTAAATTGGCAACATACCAATATGCAGAAATAAAAATCCCATTACTGATTATGTCACAGATAGAAAATTCTGCCCAGCAATGACACCTTAATCAGTACCACTGTCAGCTGCAAAAGGTCATCTATTTTCATCTGCAATAGCAGCATTGTACAAATTATGGTTGGCAGACTAGTATCTCCTTAATCAAAATGAAACATAAAGTGATCCTTAGTGGACCAACTGCAGCTGTCCAATCATAATAAACAAAATTCCTTAGTTGATTTCTTTTTCTCGATCTATGTTTTCCTCACCTTTTCAAAAAATTAAATGGATATAATAGAGATGAAGGGAAAGACATTTTAGGCTGATTTGTGTATGTGTTGGATTATCTCAGATACACAGCTAAATCTGGGTGTTAGCCTGAAAACTGTGCAGTGTCAATTTCAGAATAAATAATGGTAATGGTATTTTCAGGATCAGCTATTTTTTTTTATTTCATGTTCATTGCCAAAGCATTTAGAGGACCCTGTTGTACTTGAAAGGTGGTGAAAAGATTTACCTCTACACATCTGTTATTTCTAGAGAACCTATTGCACGTTTCTTGAGGGCACGGAATGCAAAAATTAACATAATTAACCTTGATTCTGCTAGGATGTGAAAAAGCACATTAAGCAAGGCGCTTAAAATAATGGCATTGCTAACTAAATACTGAGTTTGATATGTTTACAGTAATTTGCCCTAGGAAATGCTGTAGAAAGAGCAAATAAAGCATGTGTTTTTCCAATTCAAATCTGCTTGCACTAAAACCCAAAAGCCTTAGTAACACAGTAAGAGTTTACTGAGATATCAGATTCAGACAGTATTTACTAAATACCACATATACATTTAGTACCAAGCATTCAATAAAACACAAAAAATCCTGTCTCTAAGGTGTAAGGTCTGGTCTACTGCAATCTAATTAGTGGTAACAAGCCTTTGACAGCCACTACAAATGTGTTATTGCATTATGAATGGCATTTATCTCTCCAAACTCTAATAACTCCATCTGGTCTAAATGTACAAGCAAAGCTCTATTTCTAGTAGATTCAGAGAGATGGGCACTTACCCACTATGATTTATTCTACCCAGTTTGAGATCCTAGATAAGATTATGATTTAACTTAAAACACAGGCAAAATTTTGATTCAACCTGACCCCAACTTAAGCAGAATTAAATCAGTGTAATTGAGAATAGAAAGAATGCCTATGGAATATTTGCTGCGTTTAAGAGTTTTGAAGTAATTCTGTACATTCTTTCAAGAAACAGTCTCCAGCCACAGTTTGTCACTTTGTAGTTATTTCATAAACTTTTGGTTACTATCCACAGCCTAAGAAGTAATGACTAAATGTCATAGCAGATCTCATTTTGAAACTCTCAGGCAGAGAAAAGTTTTATTGCAAGTCTCAGTTTAATCCTCCTTCTCAGAAGCTGCTGGCTTTTAAGCACTTTGACCTTTTCCTCAGCATCATCTTCCCAGTAGTCCTGTGTCTAGCATCCTTAATAAGTGAGTCTCAAATGTTCTTAAAGTCCTTTCCTGCAGCCTCCAATACAGATCAGTAAAATGTCCCTTTGAGTACAACTCTGAGCAGCCATTCCTCAACCAAACAGTGAGTCAGACAAATATTCATTCCACAGTGATTCCTAGCAACCAGCAGAGCCTTTACAGAATTTTTGGAAGATAAATACCAACAACAAGCTTCATTTTCCATAACCTATATAAAAAATACTACTAACTCACCACTTTACCCAACAGTTTTCTCACCGTGATTTCTAATGTACTTTGGTTCAGTTCCAGATACCCTGCAATGTATTGGTCCAGGAGCTGCATGTCAATAACAGTTTGATAAAGATCAGCCAGAACTCAGAAAAAAAAGATGATACAGTAAAAAGAACCTAAAGTAATGATGCAGCAGACCTAAATTCCAATCCTAGCTTCACACCTGATTTCCTAGATGGTCATTGTTTCTTGGCTTCCTCTTTCACAACTTGTTTAGACTTCTGTACCATGCCTTAAACAAAGAACATCAGTTTAACTGGCTTTGCAACTTTTCTACTGTGCCCAAGACTGCATCCCAAGTCACACAGTGTAAACAGGACACAAAAATGAGTGGTACAAGCTAAAAAGCGAGGCAGCAGTCACTGGAAGAGATTGGTACTGTCACAATTGATCTATTGCCTGAAGGCAAGGAAATTTCTCAAAGGGAAGCTGCTAGAGGGAGAACCATTAAGGTGAGGTAATTCCATAGGACTGATTAAGCCAGTGGAAAGAGTGCTCCACTCAATGTATTTCTCCATATATTCATCAAATTCCACAAACACAGACTTTGCAGGGTTAGGTAATGTCTGTACAAGCCAATGATTCTCAGTCATTTCAGATATGCAACATACTTCAAATAAGCTTAAAATGCTAAGGCATCGTTATGCTAATTTAACAGTCTTCTAACAGAAAGAATCTTATGTAAAAGCAAATTAGTCTTCTCTAGTTTTCATAAAGACTGTAGAAAAAGCTAAAAAAACACACATGAAGTTAATGGCTTAATGTCTGATGATCTTCTCCATCAGAAAACTCTTTTCATAGTAGTGACTCAAAAAGCACACCCAAAAAATCCACAATTTCTTCTGCAAGAAGATCTCCCAGAAACTTCTATTTGTTTTGCAGCATAAGGTTACTAAGTAACTTATTTTCTTGATTAGTTTTTTCCAATTAAAATCTATATTGACACTAGAAGTGTGAAGATGAACATTTTAACCTGTTTTCATAGACAACACTTCATCATTATTTAATTTTTCTCTTAAATACACTCTTTAAAAAAAAGATTTAATTAAACAAAGTCTGAAGATAGATAATGATCTGTTGATGAAAGTACATGAAGAAGGACAAAGAATTTTATATTTCAATTGCTGTTGTCCTCATGAAGGAGAAAGTATTGGTGATACAATCCCTTCAGTGGTTTCAGAAAGGCTGAATCTTAGGAGGCCTTTTACAGTATTGTTTAATTCCATAGTGATAAAATAAACAATTTTAAAAATATGAGAGAAGTTTTAGGGGGAAAAAAGAGACTAATTTAACAATTACCTCTACATCCTGCTCCTGTAAATGTTTACAGTTTTAATATATTTTGACCGACAAACATTTTCTTTATACCAACCACAATAAGAGTACTTGTGAAAGAACTTCATTGGCCTCAAAGAAGTTGATGTCAGGGTGGAGGTGATGCTAGATGTTTGGGAGGGAAAAACAAGATTCCATTGCACTTGAGCATGACCTAGTGGCTGGTTCATTGAGTGGCATTTATGGTAGAAACAGAAAAGACTACTTGTCTGCTCAAGGCAATTAATGTGTGTGCAGCAGCTCATTGAGGATTGGATAAAGGGAAAAAAGAGTGGCCAGGAATGAGGTATGTAGATGAAAGACCCACAGTCCCACACAAATTGGCCAGTTGGGACTCATGTGCCTGGTACTTGGACCAACCAAATGTACTCTATTTTGTGACTAAACAAAATGCTCAAGCAGATTTGCACAGAGGATCAAAATCTGTAAACTTTCTCATTCTTTCCAAGGTATTTAGTATAAAGCCTATTTAAATTATATAAAGGCTTAGTGGGCTAAAAAAATAGACTTAGAAGCTCACAGTTAGTATCACCAGAGGTTGATATTTTTATTATTCTGTATTTAAATTGGGATTCCAGTTAGACAGCAAGTGAAAAATCTGCTAGTAAAATAAATGGTAGTAGAGTATATAATCTATATTGTTTAATGTTGAAATAATATCTATAGTTTGTCCTGTACACTTGTTCTTTAGACTTATGAAATAGTTTCCTCAAAGTCAGCCAAACTGTTATTTAACTTGAGTATCCTGGCTAAACTATGTGGTAAATGAAGCAACTGACATCTGTGCCTATTCAAGAGTTATTGATGCTACTTACATTACAAAAATTTGTTGTGACTGCCTTCAATTTGAAAAACATTGGTTTGCCTTAACCATGAAATATCCCACCATATTATATTCTACATATTCAAGGCAATAAAATACAAAGATGTTTGACCTGTACTAGTCAAACTAAAATGGTAAATTGAAAGGTGTATTATGTTTTCATTATCAATTTTTAGCTAAATCCCTGGCAATGTAAAACAAACTCATGTTACTGAAGCTGAAACAACTTTAATACTGCTGTATCAACAGAATCTGAATGCTTGTTGATGATGACTTACAGATAAAGATAAATATATATAAAATGTTGTAACCCCTCATCCTCTTTAACCATGTCCTATGTCATCAAACAGGCTTTTGCATCTCTCCATGTTAGTGGTCAAAACACTTAAGGCTTCCAATCATTAAAAAATTATTTACATGTGCATTACATCGAGCTACTTAATTGCTCTTACTACTCCCTGATGGTCATTCAACCACAAAACTTTCATCTTGCTATCCAGATCTGATCCATGCTAAAGATGAAAGTCTCAGTTCTAATCTACACTTTCATTCATTCTGCTGTCTTCTCCCTTAATAAATCAAGAAGATAAAAAAAAAAAAGGTATAAATTTAATAATTCAGTCACACTTGTCTATGTTTCAGTAAGATACAGCTTGCCCTCATGATGACCCTTAGTTTAAAAACTTGAAGCAAAGGGAGTAGGTATGTAATTATGCTTGTAAATCATTAAAGCCAGGATCTATTACTTAGACTGTGAGATCAGATTTTAGTCTCAAAATTTTGTCTCAGGCTGCCAAAAATCACTTCACATAAAAGCAGAAAATATACCATTTTAGTGATTGGTATATTCCTTTCTGAGTAAACGTGTCACTTTAAGAAGAACAGAACACATTGGGAGTGAGTAAATATATTCCAAAAAGAACTAAAATAACATTGTCTTTGGTCCTGATTCCTGAATAGGACATATTGAAAAGTCCAGGGGAAAAAAAGTCAGAGACTATGTCATCTCCTGTTTAACTAATGAAAAATTATTCTTAGTTGAGATAATTCTTCATAACGCCACCCTACAGAGTTCGTAAGTCAAATTTATATGCAGCCTTTTTGGATGAGCAAACTGCACAAGGCTACTTACTGTACACAGGCTGCAAATAACGTCAACCAAGGGAAAGGCAAGCCGACTGCACAAAGCCACATAGGAAAGAGGAGAAACCTCCACAACAGGAAGTTGTGGAGCTGCCTGTGGGGTGGAAAGCACATGGAACTAAGCTCCCTGCCACCCACACACTCAAATTTTACTGGAACCAGGTACAGTATCTTGTATGATTTCCGTCTGTGTCAGTGCTTCAGTAACTTTCCTGCAAAGGCCTGCATGCATAAAGAACCTACTCTGTTAATTTGCTTAGGGGAGGAAGAGAAAGAGTGGAATGTTTTGTGGTAAGGAATAATGCCTTCTTTTCCCCTACCTCCCTCCTTCCTTCCCCAGCTATCATTTTGTTTTAGTTGGATTTGTTATAATGAAACGGCCAATATTCTCCTGCACAGAACATCCACAGCTATGTAATTATCAGGCCTCTTCAGGTTTCGTATGAACAGAATTAGGTAGAACCAGTAAATCCATCTCAGAAAAGTAACCCCTGGATAGATGTAGTGACAAACCAATATTTTCATAATCCAAATGATATCCAGTCATTACACAACAGTTTCTAACACATCTACACCTGTGTTACCTTCATATTTTTGCCCTGCACCTCCAGATTTTTAAAGCACACATTCTCTTGGTCTTCGATCCCACGCGTAATTTGCAGCTGGTGGCAGGAATTAAAGCCCACACTGTGCTTTTGCTTGTGCTGGACTGCCCACATCTGCAGCAAGGCCCAGCCTTTCAACACCCTTTCCACACTTCTTACCAGAAGACAGACAAGTTCTTCTGCAGTAGAACTAACTAACTGCAAAAGAACGCCCAGCATATCCACACAAAATCGAAGAGTTGTGTGGACTACACAAATAAGGAGAGCACATCAGGCCTTGCTGACTTGTTCTGTAGAACCCTCACCGCTGATACTTGAGCAAGTGCTTAGCTAGGCAACTGTGGATGGCTTTTTGCTGTAAAAGGACAGTAGGCAAGGAAAGAGGATGAGAAGAAAGCAACCACAAATGAGCAAAGAACTCTGATTCATGAATGAGAAAACACTGATCTTGGCAGCATTACAAAAGTAATATTTTCACTAGAATGAGCTGTTCTCAAAGTTTCTCCAACATGTTAGATACAAACAAGTTCTACTTCAGTATTAGGTATGCATGTCTTTTCTTTACACCTCTTTTTTTTCAGTTCCAAACCCAAATTTATTGTGGCCAAAAGTTCTCGAAAAAAAAAAAAATCCTTTTCTCTGTTTGCATTTTAGCTGTTTCTCTCTCATGGTATACCACAGCAGTGATGCAGTATGAGATCTCATTCCAGAACAATATTTCCCTTTCTCAACCCTTCTCTTTTAATAGTCCCCTGCCATAGGGAGGGGACTACCAGCATTTAGGGAGTCTCTATGGCAGTAACACTCAGTTTTGGAAATGAATGAGATTTTCTTTGTCTCTCAAAGATATTAGTAAGTCAAATACTAATGCTTTGACAAACTCAAAGTAACCAATAACATCTTATGGATTAGTTAAACCACAAGTGAAACTAACTGCCTGTGGGAGGAAATGTGGCAATTGTTAAACAGTGGCTGGCTTCAAAAACACTTAAAAGTTTAGAAAGGCAGCAAAGTAAAGAACCACACTTAAAAGAAACTTGAAAGGAGATGCAGACAGGCAAATCAAACCCAGAGCTTGGTCACTATTAACCCCTCTGCTTTTGTAGGCACAAGTTAATAACTGTATATGATGAACATCATCAGTTTGCAGGTCTGATGAAGTCCATATCAGCAGTTTTCTAAAGGGATGCAGTTCCACACATTCTCATGGGAAAACTGAATATGGCCTTCTAATTTCAAAAGCACTGCATTAGGGGACTTACTTTCGTACTAATTCAGGTGAGACACCTGAAATTAGAATTTTTGTGTGTGAGGGCAGCCTGGAGAGATAGATTTTGTATTTGAAAATGATGTACTATTTCTTTATTGCCTTGGGAACACAGTGGCATTAGCAGCAAAGAGCTTCCTGTTGGATATAATGAGTGTGGATTCTCATTACATCCTGGGGTCAGGGCAGGACTTCCCCATCTGCTTTGGCTACATCTAGAAACTGAGTCTGGAACTGTAAACAGGGTTCAAATCCTTACTATGGGAAGCTTTCTACAAATGTTTAAAAAATGGTTTAAATCCTGTCCCTGAAAAGATTCTAAATATCAGCATTATGATGTCAAAAACTTGCACTTTTCTGAGATCACACGGAATCATCTGAATTAGCTTCCTGATTTAGAGATTTCTGAGCATCTTAGACATTCCATAAAGAATTCTTTCTTTTTCATTTCTTTCAGAAAATGAATTTGATAATGTCCTAAAAAGTATGACAATAAGTTGACTATCCCCCATAATATTAAACCAACTGCCAGAAGCCTCTTTTCAGTGGATATAATTCCTATTTATTACTTGAAAAGGGTAGAAACTAGAGAAAAGTCTTAAAATGTCCATGGAAAGAATACAATATTTCTAGAAATATTTTAGCATGGGGTTGTGAACTCTTGGTTTTCATTGTAACTTCAGTTCAGCTCTCTCCCTACCTTTCTCCATATTTATATTAAATTTAAACATGACAAAAAAACTTGGTGTGTGATGGTGATGTTTTTGCAAGAAAAGGACATGTTTTTTGCAAGAAAAGGACATGGAAAGTTCATAGGTTTAAGCTCCAATCAGGTAAATTATTTGGATCAAGAAAATTTACTTCAAAATACTCTGTGAACCATCAGCAAGACTTTGAACAATCGCCTGTCTCATCATCGGTGTAAAGTTTTGATGTTTTAAGAGATTTGAAGAGAACAAATTCAGAAATAAATGGCTATTAGAAAATTGGATGAAAATGGGATTAATAAGGCTACTACAAATATACAATTTGAGTGGGTTTGTTTGTTTGGGGTTTTTTTTTTGTATTTATCTGAATACTGTCAGGAAGTAAAACCTGGCAGAGGGAAGTTTTCATGGCAGGGACTTCAGGAGTGTGAGATTAACTGCAAGGAGTAAAATGTCAGAGAAAGAAAGGAATACATAGTATGAAAATAGGAATTTAGAAAGATACCTGCTTGTCTGTCAGAGAATTTCCATTGTCCGTATTACCACATGATTCCCACTTGTGGAAATCTCAGAGGTAAAAACTGGCAAAGTAAATCTTGCCTCTGAGACAGCGCTACAACCCCCTCCAGAACTAACTACCAGTTGAAATGAGGAGCTCTTTACATGGACTAATGAGGAAATGACTGAATGTCCTAAAGAAAATCAGTATTGTGAGAGCCACAAAATATGGGTTCTGAGAATTTTGGCTATAGTCTCACAATGTTGTACGACAGCAATCTACCACATAGTTTCCTGGCTAGGTAATAGCAAAACAAGTAGTAATACTTCACATGGCAGCAATGTAGCATTTTGCATTGCTGTACAATAAACATGGGATGGAAAGTATGTCCTAAGTTCAGAAAGGAGTTTTGTCTAGCTTCCATAGTAGGTTTAAAACAGCAAACTCATTGGAAATTTCTGAAGAGTTGCAGTCAGCATCACTATGTACAAGAAGAGCATGTGAAGAGTGTGAGTAAATTTAATTAAGTGGCAAAATTCACACAAAAAGCTGCAGATTCAAGAAGGTACCTTATTTGTCATGCAAAGCTACTTAATCACTTTCTGACATTTCATATGCAAATTCTCTGATATTGTAAGTCCACTCAAACAGCATCTCAAATTATAATTGTATTTGTCTACGTATGAAGTAAAATACACTGCACTATGTATTTGTAGCAGCAAAAGTGAGCAGATACCACTGTAAGACCGTAAGGAAATAAATGCCTCACTGAGTGAGGGAAAGGTCCACCCAGCCCACTGCTCTGTTTTCAACAGTGACAGTAACTGATGGGATTCGGGGGGAGTAGTGAAGCCTGGCCCTTGTTTACAAGTACCTATTTTTAAGGCCTTGTTTTAATGACACTGCCAATATTGCATGCTGTTGCTACCCATGCTAATTTATTAGCTATCACCAGGTTTGTAAGAAACCCTACACCATTATAAAAAACAGACTCTTTTGCAATACAAAGCAATAGGAATGTTTTAGGTATTTCCATTGAAAATTAGTGTAAAAAAAAAATTAGCCCTATAAAAAATACTCCCAAAATTGATATGATAACACATATTTGAAAAGCACATATGTTAAAATGCCACAAATAGTTTTGATAAATTCTGAGTCATAGATATATTTAATTTATGAATGAATAAATAAAAATATTGATTTAGATCTATATTTGAACACAGTTCATCAGCATTTTAGATGCTGCTTCCATTTTACAAGGGCTGCTAAAATACAATGGAATTTCAGATGCTCTCCACATTGACTTAACTCATCTGTTATGGAAATCAATTGGGAATTCTTCTGAATGTCCCATTTATGAGAGAACAATTTCACCAGCCCATCCTTGTCTCCAAAAGCCAGAGTTCCAGTGCAGTAGCTTGCTGTTGTGATTTAAATATTTCCATAAAACCAAATGTCATATTTTTCTGACAGTAGAATATGTAGTGCAAATTGAAAACATGTTATAAACAGACTGAGTTACTGTATAATTAGGATTTCTAAGAAGGCAGATTGCAGGCTAGTCAGCATTTTAAAGATGCAGAAATAATAAATAATGGGATTGTTCATGTAATCGCTTTCCAATAAATACAATTCTGCTAACGCAGATCCAACTGACATGGACCCAATGTTTAATGACTTTTTAAAATCAGTATTTCTTTGTCTGTGACTTCATTCACTTTATCAAAAAAACAATGGAATATGAAAATAGTCTATTGAGGTGAAGTTCTAAAATAGCACAGAAGCTGTGAAGCTTCCAGAGCTCAGAGTCACAAGTGCAGGTGGGTAAGCGTGGAGGTATAGAACATTTTAAATCTAATACTCTTCTATTCTCTTTTATTCTACCTCAGTAAAATATAGTTGCCTTCTTCCTGGTTTGCTCATGCAAGTCCAAACTCTGGGAGCCCAGCTGAATTAGAAGCCTGGAGCTGAAGGACATGCACATGGTGCAATGCACAGAAATGCTTCAGGCTTCCTCACCATTTCTTGAGTTGCACTCTTCCCCTGAGAATCTTTGTGTACCTCAATGGCAGTTAACTCATCTGAACTGTGGCAAGATGGTGTTTCAATATTTGCTTTATCTGACTAATCTCACTGCCTTGCTTTTGGCAATGAAGTAGGCTCATCCTTAAGAAGCTGGTAACAAAAGGATTCATAGAATCATGGAATCATTTAGGCTGGAAAACTCCTCTGAGATCCTTGAGTCCAAATGGTAAATCCATTGAATTAAGTTTTATTTCTAAATCTACATTTTAATACATTAAAGTTCTAGTGGAACTCTAGGAATGGCAAGTAAACTGGCTTCCAGTTTTAAGTTGGCTAAGGAGCAGAGCTCATCCTCATACCTTTGCTGGGTTTACGTGGACAACAGCTACCAGTCAGTGCAGTGCAAATAGACAGGAACTTAACTTATTGCTGACATGAACTACCAAATAATGTTTTGTCACCAGAATAAAAAGTGACATATGCAGGGTACTCCAGGGATGAACTGACTGCAAATTCTAAAAACTAATGACTTGCCTGAAAATGCTCCTGTAATTTCAGTGAACATAAACATTGTAACAATTTTTGAATCACTCCAGTATAACTATAACTCTTTTTTCCCAAACATAAGTTTATACATAAGAATAAATAATTACCATCATGATCAATTTTCATCATCTACACATTAAAATAGACAGGAGTTATGGCTGTTATTTCATTTTAACTGATGGGGTTGATGTTGTTCTTATAAGTAATTTGAACATCTCGCTATGTGTATCACTTTGCTTTTAAAGTACAGAAAGAAAGCAAAAACATGGTTAAGAGCTTAATCCTGCCATTTATTAAGGCCATGAAATATCACAAAGATTATTACTGCAAGCTGCTGTAACAGTAGGTAGTAAAAGGCCTGTTATGTCAGCATACTCTTTACCACACATCTCAGGAGATGCATTGTTCTCACAATCACCTCTCCCTAGCAGTACAACCTCCTCATATTACACCTCCCTCCAGAGCAGTATCTGATCGAGTGCAGTTGTGATTTCTTTCTGTGAGGTGATTTGGAATTAGACAGTCCCATACTTGAATGGGAAGCCACTAGAGTAAACAGGAGGGTTTGCTTCAAAAGGTTCCTGTACTGTAGGGTAGTTGTAGTCATGTGGGGGTTGGTCTCTTTCTCCAGGCAGCAACTGACAGAACGAGAGGTCACAGTCTCAAGCTGCATCAAGGGAAATGTAGGTTAAATTGTGAAAAATTTTTTCATGGAAAGAGTGATAAAGTACCAGAAAGGTCTGCCCAGGGAGGTGGTGGGGTCACCATCCCTGGATGTGTTTAAAAAAAGACTAGATGTGGCACTCAGTGCCATGGTTTAGTTGAGGTGTCAAGGAACGGGTTGGACTCTATGATCTTGAAGGTTCCTTCCAACCTTGTGATTTTGTGATTCTGTGAAAGTATTAATCAGAGAATTCAAGGGTCTTTTACAGTTCAAACCCTAAACCAGGCCATATCGGTCTCTTAGGGACGTTGTAAAGCTGGGCACCACGGTCTGTCTCTGACAAGTAGGCAGCAACTTGTCACTTTGTAGGCCTAGAACCTTAACAGTTATCACTCTTCACACCTAGGACCATTACCACACTGACCAGGACTGTATCTGTTCCACCAGCCTGCTCCTAGGACCATTCTTATTGTGTCTGGCACTTCAAGAAGTATTTCATAAAAAAAAAAAATTATAATGCAGTTATTTCAGATGTGTACGTAACAACACATAAAAACAATTGTCTTTGTTTCTTCCAACTGTATTTCTTCTTACTTCTTGAACTACTTAATCCTTTTAATAGTTAATAGGAGTAATCATGTACAGAATCTGTTTTTTCCTTGGTGACCACGTGGGAGACAGATCGAAGATGTAAGCAAAACTTGCACTTTGCAAGCAAGCAAATGTGCAGGTGCACATTGCCACCAAAAATAGCATCATGCAAAATATGACAAAACACATAGCAGAAAAACAGCATCCAGCCAGAGCCAAAAAACACTGAAAGTACTCTGAAATACCTACTTTAACTACTTCTACATGGAACATCCATTTAAATATTTCACGCGTGTTCTTGGAAAGGGTTTGGTGGACTATCAAAGGAAAATTAAAATAAATGTGAATTGTCAAACAACAGGTAAGAATGCTGTCGTGAACTGTGATACACTTTTGAAAGACGAGCAAGGGAAGGAAGAAGTAACTACAGTAAGTCCACACTGCAAACTGGAAGCAGTCTGGGTACAGTATGTTCTCTTACTACTGAACAATGAAGAACAAGAATTTCTGCATCTTCTGGACATTTTTGAGGAACAAAACAAGATCTAAACACCTGAACTGAGTGTTTTTCTTCATTTTTATGCATTCTTTCAAGTTTCCTGCTACATTGCTGCTTTGTGAGCAGTAAAGATAGGGGAAAACCTTGTTTCATCTCCTTGGCATGACAAAAAAACAATACAAAATGATACATCATCAGTAAAAGATAATTAGATCTACCAAATTGTGCTGACACAAGGAAACAAAATGTAAAGTTTCATTTAAAAAATACTTTCCTATTAACATTTAATGCTTTCACAATTTGTTTCTTTTTTATGGAACAACAGTATGTAGCAGCAACCAAAAAACCCTTTTTCACACCGATAAACTGATACAATAGTTGGAACAATTTATTACAAACATCTCCATGATGTTTGATCAGAGTGATGTCATACTTTTAATAATATTTTTTCCGAACTCCAATTATTGGTTATAAAGGCATCCAACAGAAATTAACATCACACTCTGTATCAAGTGATAATCTAAAGACTACCTGACAGTGATTGGCTCAGATTTCAAAACTCTTCTGAATAAAGGACAGTAAACACACTGAGATTTTTTTTTTCCCTACAAGATAATTATCATAGAAGCTCTCCTTTATCAACACAAGGAAACAGATGAAGTGAGTCATCCTTGTTGGTAAATATTAATGGGTTTAAGTTTTTAACAGTATTTGTCTCTCTAGAAGTGTTTTGTTATGAAAAAAACTGCTAAAGTTTGGTGTGGAGAAACCCTGCACCTTCTAGTACCACATTCCCTGGCAATTTTTCAGAACTATTTTAAATTAATCTTCTGTCTCCTCAAAGAATCAATTGTCAATGATTAATTAATTCAATAACCCAAATTAAATATTTTCATATAAAATTTATTTCATCTCTAATTTGCATATTTTGCTATGTCTTTTTAGCTGCCAAATTTACAACAAAGTGACAAATAGAGCCTGCTAAGGGAATTATTTCAATTAAGCTTGGCTTCAGGGTGGTCCTCATTTCAGTCAAAACTAGAGATGTGATGCATGATTTCCAAAGCAAAAGTCACACCAAGTTGCAAAAAAATAATTCATTCTAACATTTTACAGAGTTTCACTGATGTGCGTTCATGGTATGTTCCAAATTTTATTAATTGTTTATGTATTTTAGTTCTGTATTTCCAACAGTCTATAAAAAAAATCTATAAATATGGCTTTAAGAAATGGTACAGCTGACATATCCTTTAATTTATTTTCTGAAATAGATTCTTCCACTGATACCTCTTATAAGCAAATATTGTGTTTTTAAAACCCCAATTCTTACAGAATACTATAAAACATTGAAACCATTAATGCATTAAATACAATGATAATAAACCACCAACACCTTTTCCAGTTAATAAAGAATAAGGAATCAAACTAGAAAAGTTAAGAACACAGAAAATGTTTAAATGCAAATGAAAATCACAAGACTTTTCCTGACTTAGAATTAAGTACTACATTTCATTAAAATGTTTTAGAGCAAACATGATGGATTTCACATGAATTGTCATGTTTCTAAACACCTTATTTGCTTCAAATTTGTCACAGAGGCAAATAGCAAGTCACCCCTCTCCCCATTTCCTTTCATTACAATATTTACGCATTTGTTGAATGTTTTCCTCTCACCAAAAAACATCAATACGATAAAAATTACGTAATCTGATTGGCCTCTACTTTCACAACTGCATTACAAATACATTGGTAACAGTCAAGACATACTAATACTTCTCTACTAACACTTCTTATGCCAAGTAAACATATTTAACAGTCTTAGCCACTACATTTACAAATGAGTGTCACTTGTCACCTGAAAACATTTGGTGCAGTAAATCCATCTTAAAATATAAATTTCCCCTTTCCTAGGGACTAGTCAACTAACTTTTCCTAAAAGAAGAAGAGTAACTGGCCACTGGATTTCTTCCATGTTTTGGTACATATAGCATGTGTTGCTGAAGTCTACCCTTCATCTACTTGGGTAGGTCTCCATACGTATTTTATTTCAATATTTGAAGTGTGTAAACTTCTATTTGAGCTCAGAGCTTGTACATGCTTTTGGGCCAACTTGTCTAATGCAAATTAAAATTCTTGAGCACCTTCAGAAAACCACTCCTACCTCCCTCATAGACAGCTCCAAAATACCAGTAGTTATGAAGAGGATAAGACAATGCCATACAAAGTTATAATTCACAGGAAGAGCCATTCCTGTGGCTATATATCACTGGTTAGTAGAATATCATAGAAAAGACTCAGCAGAGTTGCAAAATTATGTTCAAAGACATACACACACATACAAAGGCATATATTGTGTATGTACATATTTATTTTGGACATAAATTATATTTGCTTTTTGGCAGTAGTGTCTCTGGCTATTAATTTATATTTAAATTTTTGTCTTTAATATTCTGCTTTGTTTAGACAATTGTATTGTATTTGGACAACTGCATTGTAGATGGCTTGACAACATAATCAAAGTTAAGGAGATTAAAATCTTGTCTCTCTTTTTTATTGTTTTTCCTTTTTTCAGCTTTTAGATTAAACCTCTTTAAGTTAGCACCATGTTGCACACTGAAAACACCTGGGTACAAATGCTCCTATTTGGACTAAAGACTAAAACTGTATGATCACAGTTGGATAATTATGGTGCTGAAGGTCCTCATTCACAGAAACAACAGATTTTAATTCCAGCCTGTCATCCACAAAAGTATATGCCCTATTTCAAAGAAACCATTTGCTTTGTATTTAAATGCCAGCGTTTCAGAAACCCAAGTTTTCAGGGACATGACTAAAACAGAATTACAACATTTACTGATATCAAAAACATGGTACTGTCAGTTTATGTCTTGCCACAGTTTGTAGAGCAATAAGCCAATTTGTTTATAAGGGAGCCAAATAAACATCTATCTTAATTTTTGTCGATAGAAATAGTGTCTCAAACTATATTAAATAGTTCGGTTTGTCGCATAATACCCTTTCTGAGAGCAAGTGTTAAAAGTTTTAGCATTCCTAATGAAATGAAAGAAACAGAAATTTTAAGGCACTTTCTCTTACTGCAATTTACTTTAAAAACATAACACGAAGAGTAAATTATTAAAATCCTGGATGTTGTAGTGCTATTGCCTTAGCAAGTGTCTTACTGAAAATAATCAAGCCTAGTCATGAACAGAGAAAAAGGCTTCAAGATGTATTACTTGAACTGTATTATTACTGTTTGACATGACTATACCTCAAGCTCCTGAAAACTGGGGACACTGTTCCATCATCTACACCTGTAATTAGTAATTGCATGACTTTATAAGCAATAATTTCCGTCAGTTCAATTTCAGTCAAAAGAAACAAGAATTACTTTTCCAGACAAAAATTAAAACAGTATCAGTGTATCCTATGATATAAACAGAGAAGTTCTAGGCAAATGCCAAAGAATGGAAGACATTAAATACACGTCTCAAAACTCAGTCTGAAAAAAGCTCTTTACACTTCTTACCTTCCATCTTGGAGCATAGCTTAAAGGGACTGAAATCAATTTTCCAAGACGAACTGACAGAACTATCATGCCTAAAATACAACTTAAAATATTTTTCGCACCTTACATTTAAATAAATCAAATGGGAAGTTCAATACATCAGGCAGTAAAAAACCCAAATGTACTACAAATTGCTGCAATAGAAGAGAGCAACATTCTTTTGGTACTTTCAGTGAGCATGCCACAAATATTGTTCAAGCACACAACCTTCACTCTACAAGTGCTTCTGTTCCAACTTTTAACAGAGATGAGCCAGCCATGAATAGCTGTAGTGAGCCTTCTTACTTCAATTCCTACCAGTATTGCTGCACTGTGTGTGCTGAGATATTACAGCTGGCAGTTGTAAGGTCACTTCATCCAGCTCTTGTCCATTCAGAAGTGCTTTGTGCCTTTCACTTATCCTCTATCTTGAGTAGACTGAAGCAATAGGATTTCTCCTAATTAGTAAGGACATTTATTCTATAGGCTCCTTGAAAGCATTTCATTTTTCCCTTGATACGTTCATCCTTCATGTATTCTACTTGTCAGCAGAGCTGTGAACACTCTCGCCTCTCCTTAGCCTTTCTTTACATCTGTACAATGTACAGTTCCTCTGTACATCCCTGTCATCCTTTGGTTCCTGCTGTTCATTCCCTGTGGTAATTCCGTATGAACTGCATGGACTAGATAGTGAGCTCTGAGAGGAAGCAACCAGATCTCTGGTGCACATGGCATCATTCTCTTAGGAGGTTTCTTGAAATAGACTTCTAATAAACTCTTATGAACATCCTCCACACAAACCACAGATAAGATGACCAAAATTAAGGTCTGTAAAGGAGACTGTCGAATAACAATGACAGCAAACTGAGGTTAGCCACTTCATAGCCAAAAAAGCCACTTCTCTGATTATTCCAGGTCACGAATATCATGTAGAAGAGCCAAATTTTTAGGGCCAGATGGTCCAGTTAATTCCATACTTCACGGCAATCTTTAGAAAGGCTAACGACTTCAAAGGATGTCACAGGAACTAACACTATTTGGACAGATGCCACAGGACACAATACTCAGGAAAGGAATAAATAGCGGAGCCTGATTGGAATGAGGTAACTGCCTTTGAACCAGAACTTTGCAGGTCTGTGTAAAGCCCACTGTGATGACCAGACTTGAGAAATAAGACTTCTCATCCCACAAAACTGAAGCCCACCTAAGAAAACTATTGAAGACATAGATCTGAGTGTTTCCCAGGCTTTATATGCCTTCTCTTGGGTGAAGACAGAAATATCTGTAAAACAACATACGTGTAGGTAGCCACAAAGTTTGGCCTGTGTGATGTAATCCAAAGAAATTTAAGTTAACAAACCACGACAGCTTCCTCAGCATGACCATTGCCTCTTCCCATTCTTCTCCAGAGAATAGGTGTTTAGCAATTTACTGTAAGGCATAGGATGACAGAATGGTTTGGGCTGGAAAGGACATAATCATAGAATCAATCAGGTTGGAAAAGATCTCTGAGAGCATCAGGCCCATCAAGTGCTGTGAACAATAGTACTCTGATGAGCCTGAAAATGAGGATAAGCCACAGAAGTTGTTGTCTAGTAAAACGTGCCTAAGAAATAATCCAGCTATGCATAACATACTTTTGTTACCTGAGAGCAGATGAGTAGAGTAGCAGCATAGTCAGAAATGGCTGCTGCCTGGAGAGTGGGCTAGAAGACTAAAAAGTATGTCAGCTATTAGAGAACTGTGCTTGTGTCAAGCATATCTTGAGGGTGGGCTGGAACAGATTCTACACCCAGAAACTAGACCCAGGTATGCAAAATAGAGGTTGGTATTACAGATGGTAATTATATTCATGCCCCATGTCCACTGGTGAAAGCACAGCTGGGATTAATGGAGTTTTCTAATATTTATTCAAGTCCTGCTGCTTGTCAATACCATCCTCAAAAAGTTGCCTTTCCTCAAAATTCTTGTGTGGTCAGTTTTCAGTTTTTCAAATCCCCAAGGCATTTGATTTGTTCCTCTTATTATTCACTAGCCTTTTAAATTCTCCAAGTATCCTACAGGCCATGGATTGGTCAATGGACTATTAGGCTGTGCAGTTAAAGAATCCAGTGGACCAAGGACAAAACACTCATCAAAGACTTGGATGGAGGTGGCCAAAGGCATCACAGAACTGAGGGTGGGCCTGTTCCACAACTAAGCCCTGCATAGCCTCAGTCTGCTCAGTAATTCTTTTCAATTCATGCCTCCCCCATGGGGTAAGAGAGCTGGAGTAGGTGGCCTGCTGGTCCTCTGCCAAGCTTGTTTCCCCAGCTCCTACAAACACCCAGACTTAACTAAGGGAAAACATACTGGCCAACTTACCAAGACCTCTTTCCCCTGCACAATTCACCCACTCACCCTTCCTGTCCCACACCTCTAACATCAGTTTACTGCTCTTGTGTACAGTCTCACTACCTCACTCACCCCTTGCATCGTCCCCTGTGTCCCCCTGACAAGTCTGGTGCTGTTACCCAGTGTATCCCATCTCTCCTAACACATGCCTTCTGTGCCTCTGCTCCAACTGTCTGCTGACCCAAAGGCCTGGATGAGCATGAGGGAATAATGGCTTTTATACTATAAAGTGGGCAAGCCTTGTTCCAGTTTCAGAGCCATGGTTCTGATCTTCCTGGGTGGGCTAGTCATGACCCTGTCTTGACAAGAATTAAGGACTTTCCACATGAGTTGGGCAATCTTTAGGCACACGGCATGAGGGAAATGAATCAAAACAGGGATGGGTGGAGGACAGAAGGCAAAGTTGGCAGGGGAGAGTCAAATGAATGTGAGAAAAGCAACTTAGAAGGCGAGAGGACTTTGTAAATCTAATTCTGCAAGGCTATCTGAATTAGATGAATACTGCATCCTTGGGAAGCAGGATTAAGGTCAAGAGGAGGAAAAAAGGCAGATGACTTGGACAGCAAGACTTAACTACAAACCTCCACCTAACTAGCTAAAGAGAGAATCCTAATATTAATTTCAAGAATCTTTTCCAGGAAAAATTTACTCACTCATCTATACTGCAAATATACTGAAAGCTATACTGAAAATACAATATTGAAAGAAATATATACCTTATCTTTTAAAACACTGTGGTAACCTGGTCTCTTTAGTGCCCTCTCCAATGTTCCTGGAAATTTGATGGTTAGAAGGAGACAGCAATTTTCTGGGATAAATAAATCTCCTTACATCCATGAAGCTATATTCAACGAAGAAATTAACTGTCTGTGATACCATCTATATTGCATTTGTCTCAACAAGTAGCTCTATTATGCCCAAGGAACTAATTTTAAAACACGTATCAATGAAAAACAAAGCCAAGCATTTGAATCAGAAATCAGAATTTAAGAGAATTATAGCATGTATTTGACCAGGACACAGTAGTAATCCTGTATAACTTTTGTGATAATTAGTAACTAAATAAAATAAACTTTAACCTCTTTTTTGAAACACCAAGCAACACTACAGTCCAAATTCTTGAAATATTTCGTTAATACATCAAGTTTCAAATAACTATATTTAATCATTTCACTGGTTTATGGATATTCAGTGAAGATTTTTTCCCTTGGTGAATTTGTCACTACTGTTTTCTTACAGCCATTCAAGTTGACTCATGTTCAAACATAAAATGGATCCATCTTATATTAAAAAGATGACACTTTTACTATGGACTCATAAGAGAACTGGTGTAGGCTCACAGAGAAGAAATACTCCCTCCTCACGCCATGATATAGTGCATCAACTTCAAAACAGAGTTTTCAGTTTCCTACAACACTTACACTGATTATGCTGTACCCATTTACAACTTGTTAGTTCATTTTTTATTTCTCCATCCTCTGTAGACCATGCTGTTGATCACAATTCAGGCACAGTTTCACAGCTAGTTTCTTTCACAATCCATGGCCATGTTGCCACCAAAAGGGAAAGTTCTCCCTATTTCATTAGGCCCTTGGCCCCTCTTTTGTGCCAGCACTGAATCAGATTGACTCTATTCAGCTGAAAACTATAAAAATTAATTAATTAGTTTTCAGGCAGATCAGCTTTTTGATCTAACAAACTACACAGCTGCCTGAATGTTGGTGCCAGCAGAAGAAAGGCATTATAACCCATTGCCTGGAGAGGAAAAGTGGTGGGACAGTAGCAGAATAGATTTAAACTGGTTTACACCAACTGTGAAACTGCAGCCCTAAAATCACATGGAACTTTGCTGAACATACTGATCACCATCTTCAACAGCACAGCACTTTGAATACTAAATGGTCAAGTAAATAGTTGTTGATGTGACATGGTTAATACGCACAAACACGAAGTTAACGTATCACATGATCAAGCACTGAATCACCTGTTTATTAAAATGCATACAATTTACATTTGCCTTACTGAAAAAAGGATCTCATTGAAAAAGGGAACTTTTAGATAAATTTTTGCCCCTCATCTATTCTTTTCTGCTTCATAAACATTAACATTATTAACTTGTTATTAAACCTAACTATACGAAAATACATGTATTGCCATTTCATCACACAATGAAAATGTTAAATAAATTTTATCCTCATTTTATGTCAGATCCCTTAAAAATTATTGTCATACTAGTCCTACATTTTTGAAAAAAAAATGAGATCTATTATTTTGATCTGTCCAGCAATAACTAATATATTCATGTACAAGTTTCATCTAATTCCTCACTGTTCATATTTGTTTTATTGTTGCTTTGTTTTATTTGTTCCTGTAATTTTTAGCTCCATTGAAGGTCCTAACAGGTAAATCTAAATGGGCATTACATATGTGAAACAATAAAGACATATCAGGTAATGTAATCAGGTAATGTCCTAGACAGTTGCCTAGGACACATAGCAGTAATTTTCTAGAAATGTATTATTCCTATCTGTTGAAACTATTTTATTTCTAAAAGAAAAAAAATAAGTACAAATACTCTTCTTTACTCCTTTCTTCTTAACTATATGATAGTCAACATGGATTCCACCAATTTGAGCCAGCCTCAAATTTTATGTCAGCCTTGAAAAATGCTGTTGCAGAGCTCTGCTGAAAAATCAGTGTAAGTTTTTTCAAGGAATCATAAAGACTATTGTCAGGTATTATATAGTTCTAGGGAGAAGTTTGTCCCAATATACTGATGAGATTTAGAAATTGCCAGCTTCCTTCCCTCAAATATCACATTCCTAGCCATTCCAGCAAGAACTTCCTCTTGCTTATTTCTTCCATGGACTCTCTAGACGACAATAGCTAAAAATAATTAAAATCACAGAACTACTTTACTATAACTGATATCCTTGTGCTCTACCTAATTTCTGAACAGACCCCTACAACCTGCACTGTTACCAACATATTGAGATCAGGAATTTTAAAATATTCCAAGAAAAAAACCAAAAAAAACCCCAAAAAAACAAACTACCATAAAAGAGTCAGAAATATCAGGTTTTCTGGCTTTAAATGCCAGAAGTCATTTGTCACTTCTATTGGATTACCTCATAGATGTTCAAAGTCCGCCAAGTGCTTTTCACTATTATTTCCATCAACCTTTCAGTGTGATGACTAATCTGCTGCAGAACTACATGATGCAACACAATGGTTAAAATTAGTAAGGAATAGCTTTCCTTTCTTTTATTGCCAGTCATTTGCAGAGTTCTTCATGCCCTCATGTAACTTTCTGTCTTTATGAAATGAAAATTAAAGCAGCTTTCTGTCCTTCAGTAACACACGTCAGTCTGTTGCTCACACTATATCTCATATATATATATAAATATATAAACGAATATGTGTAATTATACACAACGAAAATTGATATATTGAGACTATGACTTGAAGCACTGAAAATTTAGAAAGCACTGGAATTAGTATTGTTGGTACAACCCCAGTTAAAAAGCTAAGAGTGACAGAGGCCTTATAAAAATCTCAGAAAAAAAATGAATAATTCTGTGTTTGAACAAGTATTTGAAAAGCCTGTAACAAGTAGGGCTTGAGCCATGCATGATAAGGGCAAAGCAATATATTTAATAGCTGCTCATTAAGTGCATCCTGCATGAGGTAGGAATTCTGTGGAAAAATAGTGTAATCTCATAATTAAATGTAAACACATGAGGGACCAAGTTTACTCCATCAAAACCTCCCTTTTCTCATTCCTTATCCCTCACTGAAGCTCTGTTATGCCCACTGTCCATGCCTCTCTTGTTCCTTTCCTGATTCCTTCCATTTATTTATATATGTTTGCCTTTTCCCAGCCTGCATTCCACCAAGGCAACTCCTCCCCTGTGTTTCCATAGGGGTTCAAAACAGCAAAAACAAAAAAGAGCTTGACTTATTTGTTCCAATGACTGGACCTAGATCCAATCCAGTTTCAAACAGTGCAGGAATACATATGTACAAAGCAGGAGTTCAGTTTAAGGTTATTATACTTAAAGAAGAACACAGCTGAAAACCTGATTGTGTCACTCCAAGTGACACAAGTGGAACTCCAGTAATATGCAATCCCGTGAGCCTGCCCAAGGCAGCAAAGTCACAGCTTAGGATGTGCTTGTCTGCTCCAACTACTGTTGAACAAAAAGTTGGAGGTCATGTAATTAAACATGGTGCATACACAAAAGCTCAAATCAAGCTGCACAGGTCATGCTAATATATTAAGTCCTATGATTTGACTTCAGGATTTGAGAACTCTAACACTGTTCTTTTAATAGAGGTGGTGTGCATATATGCCTGTGTTTGTACACAATATATTTCACAATAAAACCAAATTTGACCAATGCTCTTGATCTAGATGAGGGGTGATTCACTTCTCAAACTGCCTCACACTACTTTGATTTCAGTGTAGTTATTTCTGATGCACATTAATCTGTCAGTATATTATTGGTTCTTTTCATACATATGAGTACCCCTAAACATAAATCAAGTTTTATACATGCAGTCATATAGGTACATATAGGTACCTGCACACTCAAACATTAAAACAAAGAGAGTGTACAAAGCATTTTATGTCTATTACATTTTGTGTATGGCCATGTCTGACTGCATTCACTCTGTGTTTTCAGGAAGATTATCTTACTAAGATCCTAGTCAAGCTTGCTGTCAGAAAAATTTAGTTTAGCACTAAACTGAAAGCTAAACTAAGGCAATAAACTAAACTTACCCCTTATCCCGGAGGGGGTCCAACAAAAAAAGAACATAAAAGCTGCTTGTTCAGCTGTGGCACTCCTCTTTTAAAGCTATTGTATGACTGCCTCTATTTCAATGACACATGCTGCCTGTCAGAAGGTGATAGTGTCTGTCATATTTATTAAAAGGCATTTTGGAACTAAGCAATTTTAAGTAACTAGCTAAAGACTGTGACATAAATCATGTATGGCATTATAAGACACAAAAAACTGGTTCTCAAAGTAGTTAGCAATGACTGACCTCACTATAAAATATTTTTAACAACAAAAATGATCAGAAAAATATTGTCTTAAAGGGCAGAAGCTTCAAAACTTTTGAATGTCAAAAGCCATCACTCTCAGCAGTTGAATTTGATTCTGCCTCTCTCTAGTAACTGCAAAGATATAGAATCCTGCAAGCTAGAAACTTTCTGATAGCTATGCCTTTTCAGGGGCTCATGAGAATAGTTTCATCCAACAGTTTCTGCATCTCATTAACTCTGTTTTTTAAAGTGTTCCCGATTGCTGATCAAAATACAGAATAAATTATACTTTGTTTTATCAGTACTTATTTACTATACCTTTTCTGAATGTAACCTTCTATTGCATCATTTTTTACACAGCAGTAGCATAACATTTAAGGGGGTATGCCTCTGCTAATTTACATTACAGAAAGGACTGTACAAAAGACTGAAGTGCAGAGATGTCCAAGCTCACTTTAAGCCACCTACAAGAAGACATGATGCTGCATGGCCATGACCAAACATATCAGCTTATTCAGTCTGGAAAACATGTGTGTTTCCCCAGCAAGATTTCTGCCAGTGGTTAAACTTGCTTATTTATACAGATATTTGGGTACTTTTACATTGTGCTAGATGTTCAGGTTTAATTTACACATCTCTGGTCCCGCCTGCATTTAACAAGACTTCTTGACTTGGCAGAACTTGCCATGTTGCTCCTACTATAAACTTGAAAAGTGTATTTATTTTTTCCTTGGAGACAGCTAGTATGAAATCCTGATATCACCCTAGGATGTAATCCTGATCACATACACAATTAAGGTTTATAAACACACGAAGCATTATTTTTTCCTTACTATACCTAACACCAGTGCATTGTTGGGTTATTTCATTAAAATTGGGGCAGGTATCACAATCCTTCTTCAGAAAGGTGAACAGTTACTTCATAAAGAAAGGAAAAGTTTGGTTTGGCTGCATAAGAAAACAGCCGGAGAATAAGAGATCCTGTAGAAGTTACTGCAGGCCTTGACATGAATACAAACCCCCAGAATCAAATGGCTGTGAGAGCTGTACTGCTTATTTCTCTCTGCAAAGGGACAGACACACATGTTCAACACATATTCAGGTACAGAGATACCAGGTCTTCAAATTACACAGAAAGAAAATAGTTGGGTCTAAAGAAAAAAGAGATGAAAGCCTAATGTACTGGCTGCACTACCTAACGGTTTTCACATTAAATTGCATTTCTTATTCCTAAGGACTCCATTACCATTAAACTAAATAGCTCAATTTCTTCAAAGGAATAAGAAGGACCATCCTATCAATAACCTATTTTGAGGGTAAGAACTTGAAGTTTCAAACCTGAACAAGAAATTAATTTGAATGATTACTACTGACAATTGTTTTGCTTCACGCTATTTCTTGACATTGTATCTGGGTGGTAAACAGTTCCTTTCCTCTTAAATTTTGAAATCGCAAAAATATTTCTTCCCCACATTAGAGTTAACCCCAGAAGTTTCAAAGTTTCTCCACATAAAAGCAGGGAAGACAGAGTCCAGAACAGCCAAAAGGCATCAGTTGTCAGTGTCCTTATTTTAATGTCAGAGCAGGAACTTCAAACTCAGCTTTCTGCAACCCAATCCCAGTGCTCCCTTTATTTTTCATATTTTTCAATATTTTTTTCTTTCTTCTTCATTCCTAGTAAAAGTGATCATGAAGTAGCATTTTCAGGGGAAAAAAAAATATTAACCCTCCTTAACAGCTTTTGTAGAAACAGAGAAGTAAAATAGCCAGGCATTTGCTAGCTCTTAGTGCAACAAGCAAAACCAGGTATGTGAAGGAATATAATGCTTTGCTTGATGAAAATTTATTTGTTTACATCAAGCTGAGAATATTAATCTAGTTAGTTCTAAGGTGTCCGGATGCAAACCATTATGTTGAATAAACATATTAAAATCAATCAACATACTATTAACAACTATTCTAAATATTCCAGATTAAATTGGAAGTGAAGAGATCAGGCTAATATTATTAGCCAAAGAATTTTCACCACTCATATGAATTTGAATTATTTAAGCCAGTTTCAACATTTGAAGAACTTTCCTGCTCTCAAGGGAGATATTAAATGTATACGTCAGTAATTCACAGATTGCTGCTGCTGCTAGTCACCAGAATCTGGCTTTAATTCCACACAGTTAAAATCTCTCTTCAAATTAAGAGTGTTTAATTCACTAAAAACATATCAAAATTGAACAGAAACTAAATGAACTTACTAATGATAGACAATTTAAAATGATACCTTTCCTTTAGGACCTGAAGAAGGGAGGTGCCTGATTATATGAATTATCTGGAGAGTGAGCTGGGATCCAATTTACATGGTAGTAATAAGCACATAGCTTTCTAATTACTTCCTGAAACATTTGCACACTGATCTGATGGAACCTGGAGTCCAGAGAGCAAAGAATATGACACTATAGGGAAAAGGAACAGTCTGAGCCAAAGGAGGTTATAATAAACATTTAGATGCAATTTGCATGGGTGTGAGGAAAAAACTTGGTTCATGATGTGGCGAAGAGTTCAGTAGTTTTCATTTCCCACCCTTCATACATTTTAGGGCTACTGTAGTGCAGCACTATTCTCAGAAGAAACAGAGGATGAGGTAGTGGTCTTGACAATTCAGCCTGCCTTAGGCAGGGCTCTTGTTTGTTGTCTCTTCTTGAATGACAGTGTGGTTTCAGAATGGCCAGCAGAAGATGTTAGGTTGTTAATTTGTCCTTTTATTCTCCCCAGCCATTAATCAGATAGGCAGGGGCTTGCTCTTCTGTTCCCTCTGAAATTCTCCTGTATCATTCCTCAATAAACCTGGCTATCAAAGGTAGCTTTGAGAGCAGTCCCCAGCCATGGAAGGGATTAACAAATCATTTACATGCTACCTGACTACTTGAGGAAAGAGGGGCTCAAGATATACTCGAGATCTAACACATTCTCTGCAGATACTGAAGCTGACCACACGACGAATTGCCAAAGAGGTTTCAAGGAATGCAAAGTGGTCCCATTGCTATGCAAGAATTCATTTACAGTTGCATTTATTGAACAGCAGGGTAAGTCATTCCTTTTTGATTTCTTTCCTAAAATGAGACTTAGTGTCAGCTAGGCTTTAGCTTGTCTGACAACCTTTATTTCAAGCAGACTGTCAGATACGTGTGTTAAAAACTTTCAGTGACAACTCTGGCTCCCCCAAAAAGGTTAGGTTTTTTTCTAGGAAGTCCTGTTCTGCAGGTGAATCTGGAACTTTCTGTGATGTTAGGCAACTAATGCTCCTCTAGTAGTCTTATAAATCTGTGTGTGGTTACACACATGAATTTAATGGATTTAACCCCATTTCTTTAAAAGAACCAATAAAGTAGCTTCATTACACACTTCTGCCTGTGTTAAAAAATTCTTACAGCTGTTTCACTGAGAGGGTCTTCAGTCTTCCTTCTTTGAAGAAAGGACATAGAATTTGGCAGGATCCTTTTCACTGTCACTATGCAGTCTCACCCTGTGCAGACATGTTCTAAACTTCTGAGAAAAATCAGGAGTTTGCACGTGCTTGATGAAAGCTTGCTAGAGGGTATCTAGCAACATTCTTTACAGAGCCTGTTTTCACATTTTGTCTTCCAGACTGAACAGAGCTTTTCCTTGCAACAGTTCCTCATGGCTGCCAGAAACAATTATGGCACTGGGCACTGGAACAGAAAAGAGGCAAACAGTCTTCCTGTGTTCTCAATGTTCTTGTTATACACACAGCTCAGAAAAAGAATCACTTGGGTTGGAAGATGCAGTGCTCATAAAAAAAGTGACGGAAAAGTGTATGGGAAGACTTGACAGGAGAAAAGCAGAAGGGGCAAACTGCTGGGAAAAGTATGAAAAATATTAATTAGTACTACTAATTCCAACTGAGTACTACTAAGTGCAACTACTTCCCACAAGAGCCTGGAACAGGACACACAGTTCTCAATTTTTAAGATTCCTCTGCTGTAGGTATCCTATTGGGAAAGTCACTGCTGAACTGCATGAATCTTCTCCACACTGTGGTCAACCCACAAAGGAGATGACAGCTTATGGCTGTTGCCAAATATTTCATTTGAAGAAACACAAAAGCCTCTGCCACAGGTCAGTAAAATCTCTATTTAATACCAAGATAGCAGCCTGTGTACCTCCACCTAAGAACAATTCTGTTTCTCAGGAAGATCTTATTTCCTTTACTACATTCTGCCTTGTCAGATAGGATGGGACATTAAAACCTAGATAAAATATAACACATGCTGCAAACTCTTACTCAAAGTTTGAAACAGGTCAGCATTAACTTCATCTGTACAATCTTTAATTGCTTCCTGTGCACATAAAGAATCTACTTTTTTTTTTTCTTCTTTTTTTTTTTTTTTAACATGAATGTATTTGGGATCCCTGCTTCACTCAATAGTCAGGAAGTATAGTGTTTAGGGAACAATTAAGGCCTAGGCTTTGAATAAGGATATTTTCATTAGATTTCTGCCTCATTTCCTCCAAAGGCAGACAGTACCCTGAAATGAAGCAAAATCAAAGATTAGTCTTCTCTTCTGAATGTGAATTTAAAAGTCCCTGTTGAGCTGAATAAGAGGAGATCCTGAGGGAAGGAACAGCACTCTAGCCCTTGAGGGAGCAGTCTATGTTAGGAGAAAGGTGAGGGAAGAGAAAGCAAAGTCTCACTCATGCAATGGAAGACTGCTCTGTTGGAACTGTTCTGCCTCTGAAGTCTGTCAGACGATCTGAATTCTTACAACAGTGACATAAGTCAAGAAGAGCTCTGCTTTTCACACTTCAAGCTCTATAAGCACCTCAAAACCATATGAGCAATCAGGCCTAAAGTCTCCTGCATTCTGAGGAATAGGCATTCATGAGAAAACAGAATTTGTTCTCAGTCTTTCAAGTACACAGCTATTTCTGTGGAAGGCATAGAAAAGAGCTCATTTCACAAAATAAATTATTTCTTGCTTGCAGAAAACTCATTTAATATAGCAGCAATTGCACAGAAAATCCTACATGGAAATTAGTTACTCAAAGCAGGGTTTGGCTAGAGGTCATAAACAAAGCAAAAGGGGAAAACATCGATTATGCAACCACAAAGCTATGCTGTGTTGTCAGCTCAACTGAGGTATATTTAACTGGAGCAACACAGCTCCATATACGGATAGACAGGCTTGCCTGAATGACAGACACTGTGCCCTCTGGGACAAAACTACTACCTACTGCCCAACAGGGATACTAAGATAAAGGATTTCTGAATTAATTAAAATAAAGTTATTGCCCAGAATTTGCTTGATATTCCTGTAAACAACAGGTGCATGCTAGGAACTAGGATGTAGGGCTACAGGAACCCAAAAGGACTGAAATTCCCCAAGCTTTCATGTCAGTTCAGAAGCAGCCAGGAGAAGAGTCTCTGCTATTCTAAAGCATGTTTAGTTGGGAAGCAGACGAATCCTTAAGGCTTTGCCCTCCATTAAAATCTGCTGCACCAGAACATAAAACTAAAACATATTTTACTTACACCTTGAATAACTTTGGAGATACAGAATGGATTTCAACTCTGTCTCTTTTGGACAGCTGCAATTACATGTCATTTCTTCACAGAACTTTACTTGAAAAGCACAACCAGCAACTGATTTAGTAACCTGTGTGATTCAGACAGGAGAAAATATTGCGAAGAGTTCTGAATTCCCAGAATATTAAACTCGTGAAGGACTGTCTTCACGTCTGAGAATCAGATTCTTAAGGCCCAGTCTGCGTAAATGTTGCTTACATGGCTCTTAGCTCAACAGAGGGACCACAACTGTTGTATACTATGGAGCCACTCAACATAATCTGAAGAGAACGTTTCCTTCAGTGTAGCTGCAAAATACCATAAATAGGCATTCCCTCTGCTTCCTTACAAAGAACAAAATCTCAGACTTGGCTCAGTAAGACATCTGCTTCACTTGGGGGAGAGAATCCCCATCATTTCTTTCCTATAAAAATGACTTAGAATCAATAGAATCAATACTTCAAACAAAAAGGATGAGTCTACATTGTGTTCATTTTCTCTGACTTCATTATCTGCAAAAAAAAGATTACAACACTATGCTGGAGTAAATTTCACTCCCTATATGCCCTCAAGGAAAAGTTAATTTCCAGCAAGTAAGGGGACAGAATAACATGGAAATCAAAGGGCTCTTACAACCATTCTGAGTTTTACTTGCCCCAAACACTTCACAGCTTAGAAGCTAAGTAAAGTTATTTTTCTTTTCTATTAAGTGGCTATTGAACAGATTAAACTGTCATGCAAATTGTTCAGGTATATGCATTATAGTAATAAGGGATATACATACATGGTCACTCTGATACTGAGACAATTGATGCCTACTGCAATTTGTAAGACTGGAGATCGAGTGCCCACATATGAGTGCCCTATTCGAAGTACAGTGTTGCCTGTTCGCTCTCCCTCATTGTCTCTAAATTGCTATAAAATTAGTAATTCACATGTCAAAATAACTCTTCCTGTAACCATGTTACAGGTTCATACCTGTAACATGAAATCTAGTCCCAGATACAATGCTTCTTTGGTTTTGAATAAAGAAAATATTTTCATCTATTTTGTTTTTTCTCTTTCTTCAAACAACAGTTGAAAACAATCAGCAGATAAAAAAATTTCTTGCTCTTCGTTCTTTATATGGAAACATCATGGACACAGTGAAGATACTGAACAGTATTGGTGCCAGTAGAGACCCTTGAGAGACACCACTCATTGCTGGTTTCCATTTGGACACTGAGCCATTGACTGACTCTTATCTGCCTAATAGTCCTTCCATCAAACTAATGTCTTTCACAATTTAGAGGCAAGAATGTTGCAGAAGTCCAGAGAGATGACATGAATAGCTCTTCCCTTGTTCACTGATGCAGTTAATCCACAATTGAAGGCTGCAAGATCAGTTGTGCACAATTGGCCCTTGGTGAAGCCATGCTGGCCACCCCTAATCTAACTTCTGTAAAATGTTGCACACCTTGTTGGTGTTTTAGTTAAGGATATGCCTCTGTCATTTTAATTTAACAAAACTTATCAGATGACTGATACCATTTTTTAACATAAGACTTCCAGGAAATGTGGTCTTCAAGCAAAAAAAAAGGTCCCGCAACAAAGGTTATGCTATCTGATTGTTCACTGAGAATAATGTGAGATACTACAGAGGATTCGTTGGTTTTCAGCAAGCAGCAGACTATTATAATACACACCACCCAATCATAATCTTTGGCAGCCAGTGAGGGGTGGCCAGAATTTTATTATTATTATTAGCTAATTTTTTTATTATATATTATATTATTATTTTATTATATATTATATTTTTATATATATTATTAGTTATTTTTTTATTATTATTAGCTAACAAAGCTAATAAAATGATCTTCTATTTTGGAAATTGAGTCCTTGTACATATTGCAATTGAAAAGCTTGTGATTCTTTTACAGGACTGTTACTCCAGCAATGCCCGTGACTGACTATATTCTGTCTGTGGTTGTGATGTCATTAAATCAGGGTAACAACTCTGAGAATATTTTTTTGTTAGAAAACATGAATACAAATAGAAAAAATCTAGGCCCAACCTTTGTATCACAGTAAGATGCAAAAATTTTGACAAACCACTGTTCAATGGGTAACTGTGACCTAAATTCCTTTAGCTGAATACTTTCTGCAAGCCAAACAAGGAAGAATTTACCAGTATGAAATATACCCCTTTTCAAACCCATTGGCTTCCTAGGACTTCATTGTCTTATCCATAAAGCTTTGCACCCTCTTGAAATTGCTTTAATTAATAGTGTGTGTCTGGTACCCAGTAAACTGGTTCTGCTGCCATTTCCACTGCTCCTGTTTTTTCCATTGTGGTAACAGAATTATCACTGCTTGTTCTCAGTCCTGTACTACTTTTTCTGGTTTTCAACCAGCTCCAAAGACTTTTTGCAAGTCTTTATTGCCTCTGATTCACTATCTTTTCATACATCATGTGTAGCTTCCTCATCTGATTTATGTATTTATTTCTTTCACCAGCCTCTTTTATCCTCCAGTGCCTTATCCTCCACTTTTCTCTCCATGAACACTTCTAAAGACATGAACCCTGCAACTATTTACTAGATATACTTAATAACTATAACTATGTTTTGCCTCACTTAAACTTTATCTCTTTTTAAGTATGCCATCACGTACTCCTTCTGCAATACAGCTGACTGGAATCCTCAAGTAAAATTCAGTTTCACTAACAAATAGTTGCCCATAAGAAATCAGTGGGTTTGTTGCTGTTCCAGTTTGATGCTTCAATTCAGTTATTTATTCCTGAACAAAACTTTGCTCTGAAAGTTGGCATATGTCTAAGTTACTTCAGCTGTTGTCTTCCCTTCCACTTTTCTGTCATCATCAGTCATCTCCCAAATATAAGACAACATTAGGGAAGGCAAAGGAAGACCAAGAGGGTGTAGCATAGTGCAGTAAAGTGAATAGAGCAGAAACAGAAGAGAACCATCAGACTGAAGAAAACTGAGGAAGGGGCAAGGACCAAAGGAAGACAGGAGCAAATCACTGTGAAAAAGAGAGCTGACCATGAAAGGAGAAAAGAAGGCAAAGGAAAGAAATACTTTGGGAAAACACCATAGCCATAGATAGCATAAAGATTAGACAAAAAAAAAGAACAGGCAAAGAAAAGACAGAAAACAAAAGAGATTAATAAAAAAAAAAAAAAAAAAAAAAAAAAAAAAAAAAAAAAAAAAAAAAAAAAAAAAAAAAAAAAAAACAAAAAAAACCCCATGCCCTGGGGAGACGATCTGTATCAGAAATAAGGGGTGTTTTTAACCAAAATTGGAGATGCCTGGTATAATGGGGAACACTACAGACCAGAGGAGGACAATAAACAGAATAAATATTTTAAAATAAATGAGCACAGAGTGACTAGAGCAGTTGTGCTGCTGTACACTCTAAACTGGAAAGAGGTAAGTTATGAACATTAATCTGGTGTTTCTCTACAATTGAAAAGGAAAGCAGGATGCTAACAGGAATAAGTATAAAACTAGGACTGAATATTAGGGAAGGGATTTTTGCTATATGCTCTTGATACCTATATGTGCTACAGTATATTGAATAAGGTTAATAAAACCACAGAGCTCTGCTGTCATCACACAATGCTACATGGCAACTGTAAATGTACATTTTTTATTGGGGCATATTGCTTCTGGTTGCTTATTTCAGCCTTTTGCCAAGCTGTAGTCTCCCCCATTCTTGCTCAACATTATAAATATTTTTAATGTAAATGGAATACACATCAAAAGATGTGATATAATTGTTTTATGAGGCACTGGTTAGATCTCATGCTTATTTGGCTCATTCTGCTACAAAAAGGCAATTATTGTACAATATAATGGAGTACATGGGATCAGTTCAGCTTTTGAGATAATTTCTTATGAGAAATTGCATGTTGGCAGATGCACTGATTTCAAGTGAGGCACCCATCTGCATCTGAAAGCACAGGATTCTCTAACAAAAATAATCCTGCAAAGTAACCAAATGAAACCCTTTGAAATTATATTGTCAATTTGACAAAATATACTTGGTTCTTAGGGTGCTTTCAATGCACAGTGCTTGGTTATTACCATCATGCTCATCTTGCCTAAAGAAAAAAGACAGAGTGACTTGACAGAGGACCCTTGGCAGATGCAAAGCCTGAAATAATCCCATGAATTGGTAACATCAGCTTTGTTGAAGTTGATATTAAAATTCTAACTAGCTCCTACTGTCCTGGGGCTTAAGCACAGTTTTCCTGTCAGTTTGTCTATTAATTTATCAATCTAACCAGGAAAAATGACAGTGGCCCCTAGTTCTTTCAGGGACAGGTGGCAGCTCCCACTTGTAGCATTCCCTTTGAAGATTGTTGAAAGGACAACTACCCCCTAGACAAGTTGCTGTGCTGGGGAAAAGGAATGTCTAGTGCCAATCTCCATTTCCGGGTGGACACGGCACAACAGTTGGGCTTCAAGCACGGTTACCTATCTGAGCAGGAGATGACATGTGCTTGTGAGGGCAGTGCATGCCCTTACAGGCATTTCCTAGCTCCTCCTTGGCAAATGCAGCCGGCCAGATGGAACTGTTCCTTGGGCTGCCAGTTGGACCACCCTGGTTTGTATCAAACAGGATTTAAAAAAACCCAAGGGGATGGAAAAAGTCTGAAAATTAGCAACTAAAAATAAACAGGAAATTAAGGCAGAACTGTTTCACTTGAAGTGCCATAAGTAAAGGAAACAGAATTGTCCAGTTGGAATTATCGAAATTATGAATTTAAGTAAAAACACTGTGAATAGTAAAAATAATGCCAGGGCAGAAGGAAAAGGAAGAGCTAAATTTAAACAAAAACGCTAAACAAACACAGCTACAACAATGCTATCACTAGAACCACACCTGGACATCTTGAATGTGAGGTAAAGGAATGTGTGCAGAAGTATGCCATTTTGAAGGTCTGAAACATATTAACTTCAGCAAGTTTCCTGTATATCCTTTGGAATTCCTTATTTGTCACAGCATAGTCTGTTGCTTGAAATTTTTTTTCATTTAAGTAATAGCTCTGAAAAATTAAGGCTCAGGCCAAGTACATAATGGAAGCTTGTATTCTATAATTTGTAAAGATGAGCAATTAGATAGGAGAAAGTCACTGCCTAACAACAACAAGGATACTTCACTACTTATCCAGGATCAGTTAAGATTTAATGCAGATTTTTTTCCAGATGAATGTTAAGACACTGTGGGTGTGTGAGGACACATCATTTTCAAAAGACACTATTTAATGGAAATATAATGCCAAAGAGAAATAGCACCACCTACAATTTGATAATACTGTTTAAAGCTCAACAAATCAGAAGAATCTCTCAAAAATACAAGGCACAATCTCTGTTGCTGAGATAAAAACTAGATGATCTACACATGACCTTTTCCTTCTGTAGGTTCTGGCACTGCAAGGAGCTGTGGAATTGCTTTCTGGCTATTCTATTTAACAGTCACACCAACAAAACATAATGAAGAAAGCAAAGCATAAACAGATATTATTTACACAATGTATCATTTATGCCAATATTGAGATACTGAGTAAAATGCTTCAATATGCAAATCCTTTTGGTATTTCAATCATCTGAGACCTTGAGACACTAAAGGCTGTGTTTTATAATTTTGGAGTTTTACACAAATGCAGGAACTGGAGCACTTTCATCATCTAAACAGTTCCCCAAGAAATTTAAACACAGTGAAGGACAATCAAGCCTTATCAGATAGCTTATTAAGTAGGACTTGCTGGGATACTTGAACTGTTAGCCAAAACAACACAAGCAGCCTGTGGTTGTGCAGCAGGCCAGGAGCCTTGAAAAGTCTTGCTCTTCAGCAAGGTGAATTCCACTGAGTAACACTTGGTTCTTTGGGGTAGGTGGGGAGCTGGGGAGGGAAACAACAACAACAGAACAACAACAAAAAAGAGACATTCCTTTCCTGCAGGACATAGGGAATGCGAAGCATCCAGGCCAACAAACTGAAGAAGAATTACTTCAGAGCTCTGGATTTGGTGCACTCTCTCTGCAGTTAAGGCAGAGACAGAGTCAGAATCTCAGGAGTTTCCACATCATCTCTGTCACCACTTGTCAGGGCGGCTGTCTCTGAAGTGTCACCAAAGAAAGGACCTCTCAGTGGTCATGCCTGTATACCAAATGTCTTAACAGGTGAAACAGCACAAGATTTCATTTTTGTTATTATTATTTTTTTTTAAGTCCCATGGCTACAAGTGTAATCTTTTTCTGGTTCACTCTGCCTTATAAGCACCAACAGTATTTCTATATTCTATTTTGGAATTTAAAGTAATGTGGAGAAGACTAATTCAATACAACAGAGGCAGTCTAACAAAGAGGACATCATAAGACTATTGAAGAGGGTGGAAGGAAATTGCATCCTGCTTTAGTTGGCAGGCCACCTTCCTTTCTTTTGTTACCAAAGTATCACTACACTTCAATATCCTAAAGTGATAATGCACAAGATGGAGCACAAAACATTTTGTTGCTGTTTTCTGGGTATGGTTTTTTTGCCTCTCAAAGAAAATAACACAGAAGGGTCTTTACAGACAGACCCTGGGGAAGATTTGTAGTTAGAAATTATTCAAACTGAAATCAACAGAGACATGACAGTTTCAAACAGCCAATGGGCCTCCTCTTCTCCTTTACAACTGGGACTTGAATGTGGCCATAAAAGGAGCATAGGAAGTCCCAGCACAGAATTCCTGTGCCTCAAACATCAAGGACAAAAAACTGACTCTGCTACAGGTTTTAATGAAGCTTTTTCTTCTTTAATTCTTATAGCATGGACACTTCAAAAGCTAAGAATTTTGCAAATTTTTAGTAATTTAGGAATTTTCAATCTCATAGAGAGCAATGGCTTATGTTTTCCTTTCACAAAGTTAAAATTTACATTAAGACCCAAACAACTAATAAGTAAATGAATCAACCTATTAATTTAACATTTTCTTTTCTAAAAAAATAAGATTAAATCTTTACTAATTTGCTTAGAAATGTTCATAAGACAAAATCAGGAAATCACCATTTAGAGTATTATCTATAGCTCAGAGTTCACACCAGAGTTCAACAAGTCTCAATTACTGCCCAGAGATGTTTAATTTAATAATAGAAGGAAGCATGCATTTTCTCCATATACAACAGTACCCTAATAAATGTTCCTTCTACAATCTCCTTAGTTTACTTAAAATTTACTCTAATGTTATTCTATAGACTACTGTAATATTAATTAAATGACCAAATCAAATGCAGATTGCCACTGTGTGGGGCAACATACAAAGAAAAAAAAAAAAAAAAAAAAGGAAAATTAACTTCCAACAGGCTTAGAAGACTAGAGATAAACAAAAGACTAGAGTTATATTGAACTAACTTACATAAGGAAGATTTTTAAAATAACTGTATTCAGTTTTCTCTTTCATGTCTTATTCCATGTCTTATACCATGACTGTAGTAAGTAAATTTCCAGAAGGAGATGACTCAGACACTGTTTTACCCATGACACCACGTGAACATAAAATTAATTTTGATGCACATTGTACCAATATGTCAATATAGTACAATATATTGACTGATATTGATAATATCTTGCAAATAGTGTTCCATAGCAATTTTCATATTTTTTAGTGTCAGCTAAAGTGTTTAATGAAAACTAATTACCCATTCTCAGTATGAAGCATTGATGGAGTTGGCGGTGGAATCACACTTGGGTTGCAGCAATCCTCATCATCTCAGCCAAAATCCACACAGCCAAGGGTGTTGGCTACCTGTAAAGCAGTGATTTCATCATTTCCAATTGTCTCCTTTCTACAGACATGTAAACAAATCAGAGCATCAACCAATACAGCTCTTTGGAAAGCTGTGTTTCCACAAACAAAGCAAATTCAAGAAATTGCATCTCCACAGTATTTTACATCTTATTTTGAAAATGTAAAACTAACTATGAAAAAGAATGAATCTTTATCATTCATTTGGACAGGAATATTTGAGTATATTCATGTGCTTCTGACATATATCGATACAACAGATCCTCAGTTCTTTTCTATCAGGACAGTAATAAATATTCCACAATGTTTATAAATTGTGACTCACAAAGCATCAAACCTGTATGACAAAGCACAAGATCTCTCAATTTTTGTTACTTTATGTCAAAACAGCTTCTCAGAGCCCTTGATACCAATGAAAAAATGCATGTTTATTGCATGTAGTAATTTAATAACACGAACTGCAGTGTTCCTTTCTGTTTTGTGGGTTGCCATACACAAAGACTGTATCTTATATGCCAAATGAAGCAATGAAACATTATTCTCATTTAAACACTACAGAAAGTTACAGCACAGCCTGGCTAAATAATTTTCTGGGAAGAGTTTAGGTTTGGGAGTGGAAGAAAAATTTCCTATTATAAACAGTACTTAGCACTTAAGAAGTGCTTTGCATTTCCACAAGGCTCCTTAAACAAGTACATAAGGATTGTGAGCATTGTAGAAGTAAGGTCACTGAAATGGGCATCTTTCTCTAAGAAAGATTTTAAAAGAACTGTTTTCCAAAGTAAGAATCAGAATACGCTGCAATGTGTTTTGCACTGCGCTGTTTCTGTTTCAGAGCTAACCAAAACCCATGGCCTCCCCATGGCTCAAAAGTAAAGTGGTACATGAAACAAATTTATCATCCTATCAATGCATGACTGAAAATATTCCATATTAATGTAACATTAATGAGTATAAAAAGAAATGTAAGTATGTAAGTAAACAAATACTGTATAGATAGCTAGCTAACATCTTTGCACTCACAAGAAATAAAAGTATCAGCTGAAGTTCAGGTCCAGAAGAGAAGGATCTCCACAGTGAGGGGAGGATCAAGACAGAACATGGGGTAATGACTTCAAACTGACATAGGACAGGTTTAGGTTGGATATTAGGAAGAAATTCTTCACTGTGAGCACGTTGAGGTGCTGGAACAGGTTGCCCAGAGAAGCTGTGGCTGCCCCATCCCTGGAATTGTTCAAAGCCAGGCTGGGAAAAGGCATCCCTGCCCATGGCAGGGAGTTAGAACTGCATGATCTTCAAGGATCCTCCCAACCCAAACCATTCCATGATTGTATGATATGAAATTCAGGAGAACCTGTTGAATGGGCTCTGGATCAAGCCACAGTGGAGAGGATAATGCATATGTGAAGGAACCTTGATTTCATTACTCACTTTTCCTTCTCCATTTTATCACTAATTGTTGTTTATTCCTTTTCCCTTCAGTATTTTTTCAGTCTCACTTTATTGTTATTCATTCTTCAAATAAAAGATATTTACCTAGTTCTACCCACCAGTGAGTGAATTGAAGGCTGCATTAAGAAAGGATGTAAAAAAAAAAAAAAAATCATAGTTAACCTACTTAAATGTTACACCTTTTCAGAATTCTCTCATGCTACTGGGTGGATCTCAAGACACAGTGTGGAATCCTATTCCAGGAATCTCTAAAATAAGGATCAGTAAGAAGGAAGCACAGGACTGTATCCCCATCAAGTTATTTTTCTAGAGGTGTCCTATTTATGTCCTACAGGACTCTCTCCCTGTAGGAAAGCAGAAAAATAAAGAACTCACAATTACTATGTTATCTGCTTGAAATTATTATATTTTAATATCTTGTTAAAATCAACATTAAAACTTTAAAACTCTGTCTCGTGTCCAAAAAATACTGGAAAATTTAGAATTATTACCTGCCCACTCAGCTCTGTCAAAACAATTTGATTGTGCAGACTTCCAGACTAGTTCACTGATTTCTTGGTACAACAGCACTCTCAGGGAACATGCAGCTGTCACTTAGAAGTGTTTCCCAAAGTTTTGTCTATACAGATTACCTCCTCCTGAGACATGGAAGTGCCCCTGGTGTTAAAGTTCAAACCCTCTGTAAAGCCACGCTTGGTGGAGCAATACACAAACCTCCCAGAAGAACTGAACATTTGGTGTGAGGTTCTACTAAAAAAAACACAGGTCCAGAGAGAACAACCCACACAGCCCCTCTGCTCCTTCAAGCTGCCAGAGGCACAGGATTCAAATGTCCTCAGAGCCTTCCTTCCTTACATATATTCGGATAAGTTTATCATAAACAGTTCCAGAGAAGTACATCTCAGACTCTGTATTAGAAAAAAAAAGGCTGCTGGAACAAAGAATTCCCTTGTGAACATCCAGCTGACCTGAGTTTCCAGAAAATGTTGAGTGGCAAGAGAAACTCATCTGATTCCCACTGATACTTGACTGATTTGCTAGCAAGATTCAACAACTCGTCCATGACATAGACATTGTCCTGCAAACAATGTATTTCCATATTAAGAATCACTAAGTATCATTATTCCACTGGATGTGTCTCAAAAAATTGATCCCTCATGAAAGTCAATACTATATCTGAGTGGTAACCTATATCTACAAATCTTGTCCCAAACACAGAAAGTAGTCTGTAATTTTGTACAGTCCCTGGAATGCTATGATTCTGTTTTACAATTTAGGCCCTATTCTAAAAAATTATATAGGGAGTAGGAAAAGTTAAAAAGCTGGAATAGTGATGACTTTAAATCAAGTTTTTGCCCAAATTAAAACCAAATCTCTGCCGTAAGGGTTAAGTGCAGTCTGTTTACCTCATTCAGACAACATTTAGTCTGCAGTGACCATTCCTTGGGAAATTAGGGATTCCCTCACATCTGTAACAAATTACATGGAGCAGTACAGCTCATCCTTGAAGTTCATTTGATAGTGATTGTAATACATGCCTTAAGGTTAGGATGGAGTGCTTAAGTCAATCACTTGATTATATGCAGAATTTCAAATGCTGCAGAAGCCAGGCTGCATATGGAAGTTCTGGGATTGAGGACAACTCACCTGGAAATCAAGGCTGTTATTGTTCATATCCTACCATAGGCAGACCACATTCATAGGGAGAACACTACTATTTAATGGAGAAAGAAACATGCAATAGACTAGAAGGAGTTTTCTATTAGAGCTGTCCAGGAACAGATGGTTCCAGCATCTGCTATTGTCTCTCCTTATCCTGGGTAATTTATTTATTTTTTAAAATGTGGTTTGGCCTTAAGTTCAGTCAAAGTTCATCTGGCATTCACATCAGTTTACATCTTTATCCAAAGATCTTCTTTGTTCATGCATCTTACAGTCAAATGAAAGAAATTACTCACACATTGCCACCTGTGTGTGAACCCACCACCTACTTAGATTTATTTCTCACCAAAGTTAATGGACTCTTTACCTTAAGGTTTGAAGAATTTACACAGTCCAATCTGTCTTTGAAGACCACATTCCTGGCAGAATAGTATCAGGCTGCAGAACCAGGGAGTCCCAAAACCTGATGGTTTGACAGTACTCCATATGGCTGAAGCAGTTTTATGGCCACATCCTAAGCTACTGACCAAACGAGTGCTGGCATTCCCTTTTAATTACTGTGAACTTGAGCATGGTTTTTTTTTTTGGTTAAGGGTTCACTATTGTACATAATCATAGGCTTGAAATTTGCTGTGTATCACAGGAGTGTAAGGGGGGGCAAGCAGGCCAAACTGAGTGACTTCAGTGATGGAGTCCCAAAGAATACCCTCCATAAGAATCAGCTTTTTACAAAATCACCTGCTTCCACCAGCTTTTTCTTTACATGACTGGGACTCAGGCTACAGCTTTAATCCTCTCCAGCCTGATCTCATCTGGTCAGGATTCAGGCTAGCAACACAATGTTCCCAATGCCCCTTCAGGGAAACTAGATGGAAAAAGTAAAGAAAAGAGAGGGTAAAATTTGCAACCACAGGTCAGTGGAGGCTGGACAGGCACCTGGAAACGCTGGCCTGATGTATGTATGACACTGCACAGAAGTGCACACTAGCCTGCAGAGCTCACGTGTGACGCCAGAAATGTGACGCAGCGTTCAGCACCGCTTGGAATCGCTTAACATGGCAGAATGACTGATTTGGGGCAGGCTGTTAGCACAGGGCTGAGGATGAGTGTCAGGTACAGTGTGCCAGGGCCCTGGGTAGCTGTGAGAACAATGCACCAAAGAGCAATTGTAATAGAGCCGAACTCCTTACTTTCCAAAAGATAAATTATGGTAGTGAACTAGAGACATCTTTCCGAAAGCTGCATCACACATATGAATTGGACACATGCCGTTCCAGAAAAATATGTAGCAATGGTTACTGACTCCACTGTTATTTTCCATATGTGTGAAAAAGGGTTTTTTTTTTAATGTTTGTAAATTAGCCTAAAGTTAATGTAGCATATATGCCCTACATGCAGCAATGCTGTACACGGTGCCTTAGCATGTCGTATACGAAAGCTACAAGGAAGAACTTCCCCAATCTTCCATATCAAATAGGAATTGACTCACACTGATCTATGGAACAAAGGGAAATGCACATGCACTGCATCAACACAAGGAAAACCTGTGGAATCCTGTCTGACATCCCAGTCATTGGGCTGCTCACAGCAGAACCTCCTGACAGTTTACTTTTAACACTGCCAGAGGAAAATTTTCATCCCCACACTCAGCAGGCTACAAAGAATACTAGGCACAAATATTTAAGTCCATTATTTAGTTCTGGCATGCACAATATCACTTATTCAGAAAGACCTTTATTACTTTGGTAAGTACTACAGTTCCCCTGTTGACATCTTAGGCAAATTGTTCCTACAGCAAGTTATGGATACTTCAAACACTGGAGCAAGGCACAGCATGCACGTGGCTTGTAAACTGCAGTACGGAGTGGGATTACCACAGTCCCTGGCAGGAAAGAAAGATTTTTCCCACAGCAGCTTCCTTTGTCTCTTTGTAACACACATAAATAGAGACCCGCTGTTGAGGTGAATTACAGCAGGTAATGAAAGTATGCAGGCTATAGGCAAGAGGGCCTCTTGAGTCTTCATTCCCTCACAAAATGCTTTGCTTTATCTGCCTCCTAGTTAGACCAGCCCTCATTGCAAAACTGAACACACGTAATTGAAGGTTTGTGTTAGCAGCTGCCGTGATGTGCTAAAACAATCTGCAGGTTTTAATCCCTGATGAGCCAATCAAGTGGAGTTAACATCAGTCCAATACTGCTTTTGTACAAGATGGGAATCAGGGTTTTTTGAAGTCTTGTGTAGAGAGGAGACCCATTAGTTTACAGACTCAAATGGTCCAGGTGGCTTCAGCTGGGTTTGAAGATTCTAAGAGCCATGGGGAAATCCGTGGTAAAGGCATACCCTAAAAACCTTTCTGTGACTGTCTGGGCACCTATTTTCCCATTAAAAATATCCTAACAAGTCTTGTTCATTCATGCTATAACAGCTTTCACACCTTGTATTTGTGGTATGCAAAGACAAGCAACATGTTATTCTCAATCCCATGAAATTATGTGGGCTATAGTATAGGGTGGGGAGAACCAAGCAGAAATGTTTTGACCAATTGAAAAAATTTTGTTACATCAAAAACAGAAATACAAGCAAAAATATAATGGTTTTATAAACTTCTGACTAACCACAAGACACTTTAATGAAACCATTCCAGCAGTTTTCCTTCTTCATTACCAGAGGAGCTGCTGCAGTGACTGGACTTGTGGAGTTCACAGCTGTGGGGAACTCCTGCTATTAAGACTGTCCCAGAGTCAGAGTTTCCAGATATTTCAGTTCTCTGCCCTGAAGCCACAGGAGCCCCAGCCCCAGTGATTCAGCCCAGAGCCAGAAAAAACTCTCAACTTTACTTCTAATAGGACTCAGGGCAGTTGGGATTTCACCCAAAAAAAGCCAGAGGCACAGGAGCCCAGACTGTCAAACCTTGAAACTCCTGCCCAAGTCCTCATTCCAAATTTCCAGATTCCTGTGTTTCTGTCCATCTAGCTGACAGAAAACAGGGAGATGGGAACTTGAAGTTTCAGGAGCTGCAGCTGAGGCAGAAGCCCCAGAGCTTGGGCTCTCAAGCTTGGTGCTGTTTCGAGTAATGTAAACAAACTATGCAACCTTTAGAAATATTTTTCTGCTTTTCTCTCTAAATGAAATATAAAAAACTTCAAATTAAAGGCTTTTTTTTTTAAAAAAAGAATTTAATCTGGAAATGGAACTCTAGTTTTGAGCATCTACAGCACAGAATCCATGACCAAGTGTTTCTTACTGGTCTATGATACAGAGTAATCCCAATAAGACCACAGAATTTTAGAATATTTTAAGTTAGAAGGGACGCACAAGGATCATCAAGCCCAACTTCCTGCTCTTCACGGAACTACCTAGACTGAAAAGGAATCATTGGCTCCACAACAAATCCTACAGCTTATAGAAGGACTCAGTGAAAAGTGTAATGGTAATGAGATGTGGAGGGATTTCACCCTCCAGTAAGTGGTTCTGAAAAAAAGAAAAAAACTTTTTTTCTCTTTACAAAATAAATGTGTTTCAGAAGTTTAACTCAAATTCCAGTTAAAGCAAGAACAGAGTCACCCTCCCAAGAACTGAAGTCCACCTGCTTTATCTACTTGCGTTCTTGATACACAGGGGTGATGCTCCCCCTCTAGGATCTGGAATACCATAACTTCTCAGAATATTGTAATTTCATAATATCATAATTTCCAAGCCTGCTCCATCACTGCAATATTCATCCTCATGGCATGCCAGGTATTTGCCACCAATGTGGAAGGCTGGAACTTAGCTTTTCACAAGTGAGGTGACCACATGGAAAGCTTCCCTGTGAATCACAAGAATATGTAAATCTGTGCCATCAAACAACATCTGTTGGCAGTTTATAAATAATTTGATACTACTGTTTGCTTCTATCAAACCTGGTGCCATGAAATCACTTCTGCACCTATCTGTAAACTCCTGTGATAACTGTATTCCCAAAACAAACTCTAGCTGCTACACATTACTACACTTCTCCTCTTTGGTTCAAACTGCTGGGGAGTTCATGGACCTAGAATCATAGAATCATTAAGGCTGAAAAAGGCCTCCAAGGTCACCAAGTCCAACCTTTGACTGAGCACCACCATGCCAACTTAACTACAGCACTAAATGTCATGTCCAGTTGTTTCCCGAACTCTCCACAGACAGTGATTTCATCCCTCCCTGGACAGTCTGTTCCAATGCTTTAACCATCCTTTCACTGAAAAAATTCTTCCTGACATCCAACAGGTCTTCAAACCTGAAAGCAAGTTTCTTGGTGCAGCTGAATTCCCTTGCAAAATATGTATAACATAAAATAATTTGAGAAACAGTAAGTTCAAGTGCATGCCACAATCAGCCTCACGCTCTTGACACATTCAATCCACATGATACAGCTACCCAAGGACGTATCATGAGATACATAGTAATACCTATTAATTGAAGTAATGGTGTAACCAAGCACAGTCTGTTTATCTCCCAGGCAAATCTAGAAGAAAATCTAGCTACATTCAAACGGTGTGACAGAAATAGCTTCCCCTTTTAAAACTTTCTAACCCTTTCACACATAATTGCACTGTAACACAAAGATTCTTACTTATATCCTATAAAGATTCTCACTTACATCATACAATGATTCTCATCACATCTGAAGAAATAACAGAATTTATTCAGCTTACTTATAGCATCATCATGTTTAATTATTTCTAGTAATGAGCTTCATGTGACAGAATCCAGGTGGCCTTAAAAAACTGATGTGTTTATTATCTGTATTTCCTATGTGTATGTTTTTACTTTGTAAGTATTCCCTTATCTCTGTTCATCAGAGGCTGGAAGTCACCTGAAGTTAACACTCTGAACTGGCATATACTAACACTGATCTTAACTCTGCATTATTAAAATTAAAATAAAATTCTGTATCATCCAAGAAAAATACTTCATTAGAAAAGAAGCCAGCTTGTTCTTCTAAAGAATGGAAAGAAACATTAGATTAAATCAGGTCTTCTTGCACAAAACCCCAAGAATCAGCAATTTCTACTCAGAGGTTTTAAAGAACATTCAACCTTCTTCAAGGTTGCTTAGGCATCTTTACAGCACCCCATCACTACAGAGCTTGAAATTTCCAGCACTTCATATTATACAAGGTCAACAGTACATTCCACAGAATCTCTGGGAAATGTCTCTATCATAGATCCATGTAAAATTTCTGTGTAGAAACAGCTCTTCGCAAACTGTCACTTCTTTCTTAGTTTGGCAGCTTGATCTAAAGACCACTTTGGGAAATCTTTCTCTAATTAATATACCCCAAACTCACCTCCTTTGAGAGCTAGAACAGATATTTATGCCTACACAGGGGAAGAAACACACAGACCTCCTGCTCTGTCCTTAGGCCACTACAGTTCTGCCAGTGTAATCCCCTGTGAGGGATCTGCTTGGGAATAAAAGTGACTTTATTATGATACTGTTATTCTGCTGTATAGCAGAATCACTTTCATTTCAGAATAATCTACACAGTACCCCTGAGTAATGCAAAAGGCACATTGTTGTCGTAGAACTGCACTGCTAAAGTTCTGCAATGTCAGGTTGCTTATGGAACAAGTTTGTGTATTGCAAAGCAGAACTCTGCTCTCAAACTGCAAAGCAAGGATACTGTATCTCAGGAATACACCCTTATTTCACTCACCAACATGAGTGAGGAAGCCCAAGCTGCACTCCAGGCCTTCCCTACTCATGTGGATGTGGCTCAAGCCTCGGTTGGGAAAACCTTCAGTCAAATGAGAGTCAGTGGCAAGACAAGGGATAGTCGTGAGTTGCCTTCAAAAATGTGCTTGAAGGGAGAGGAAGGAGTCTTTCTGTCAGTAATTTATCTGATGTGCTACTTATCCATGCCAAACTCCTATTTAGTTCAGTGCGGCTGTTTAAGAGCTTAAGTGTAGATATGAAGAGACTCTCTTTGTTTGGTGAAAAACAGGGCCTAGTTGGTATAGAGACAGCAGTGCTTGTGAGGAACTTAATGCAATACTTCTTTCCTTTTCTCCCTCCTAAGGGGGCTCTTTGGGTACATGCCAATGTTTCCTCAGTTTCTGGGATGAGCAGCCAGTCCCTGCTAAACACACCTCTGACTTTGTTTATGCAGCTGCCCTTCGCCTCCAGGTCAGTGGCTGTAGCTGCACCTCCGCCACTTCTGAGGGCTTGCCCTGGGCTGGGGTTCTCTGGGCTTCCATCTTTTTCCTCCATTTCACCCCTGCTGGCCTTCCCTTTCCGGATTGCAAAGCAATTGAAATTGAAACTGAAATTTGAAATTGACTCAGAAATTGAGTCCCTGCTCACAGGTGCTTTCTTGCCACCAGGCGCCAGGTACTTGGATCTTCCTGGTCTTCCCACACACAGGTCTCCCGTTCTCGGGACACCGGGACCACACTCGCCTCTCCACCTGCCGCTCTCTCACAGCTTTACCGATGGTCACCATGCCACCATCACCATCAGACTGTACCTTGGTCATCGCGCCCACACACCAAGGGTCTGCCAGCTCGCGGCACCTTCGGGGCAGCCACGGCGCCGAAGCCCCGCTGCAAAAAGCCACCGGGAGCTGAGGGCAGCTCCCGCCGTCGAAGCCCGCCCCGCTCTTGGCCCCACGCCTCTGGAACCTTCCGTGGCGTTGGGGATGAGCTGCGGGGGCAATAGGCTGGCGCGGGCGAGCCGCCCCCGAGGGAGCCCTGCCTCGGGCGCCTCGGCCGTCGGGGGCGCAGGACCCATCTACAGCGCTCGCCTTCCGCCGGGCACCGCCTCGATCCCACCGGTTCCCCCCGAGAGAGGGGAGCGGGAAGCCGCCCGCCCCCTCCCTCTCTCCCTCCTTCCCTCCCTCCCTCTCTCCGCCGGCCCTCCGGGAGGCCCGGCTCCCGCTCCCCGGGGGGGAAGGGGGCAGCCGGACCCCCCGGCGGGGGGATCTCCTCGGGGCGGGGC